>CAWUFW010001372.1:2047500-2480000 GCA_963921515.1 Calotriton arnoldi | reverse complement strand
CATTTATTTGTTAATGAGGCTTTGTTGTATTTCACCTCTTCTTAGCGCCCCTGAATCTCCACTCTGACTAATGCTGGAATCGCCCGGCCCCCATAGAGCAGAGTGTCTCGGAGTCCGCGCTGCTGCGGCGGTGTTTGCTGACACTCTTTAAAAAAAAAAAATTTAAAAAAACAGGTACAATGTCTGCAAGGTCCGCGGGCCGCCAAGGAAGGCTTGCCGGGCCGGGCCGTACTATGAGTACCCGTGGTTTAGCCGAAGAGCCAGGTCTTGAGGGTCTTCCTGAAGGTGTTCAGGGAGGGGGCGCGTCTGATGTCTGCCGGTAGCTCGTTCCAGGGACCCCAAATCTTGGTGAACTTTTGCGGACACCCTCTTGCTTTATATGTCACCCTCTCTGCACCCATATATAGGTCCATACCTTTTCTCCACTCTGTCACTATTGAGAGGGCAGGGGCTCCCCATTTTCGGGTAACGTCTCTCTTGGCCACCATCAGCCCCAGGTTGCACAATAGGAGTTTGTACCTGGGGAGGTCTACCTCTGAGGGAACACCCAACAGGACGTATTTGGCATCCATGGGTATCTTTATGTCTACTGCCATTCCTAATTCTTCTATTATTTGGTTCCAATATACTCTAATATGGTGGCAGTCCCGTAGTGTGTGTGTATATGTAGGTCCCGTGTTCTATCCTGCAGCGGAGGCATTCTGGTGATTCGGCCCTTCCGATTCTATGTAAGCGAACCCTATCAAAGTAGACCCTGTGTAGGATTTTAAATTGTATCAGTCTCAACCTTAATCGGATGGCTACTTCTCTCGGGTGCATCAATGCTGCCTCCCAGTCTATATCCTCTAATTCACCCCTAGTGATCTCCCATTGAGTTCTAAGGGCTCCCAGATTGTCTGGTTTGTTGTTTATCAGGGTTTTGTATGTCAATGAGATGGCTTTGCTTGGTATTGCAGTGTGAAAAAGTGGAACCCCCTGGGAATGATTCAGGGTTCCAAGGGCAGGGAACAAATTAACAACTTCAAGAGATTCACAGTCTATTCCATTTGGCTTATATTTGAGAGAGATCTCTATCCTCACTTGTTTTTCTCTCATTATCATTCTTGACCTAAGCTAGCCGTTTCTCGGAGGCGCCCAGAAAGCGTCAATATATTTGTATTTTCTCATGGCCATATCTGAACATTCAATATGTCTACAGGTTTTTCCACAACGCTTTTCCATCTGTGGCTCTTCCTGAAGAAGGTGTGGTTTCACGCCGAAACGCGCGTAGAAGAGTGTTCACTACGTTGTCCATACTAAGCAACAACTCAGTATTTATCATTAGAGAACACATTTGTCGCTTAGATATTGTGTTTTTACTTGTATATATTTCATGTATTTTAACTGTTTGTTGGAAGTGCTAAGCTGACACCTATGTGTATTATATGTTTTGTTATTGTTTTATATTCATATTGATTGATGTAGATATTTATTGTGTATTTCAGTTGTATTTATATTATTAGAAGTGTTGTGGCTTCTTTTGTCTTTTTCTTTTATTACATTCTTTATTCCATTGTTTATCACAAATTGTATATTTAATCAATTGATAGTCTATATATGGAATGATTTTGTTATTCATTCATATATTGGAAGAAATGATAATTAGTAATAATTAAAAGAATAAATAAAAGACATTATAAAATCCATTACCGTCATGTTCACATATGGCCTTTATTATGTAATTATGTAATTACTTGAAAACCTTAGTGGTTGCCAAGGAGTTTCTCTTTACGTTTGCATGGTACTTCTCCTTGAAACAGTCCCCCCTCTAGGGGTGCAAACTCCCTGGGATGTTTGTAGTTTCTAGTTGTTCCGCCCGCCAAGTGTGTTGCAGTTGTAAGTGTTTATATCGTTGGGTATCTTGCAGCTTATACTCCCGTTGGAGTGAGTTGAAGGAAATCAAGGCACCTCCCTCTTGTAGGTCCCAGAGTCTAGATATCCCCACCATGTCCCAGTGTTTGAAACCCTTGAGCTTACCCAGTTCCAACAGACGTGTCCCTTCCCAGAGAGGTGTCTCCTTTGTACATTTCTTGCTCCATTTCATTTGACGTTCTGCCCCCTTCCAGGCCTCTATGGCCCTCTGAGTTACCGGCAGTAGTTGCCTCACCCCTCTGCCCCATATATATAGTGAAGATGTGTTCGGGTTTGAAACTGGAGTCTCTCAAGAGCGTAAGTTGGGTGGTCGCCCACTATGTGCCCCATTAGTTGATGACCACTAGGTGTGCTGCTCGGTAGTAGGATCGTATGTCAGGGAGCGCTATACCTCCATTGTACTGACTCCGCTGGAGAGTCTGCAGTGCTACCCGTGGATGTCCCCGTCCCAAAGCAGTGTACGTGTCTTTCTCTCTATTGTTTTAAAGATTTCCTCGGGGAGTTTGTGGTATGTATTTTGGAGGATTTAGAGTAATTTTGGAAGGGTGACCATTTTGAACATGGCCTCTCTACCCAGGAGCGTCAGGGGGAGTCTTCTCCACCTTTCCACATCCTCATGGAATTACGTCAACACTTTCTTTATGTTGTGAGCAAGGCTCGCTGCTGTGTTAGTGGTGATGTAGAGACCTAAGTATCGAAACCCCTCTCTGTGCACTTGTAGTTGTCTGGGAAGGCCTTGTGTATCTAAACACCCTCCTACCGGGTAGAGGCTAGACTTGTCCCAGTTTATATGGTATCCTGCATGCCTTCTATATTTTTCGATTACCTGCAGTATGGTGGGGAGTGTCACTTCGGAGTTGGTGACATAGACAAGGATGTCATCAGTGTAGAGTGATATCCTTTAATCTCTGAGGAGTCCCTGATCATCCCTAAAGCCTCTTATGTCCGGGTGATCTTGGATCAAGCAAGCCAATGGTTCCAATATTAGGGCAAATAGTAGTGGCGACAGAGGACATCCCTGCCTGGTACCCCGGCACACTGGAAACTCCGCCAAGGTTACTCCGTTGACCCGCACCCTTGCCCTCAGGTTGGTGTATAGTAGGTCTATCCAGGCTAAGAAGGTAGGGCCAAACCCAAATTTTAATAGTGCCTGTCTCATGAATGGCCAGTGTATTGGATCGAATGCCTTCTCTGCATTCAGGGATAAGAACACGCGCGGCTCAGGTCTGCTTTGCACCGTATCTAGCCAATTGGCCAGCCGGCGAAGGTTAAGTCTTGTCGCCCTTTTTGGCATGAATCCAGTCTGGTTGCAGTGGATGAGGGAAGTTATCACTGACCACAATCGTGTGGCCAGTATGGTGGCTAAAATTTTGGTTTCCACGTTAAGTAACGAAATGGGCCGGTAGGCTCCGCACTCTGAGGCAGGCTTTCCCGGTTTGTGGCGCTACGCAGGTCTGGCGAAAGGGTCCCTTCCGCCTGTGCTGCCAGGTACATCTTTAGGAGGTGCAGGCTGAATAAGCTGGCATTCGCCTTAAAAAATTCCGCAGGTAACCCATTTGGACCCGGTGTCTTCCACGATTTCTTTTTGCCAATGGGTGTCGTGACCTCTTCTAGCGTCAGTTCTTTATCAAGGAGTGTTTGGCCGTCTATCGAGAGAGTGAGAGTATCAATTTTGCTCCAATATTCGCAAATCTGGGCGCAATCCTTCAGGAACCTGGCCTTGTAAAAGTCTGTGTAGTAGCCCGCGAATGCCTCTGCTATGCTCTGGGGAGTTGTGTATGTCACGCCATCCTTTTGAATGGTCGTTACCCATATAGACTCCCTCTCTTTACTACCCAGCCATGCCAGTAATCTCCCCGCTCTGTCCACAGTCTCGTACAGGTGATGTTACATTGCTAAATGCTGGGTTTTCGCTTCCTGGCGGGCTAAGGCTTGATATTCCCTTCGAGAGACGGCTATCTGATGGATTATATGTGGGTCGGCATCCGGGTCTAGCTGTCCCTCTAACTCTAGGATCTTGCACTATAGCGCCTCAATTTCGCAGGTTTCCTTCCTTTTCTTATGCGCTATGATGTTTTGCGCCCTGTCACTGAGCACTGTTTTAAATGCCTCCCATAAGATTACCACAGAGGTCACTGAGCCGTCGTTCTCGCGGAAATATAGTTCAGATTCCGCCCTTATTTCGCGGGCTATTGCCCGATCTCACAAGTTCCATGCCTTTAACTTCCACCCAGATCTCTGCCTGTGAGCTTGCCCCCCCTACCGTCAACCACTATGGCGAGTGGTCTGACAGACCCCTTGCTAGGTAGTCTGTCTTCTCAATAGTTTCTATTTCCCCCGCTGGGGTGAGAAGATAGTCTAGCCTGGAAAACATCTTGTGTGCTCCTGAGAAGGAGTATACTCCGTCAGTGAGGTGGTGTTTGCACATTGGTCAGCCAGCCCCAGTGTGTCCAAGAACCCAGCGAGAAGTGTTGTCCCTCGTTGCCCCGGCAATGTGTGTGTGTACGGTCTATGCGTGGGTCCACTACATCGTTGAAGTCTCCTCCTACTATGTGTGTAGACGGCTCGAATTCTAATAATATCTTGGCCACATTGTCTAGTGTGTGTTTTTGCAGTCTATGGAGTGCATACACAATGATTAGGGTGAGTGCTCTCTGCCCCGTGTGCCGTGGACCACTACATATGTGCCGTTGGGGTCTACCCATGTTTTGTTGATGTGGAAGGTGGGGCTTCTTTTTACTAATATAGCCACTCACCTGGATCCCTTGGAAAATCCCGCACGAGCGAGGGTGGTATACATCTCTCTCCCAAGGAACGCACAGTGTGTACCCAGAAGCTGCGTCTCCTGGAGGAGGTTTATATCGGGTTTTAGTCTCCTAAAATGGTTGGCTACTAACCCTCTCTTTTATTTTATTTCCGAGTCCATTGACATTCTATGTCCGTATCGAGTATCTCCCCTCGCCTTGTATCTGTGAGATTTCTCCCGGTGGTGGCGCCATGTCGTATGTGTCTGGTGTTGCGCCCTATTCACTTTGCCCTTGTTTCCACAGTCCCCTCGCCTATCCCTTATAGAAATGTCCCGCCCCCATTTCTACATCTATAACTTGGGGCCCCAACTCTGCCCCTCCCTCCCCACTCTCTCCCACGACCCACACCTGCTTCCCCAACTGTCAACATGACAACTACGGCGTAGGTTGAGCCTGAGAGGTCTGTGTCCCTCCCCCCTTGTAACTTCACCCCTTGAAAATACCCCTCCCCTCCAACCGAAAAAGAAAGAAAGAGTTCCTCACTAAGAGTTAGACACCCACTAGGTGCACTTAGTGCCGTCTTACTGTCATCGGGCCTCCGACTGGCCCATGTTCCTCATCCTTCTTCACCTCTTTCATGCGCCTGTTGTTGCGTGGGTTCGTGTACGACATTGTCTCTTTTTCTATCTTCTGCAGTAGCGGGTGGTCACTGTCTGTGTCCTCCAAAAGTTCCTTTTCAGATGGGTCAGAGATGTTGTGTGCTCGAACCGTGGGGTATTTCTTTCTGACCACCGTCCATCTTCCTCTGTCTCTGTAGAGTGATTTGCCTCACCCGAGCAGCGCCTCCCTCGAAAGGGGGTCCCCTCCCATGTTTTGCTTGTCCGGCCTGGCCCTCGGTCCTTTTTTCTCTCATTTGTCTGGAATTCTGGCCTCGTGGTGCCACTGCACCGGGGGTCCCTGAGGAGGCATGGCTGCCTCTCAAGGGGGGACGCTCTTCTATCCAGGTCCAGGCTTCCTCTGGTGTCTGGAAAAATATTTATTTGCCCTGATACAGGACTATGAGCTTTGCTGGGAAGAGCAGCATGTACTGGATGTGGAGTTGTCTCAATTTGGCTTTGACGGAATCAAAGGTCCTCCTTTGCTTCTGGACTTCTCTTGAATAGTCAGGAAAGACCATTATCTTGGTGTTGGCATGCCGGACCTCCCCAAGTCGTCTTATTTCTCCGAGTATCAGATCCCAGTCTTAGAAGTTTAGGAATCGTGCTATTAGTGGCGGTGGAGGTTCTCCCGCTGGTGGTCTCACACCAGGCATTCTGTGTGCCCATTCGATTACAGAGCAGGAGGAGAATTGAGCTGTGGGGAGGGAAACCTTGAGCCATTCAGTGAGGAAGAGACCTACATTTGTTCCTTCTGAACCCTCCGGGAATCCTATGAAGCAGAGATTGTTCCTTCGTGCCTGGTTTTCCGCATTATCTACTTTCCAGACTACCTCCTTCAGGGTTGTGAGACTGGAGACTTCTTTACGTAGGGTGTGAGACACATCTTCCACTTCAGATATACGGTGCTCTGTCTGTGTGACTCTTTCTGACACGTTGCGCAAATCTTGTCTTAGGAGAGTTACTTCGGAGCAGACCTCTGCTATCCTCCCCTCCAAGGCCTCCCTTGATGACTGTATTGCCTGCAGGATAGTGGCGTTGTCCGGTGGGGGTGGAGTCTTCCCCTCAGCCCCTGTCTGGCCAATGGATTTGGTATAGCGGTCCATCTTCCCTTGCCTGTTTAGGCTCCTTGTCTCTAGCCATCTCAAGTAGTGGGGCAACCTCCTCTCCTGGAAGACGTATCTTGGCTCTCGCACCCCTCCATTTCTGATCCTTTTTCCAGACCACAACTCAGTTGTCCGAGTGGCCTCTCAGGCCATAGTATATGGCGCAGCAGTTTTAGTACTACTGGCTGGCGAGGGCCTAGGGGCCTCTCAGGATCAGGTATCCGTGGGCGGGCGATACTCCTAGGGCGCGGTTCGCCGGTCCCTCTTTCGCCACTCTTTGGCTTTCCCCCCCTCTCAGTACGTCTGCTTCGGGCCCCCTTCTGTGCCCTTCACTCTGAAGAGCCATCCTCTCTTTGGGAGTACTCTCTCCGCCCGGGGTTCCACCTCAGACCTGGAGGGGCCCGGCCCTCCCAACTGACGGATTCCTCTGAGCGAAGAGGGGTCAGGGGGGTGGGGGGGTTTAGCGGCTCGTCTCCCGCTGTGGAGCAGTCCGGTTCAGTCTATCTGGGCCTTCCCCCACCTGAACTCCGATTCGGCCTTGGTATCGTAGAGGTCCAGGAGTGGGGGGGAATGTGCAGTGCTCATCCCTTCTTTCCCTCGGCTTCCCCTTTGCTCCCACTCGTACCTTGTGTCGGCTCTTCAAGGATCCTCCGCGCCGTCTGGGTGTCCGGATGTGACCGACTTCTACCTCAGCGGTGTACTCTCCCATGTCAATTATGTTTTAAGGCCTAGTCCACCAGGCCCCAAGGGCCTATCTTGTCTCTTTCCTCATTTCTGGACCGCCTCTCCCAATCGGGCACTCCGGACCTGCTCCAGAGTTTTTTCCTTTTGAGCGGTCCGCTCTCCGGCTCTGGGTCTGCACCATCCACGCTTCCACTTTTATGTGTCAGCTAGCTTTTCGCTCTGCGGGGAGGCCCCCCAGCACTCTCGGTTGCCAGCCGGGCCGCATTGTGCACCTGGGGTATCACCGGAGGGTTCCGGGTGAGGCCGAAAGGAAGGTGTGAGTCTGTCTAGGCTTCCATGGCACCCCGCGGGCTCAGCATCCGTCTCAGGTCGGGAGACCTCAGGTTCCCTACTGGCCTGGCGCTTCTCTTCTTCAGGGGCCACCCACCATCTTCTGCTCTCGGCACCCGTGGAAGCGTCTGCTTCTTCAACTCTTTTCCCCCGGGGACCGACTCTGGCGTGTCATTCTCCCGGGTCTCTGGGTCACCCCCCCTGTGTCCGCCTTTGCCTCAGTTCCGGAGGCCTCCGTTATCAGGGTCAGCACTCTCATCTTGAGCGCTGCTCTTTCTGCGGAAGCGACTCCTCTCGCCTACGATTCCTGCGGCCTCTCGGAGTCGTCCCACCCCGAGCACTGACTCGGATGCACGTCCGTCCCACAGGTACCTCTGGTCAGGACCGTCAATGCTGTGGGGGCCAGGAAGGGCAATGCTGCCCCTTGTGGAGTCAGGACACCCCCAGTCTCGTCTTCGCTCTCTCCTCCGGGCCGTCTTCCTCAGTGAGCCACCATTTTGTTCATCTTCAGTGCGTCGGCCACGGCCGCCGTTTGGCCATGTCTGGCTCGCAGGGCCATCTTATATCGCCCGACGGCTCTCGTTAAGGTCCCCCGGTCTACGGATGCCAGATTTGGGGTGCGATGGTGAAGAAAGAACAGGATTTGGTACAGGATTAGTTATTGGCCGCCGGAGCCTCCAGCGAGTGCGACTATGTGGCCATGTTGCTGGCGCCGGCCCCCCCCCCCCCCCCTCAGATTTTAAGCTAGTGGAGAAGTTATGTTGGCTTGTTTAGATTGATAGCTTTATAAGTGAGGCAGCAAAATTTAAACTTAAGTCTCACCTCCAATGTGGAGCCAAAATAGTTCATTTATTATTGGGGAAATATAATTGAGTTTTCTTAATGAGGAGATGTGACTTGCCGCTAAGTGAAAATGACTTTCAGAGGCTCAAGGCTTGCCCCGGTTATTCCCACTAGGATGGAGTTGCCAGAGTTCAGGCATAAAAAAACTATCTGGGTGTTTATCTACTAAGCTTGGGAGTGCATTGAAACTGATTATAGCCTATACGGTATAAAAATACCTGTACATTACATGCAGTTTTAAAAAGAGCATGCCGATGGACTACTCTTCCAAATTGTTAACTGTGAAAGCTGCCAGATTTAGACCTCTAGCAAGAGAAACTCTTTATATTCGCTTATGTTTTAATATTCTATAGCAGTGTACATCGAACAAGCGATGGGCAATTCCCACATTTTAAGAAATTCAGCTCTTGTTCCCTCTGATAAGACCACCAATTTCAGTAGCTCTTTTTGTAAGAGCTTGGCTACCAATTGTATTGCATCAAATTTTGTAATTTCATTTATATAGCACTTACTATCCCTGACTAGTCATTTTTACACCAGGCACCACTCTGCTCTGGAACTCATGGTAAGTAATAAATCCAACGATTATTGCTTGTTATTAAAATTGGTCTTGGTTTCACAAGCAAACCATCCCGTGCACTTACTCCATTTTCTTTTCTGGTAGATTACATTAATATGAGATGGGTGTAAACATTAGTAGGGCTGGAGGTGGTTGCTGGTATGTGAGCTCATGCAGATGGTTGTTGGGATTAATAGGGTAGGGGAGGTTAGCTTTTGTGAGGTTACAGGTGTATGATCAAAGAAGGAGAGGTTGCGATCTCTGAAATGAGTTGTGGGCAAACTGCAAAATACATTAAGGAAGACTAATGCAAACATGCATGTAACCTAGAGTAGGCTGTGTTAAAAAAGAGTAGGTGTGCCATGAAAAGACTATTAACACATGGGATCAAACAAAACATCAGGTGGTCATGAATTTTAACAAGTCACCTAGGTTGTGACTAAACCTGTGGCTTCAGACTGAAAGTCTCTGTAGTCTTGCCCTTTGTCACCTGTCACCAAAAACAGATTTAGTTATCCTCCCTTTCTTTCTAGGTCCACATTAAGCCCTATCTGTAGGGGCCTGAGGCCCAACACTCACTTACCAGAGAAGACCGCAATTCTCCTCCTTGTGAACATGTACAGGTGTTTACAAAGATTACATTATAGCAACAAAACTGTAATTTACCTTTTCCATAACCAGAATGACGAAGAATGGAACTAACAGGTTAAGGAGCATATGATGGTAATCAAAATTAGGATGGGCTTACCCAAAATAGCTTTGGGCCGCCAAACACACTCCTTGAGTCATAGAAGCCAATAACCATAGGCTTGCTTCCTAGAAATATAACCAGAGCATACACAATCTCGGACGTTAAAATAGGACTAGAATCAATGGGATGATGTTTGGTCTAATCCTATTGATTCTTTGGCTAAGGGTCAGGGCTCCATGCACACTAGGCCTGTTGCTATTGTCTTGGGTGTTGTTTATTCTGTTTCTATAATTTTCTTTGGCTCTTGGATGTGAATGTTAACTCTAGTCATTTTACCAGGTTTACAAGTTGGGAGAATTAGCTGAATAGTGTATTAAACTCCTGTTCATACAGAGTGTATGTGTGTTTTTTGTGTGAATTTTCCCAGGGGTTATTTTTAACTAATGCACGCATGGTAATGTTTTGAGGTTGAACTCAGACTGGTGGACCTTTTGTCAACCAATTTATTTCTGTTTATTTCATATCATCGAACTGAAAACTGTAAAATGCCTAAACGATAACCAATGGCTATGTTAATTATATTTCTGTTGTATTCTTCTCCCCTTATCTTCTGCTGTTACCTGCTGTTGCCTCCATTGGGATTGTTTTGACCATGAATCGCAAGCCAAGGTGAGCCAACATTTCCTTACTGTCTGGGTAATGTGAATTAAGAATGCCATCACATTGCCTTGGCTTTCCTTTGGGATGCTGCCACCTCTCTGTACATAGTGGATTGGGCTCTCATAGGGCTCAGCCGTGGCCACACTTGAGGGAGAAGGAAGATATAGTGCTTCTGTCACAGACATGTGGACAGTGCATCACCCTTGGGTGGATCCATGTGTGAATAGCTGTCGTAGAGGAAGAGTACTCATTTTACGGACGTGGCTGGGGGTCAAAATTGATGACTAGGTTCAAATACGATTACATTTGCCATGGCACCTGCGTCTTTATGCAGTGACGTTCATTCCTAGGACTAATACTCTGCATTTGAAGAATGCACTGCAAGATTTCTTGCCTTTTCTAACTAAGCAGATAATATAGACTTCTTTGTTGCGTCCTCCTTGGAGTTTCCTTAATGGTGGCTTGTCGGACACCTGGAATCAAGTTGTCTTGACCCTTTTTGCTTACTACAATGGATGCAAACACCATTTAATGTTAACTACCTTTTCCAGTGAGAGTGTAGATGAGCAACCTAGCATCTACATTACTCTAAGGCTTATGCCTTGTTACCTTAAATACTGCGGTTGCAGATTAGAAGAGTTGCATCTCTGTTTTTTTTGCCCTGACTTCATCCTCTGGAACAGCTACTCTGCACAGGCTCACCAAATCAGCCGGCGGGCTTGGAATGCATTAAATGATTCTACAGACTTTTGTTTGGTTGGGTATAGCAAAAATGTTTCGAAGCTGGGTTTATTGTTACAGCCTAGTGAATGTTACTGCATTCTGAAGCTATAAACTTCAGTTAAAACGTTCCCCCCGGTCCTATTCTTCTGATGCAAGAGAGGAACAAGGATTCACACATGTCCTTTAGTTAAAAAAGTACATAAAGTGGAATAACATCATTGAGCATTTATGGTAAGTCATGTCAAGTGTTAGGGATCTTCTTGTACACCAATGCAATTTTGGAAGCTGTCTGCATAACTGCAATAGCTTCGATTACTCATGCAGCCAGTCAACCGAGCAAATAAATCCGACAATGTGTTGAGTAATGTCTTCACTCCGTGCTGAGGCTTCGTCCTTTTACTGCCTGCTGACTTTACTCGGGGTGAGAATGGGCACAGCCCCCTGTACGTGCTTGAGGTTTGCAGACTAGTTGTGCTGCAGCTACCCTACCACTGGATTGGCTACACTTCAGCCTCTTTTCAAACTAGATTTCTGACCTGTAGCGTCACTTTCTCTGCTGAAACGATGTTGGCGGAGCTCCTCGGACACTGGATTGGTAAACTGCAATGTAGCAGCTTTCACAGGCAAACCCTCCTGTGAGTGGGACCCTCTCTGACTCCTAACCACATGTGTAAGTTGCAGGCTAGGAGACCTGCGGCATGCACACTGCCCCACTGCATGGCTGCCAAAGGCTGATGTCTGGACCTGACAAACCCCCAATATGGGTCACATCAGCTGCCCTCTGTTTCTCATAGTCTTGTCTGGTTGAAGCACCGTCAAGTGTATAGAGGTTGATGAGATTGTCTTTAGTGGTTAGGTCTGATGGTGTGTCAACTGACCGACCTGTGATTACCATAGTCTCTGGTGCAGCATCCACGACCATCTTCAGGCTGTGAAAGAGATTATGTGAGGTGTAACTTGAGAGAATGGGATACCAGTATTTTAGCCATGAAAGATAAGTGGACAAAATTAAAAATGCTATTTTACGGTGTGGAAGTCCTTCGCAGTTATAAAACCTTGTTATGATTAACATAGTCAAACCCTAAAAACAAAATTTTCCAATTGCACCTGCTTATTCACCCAAGAACTTTCTAGCCACAAATTCTTGATCCACAAATAAGATAAAATCAGACAAAAGTCAGTCCCAAATTGATAAAAAAAATACTGAGCCGTCTAATCCACCCACTATAAAGCTTTTATCTTATTAGCCTAAAATAGAGACATAACTTTCTTCAGAGTTGTCAAACACTTCATCAACCCCTTCCAGAAAACAAATTGATGGCTCCAAAAACTCTCCACAACATCCTAACTGGTACAACTTTAAGATTCTCTCACTTGGAGACCTCATGGCCATCCTCATTTCAGTCAAGTCATTGAAAATAAAGACAATATCATGCTTTTCACCATCCTAAAATCCCTAACTGGCTAAGCAATTACACCACTTTTCCCTATAGTCAATACCTTGATCATACAAGGCATCTTCCTGGACATCCTAAAAGCATGGCAAAATGTCCTGCTCCTAAAAATAGCCATCTTTACTTTGCATACGGATGGGAATGGGTCACCCTACCAGTTCCATTTTGAAACCTCCTCAAAGCAGCTTGTTTATTGGATCACTGGCTCTGTACTGACGCTTTTCCTATGAACATAGAAGTAGTGGCAGTCATGAACATAGAAGTAGGGGCAGTCATTAACATAGAAGTAGTGACAGTACTCTTATTCTACACACAGTAGTTGTGTGTTCTGCATTACTATAAGTACTATAAGTACCCAAGCTTGAATGGAGCTGTTTCAAAGGGTGTCCTACTGATGTTGCCTCTTGGCCTGATGAGATTCTCAGAAGTCTGTTTATTAAGTTGAAGCATTGATTTGGCCCAAATGTTACAAGAACGTTACAGAGGCCAATGGACTGCATTTGCTGCGAGCTCCATTCTCATTAAAATCAGCCTGGGTTTTTATTGCAATATGGTATAATATATTGTAATGAAGCATTTATATAGTGGTTACTACCCATATATGGGGCCCTGAAGCGCTTGCCTCCATAAGCAGCATGCTCCACGGTGTAGGGTGTGTGGTTGGAAGTGTGTTGTCTTTGTTTTGATCATATGAGGAATGTGTTTCCATGTTATGCGTGTTGATCGCCAAGGTGCTCTTATTGTGTTATGGCACGCAGTGCGTAGCAGTGTGTTGGATGATGAAGTGTAAAATATAGGTACGCAGTTTTATGTTTTTTCAGTATGCTGGTAGCCTTGAAGAGCCCTGTAGGTCTCTTTGTGGTATTTCATAAGATAGTCTGCTTAGCTGGTTCCTCTATTAGGTTTTCCAATCTGAGATTTTGTGTATAGTTGTGGTCCTGAGCTATATGCACACTCCACCTGTATCACACAACCTGCCCTGCACACATTTGTTTGTGCCTCCTGTGAAGAAACTATACTTACTTATGAGATACTAGGTGTATTTTAAAATGAAACTCTTTTGTATTCCTGTCAATACCTCTTTTTGAATGATTTCCAATTCTGAAAGATTGAAGACCATTCTCTTCCAGCAACAGTTACATGGATCCCGGTACCATGTACTTATAAACTTCAGTCTTGGCTTCCAGAGTGAATCATTGTTCTTGATTATTTTTTTTTTCCATCCATTACCGCATCACTAACTTCCAGTTCATTGCCTTTGGACGACCCGCCGCTCGCTGCAGAGAAGGCAACCAGTGTCTCCTGATTGTACTTCACTTCTCAGTAGCATAGCAAGCATTCAACTCGTTGACCTTCAGTCAGTCATCAATAACCTGCAGCGCTCATGACTGTCCTCAGCACAGCAAAGCGTTGCGTTGTGTCGCACCACTGTGCTCTCTACTGCTGGAATACCACAAGGACACATCTTATCCTCAGTGGTATTCAACTTGTATATGAAACCACTCAAAATTCTACTTGCCACCCAATTAAAACTTACTAATATGCTATTGACCCGTATCAGTAAATGGATATTTGCCATGTGTGCAACTATATACCTAGTGCCCAAGACTATTTATAATGTGCCAACTTAGGTAAACAAATCAACATTAAAATAACTCACTAGTTGTTAATTGTGGCTTTCCTCTCAGAGTACGATTGTGTTTCAAAAACAAATGTTTCGGCTTCTGTTTTTGAATATTTTTTGTTTACAAGCAGATAGTATGACTTTCGAAATAGGTGACTATGACACACCTCCCGTGTCTGTCGGCCAGCTTCCTGTCACGTCCTTTTGATATGTTAAAACAACGCTAATTTGTACCGAGGAAGCCCCTGCTGCTTTCAGCTTTATGCGCCCACTATCCCTGGAAAGCACACAGTGACATCACAGGGCTTTTGAAGTATTGGCATGCCAGGCCACCACTGCCAAATAGAAGTGCCACAGTCAACGGGTAACAATTCTTAGCAAAGCCGATAGTTCTGGCCTTGGCAATCTGGTGCTATAGGTCTTTTTTTTTTAATTTCAAGCACATGCCACAAAAAATTAAAAAGATGGAAAAATAGAAACATGCCACCACCTAATCATGGTGGACTTATGCTAGCCATAAAACTTGCCAAAACACACCAATAAATGAGACATCTACTTTTAATAGCACCATGCTGGTGTTTCCAAGCATGCATGTGTCCTCATAACGGTTATAGAACCCCTTTTAACTTTTAATGCGTGTCACAGGAAAACATGATTCTTACTCGCGCAAAGAAAATGTATTATTGCCTATGTGTTTCTGTAACCTAAAAACGTAGGACTGGTCTCACACACCACCAGGTGTCATGCTTCATCATTGACCAGTCCTCGCCCTCTAGAAACTCGGTTTGGTAGAGGGCGGGCATACACCTGACGACAGGGATGCACTTCTAAACTAAGTGGGGGCCCGTGGGGAGTGAGTGAGATTTAAAAACCATTATAGTTACCAAATTAATTTTTAATGTGGCAGGTAGCTATATGGTATTAAAAACAAGTGAACGGTGCTATGGGGAGACTACTGTCCCCTCACCGTTGTAGGTGCGGTCGACATGTTTCTGCCGTGTGGCCCAGTTGGGTCCGTGGCATTCAACAGGACCTAAAAGAAAGGAGGGCTCCGTTCTTACCAGCCTTGTGGTGATAAGATGCCACTAGGTGGGGTGACCTATGTCACACTCCACCGAGAAGGGGCTCACTTTGAAGCCCTAGGACATGAACCTAAATGCCCCATGGGAGGAGGGCAAAAGGAAGACCCCTGTAGTCAGACTTACCTCAAGGTGCGTCTCCTGTAAGTGCACCTATATGTGTGCTCCTCTCCTCTCCTCCGTGACATAGGTCACCCCACCTAGTGGCATCTTATCACCACAAGGCTGGTAAGAACCGAGCCCTCCTTTCTTTTCTTTTAGGTCCTGATGAATGCCACGGACCCAACTGGGCCACACGGCAGAAACATGTCGACCGCACCTACAACGGTGAGGGGACAGTAGTCTCCCCATAGCACCGTTCACTTGTTTTTAATACCATATAGCTGCCTGCCACATTAAAAATTAATTTGGTAACTATAATGGTTTTTAAATCTCACTCACTCCCCACGGGCCCCCACTTAGTTTAGAAGTGCATTCCTGTCGTCCGGTGTATGCCCGCCCTCTACCAAACCGAGTTTCTAGAGGGCGAGGACTGGTCAATGATGAACATGACACCTGGTGGTGTGTGAGACCAGTCCTTCACATTTTGTGAGATGCCCACACTCACAATTTAATTTGCACCTAGGTCACTACTCTGGGAGCGTCCCCATTTTGTGTTGAACATTTTATGTTGGAGGCTGGCCTGCTCCTAGCGCCCCGCGCCTCTAGTTCCCTCCCCCAGGAGCTCCTGGGGATAGTGTGGTTACACCTAAAAACGTAGGCCAGACACACAAGGATGACAACAAAAAAAGAAAAATTTGTTAGAATGAAAAGTAAAACGTATTATCCAATCAACCCTGGCACTGAAGTGCACCTTTCGCTGTATGTTGTGATGCCACACTGATGGTCTGTAATATGTACTCATTCTGTATTATGCTTATTTACCTGCTCTCTGGGTGTGATCTGTTTAATATAAAAATATTGTAGTTAAAAAAAATAAAAATTGACTGTGTCTCTGCTGGATAACGATGTTCCATTTATGACCTACAGAGGATGTTCCCCTCGGGCGTGCCAAAAGAAAGAAACTCAAACAAAGCAACACATTAGGTGAGTTGCTGTGAAAATTTCTGTGTCTGATTTATAGATTTAAAAATTGTTTTATGAAGTGTTTGTTAATGCTGTAAAATAATATTGATTATTGCATTAACTCATTTATAAATTAATATTGTTGAATTCCATAGTAACCTAATACACATATGGTCTTTTGTGAAAAATTCATTCAACTTTCTTTATGACTAACAGTTCCATGATGGTGATCCTCATATCACTGTTGCTGCATATTTCCAGGTATTGCTGTGGCGTTTCCAATATGTACGTGTGGTACTTTAATAATTATTTTCGTAGCATGTGTTATTATAGATATGCATGCTCCACATACTCCTGCCATCCAGTGTTGGGCTTGGACTTTTGCGAGTTATTTTTCTTCTTAGAAGTGTTTTGATTCACGAGATGTGCTGTGACTCTCCTCTTGATTCATAACACGCTTAGGCACCAATTCTATCCTAGATTGGTTTTTTTCGTACTATCAAGTTAGGATGTACACCGAGAGGGCTCCGAGTTCGTTGTGTTTCTTAGATGTTTTTTGGGCCCATGTGGATGAATTTCAACATCAATGTTTTGGAAGAACAGTCTGCATCTCGACAACTCTGTTGTGCTGCACCTTCGTAAAACTGGCAGCCAACGCTCAATGCCCCAGATGAAAGAGGCCTCCCAGTGCCCCTTGGGGTCTTTGTGTCCTCCATTGACACCAGAGAAGGCAGATCGGAAGGGGGTGATGGAACAGACACCCTTCCGACATTGCCCCCCTTGAGGTATCCGTGGTTGGATCACGACGACATCGACAACCTGTGTCTCTTCCCCAACTACAATGATGCCTTGTGTGAGACTTGCCTCACCCTCCGCTCAGACAAATACGTTAAGGTACAGAACAGAGAGACTGTGTATATCAGAAAATGCCCCTCTGAAACTCTGGATATTATTGGAGAAAAAGATCTCGAACTAAAATAACGCCCAGAGTTATAAGCACCACATCCGAGACCCCCAAGCCATGATTACCTAGAAAGTCCCATGCCGAGGTAGAGCACTGCTCCCGCAGGAGTCTGTCATCAAGCCCCTAGCACAGACATAAGAGACTGCCAACTCCAGGGCCTCTGTCGCCTTTGAACTCCTCTTGGCACCATGAGAACGCTTCATTATTTATTAAGGCTCTGCCTAACGGTGTCAACCATCACTTGCCATCAAGCCCTATCAGAGCACGCCTGTTCACAATGAAGCTGGTGCCAAAGGCTCCACCAAAGCCAGAACCGAAGAACCCATTGACGCTGAAAATCCCATTAATGACGAAAATCCCATTGATGCGGAAAGCCAGATCCGAGGAATTGAAGGCACCGATTTTGCAGCGACTCCAGGATGAACTCAACACCAGGCAAAAGCATCTCTTCATTCACCCCGTCACCAGAAAGATGTCAGCGAAACTACCTCTGCCGAAGTCATCAGAGACAATTCCTCACAAGATAAGACTTGCCTCTGAAGCCGCCACCAAAGAAACACAGCGATGGGGACACAAGACCGCCTCATCGCCTTCACCACCTCTATACCAACTCCTCGACCTCCACCATCCCTCATGGCACCTTCTCTACCTCCACCAGTCACCTGAGGGATTCCCACTCACCTTTTTAGTTCAAGGCAGTCCATATGATCCTACCAACTCATATGACCAGCCCTTAGTCCCAGGGCCCACTAGCGACCCCTAGGAAGACGATAATGTTGGCTTGTTCCTCCTGTGCCCCTCCCTTGCCACCCACCTTTGCCCCTCTCTCCAAGCGAACCTGACCTGGACCACTACCCAGTTAGGGCATCCCTACTGAATAATACCACATCCTATCATGAGGTCATTTAGAGGGCCGCTGCACACCATAAAGGTGACATGCACATTGTCCAGGAGATAGAGGACTTCCTAGTGGAGACTGTTTCCAAGTCCAAACAGTCACTCCAATTCTTATCCATGCTTAAAGACATGTTCAGACCTGCCCAGGAAAATTTCAAGGAGATGGTTAAAGCTATGTTAGTAACACTTAGGGTTGAGAAAATGTATAAATTCTCACCTAGCGACCCTATCTACATCAATGATCAGGTTACCCCAGACTCCCTGGTGGCCACACCACTTGCAAGTGAAGCTCTGCCGAAGCCACAGGTGACGTACCTGTACTTGGTAAGGACCAATCAATCAATCAGGACTTATAAAGCGCAGCTAATCACCCGGGAGGGTATCCAGGCTGGGAGCTGTGCAGCTTCGGAAGAGATCAATTGAACATCCAGGTCTTGAGTCCTTTCCTGAATTCCAGCAGGGAGGGGGAGGTTCGGTGGTGGAGTGGGAGGTTGTTCCAGCACTTGGTGACGAGGTATGAGAAGGATCGTCCTCCACTGTTGCTTCGGTGGATGCGGGGTGTGTGCGCGAGGAAGGCGGAGCACAGGTGTCTGGAGGGTTGGTGAAAGTTCAGTCGTTGGTTGATGTATGCTGGTCGTGGATTGTGAAGGGCCTTGGAGGCGTGAATCAGCATTTTCAGTTGACATCTCTTCTGGATGGGTAGCCAGTGGAGCTTCCTGAGGTGGAAGGTGATATTGGTGAGATCGAGGATGAGTCTGGCCACTAAGTTCTGTATGATCTGGAGCCTCTTCCGGAGGTGCGTGGGGATTCCTACGTAGAGTGCGTTGCCATTGTCCAGGCGGCTAGTGACTAGGGCTTGAGTGATGGTCCGTCTTGGGTAGAAGGGGAGCAATCTGAAGATCTTACGGAGCATGCAAAGAGTGAGGAAGCAGATGGAGTAGACTGTGTTTATCTGGTTTTTCATGGTAAGTTTGCTGTCCAGGATAATGCCAAGGTTGCGGGCAAGGTCCGTTGGAGTGGGTGAGGGTCCTTGTTAGGAAGACCACCATGAGTTGTTCCACTGGGAGGTGTTGTTTGCGAAGATCAGCACCTCTATTTTGTCAGTGTTGAGCTGTAGGCAGTTGTCCTTCATCCAGTCGGTGATGCTCATCATTCACGTATGGAAGTTGGCCATAGTGGTGGAGGGGGCTTCTGATAGCGAGAGGATGAGCTGGGTGTCGTCGGCATAGGATATGATGCAGAGTCCATGTGTCCTGACTATGTTGGCCAGCGAGGTGAAAGGTGGGTTCTTCTGGTGAGGAAGGAGGCGATCCATCTGAGGGCGTAACATTGAATTCCGATGTGGTGAAGTCTCTTGATGAGGGTGTAGTGGGATACTGTGTCGAATGCTGCAGAGAGGTCGAGGAGGATGAGGGCCGCTGTTACTCCCCTATCAAGAAGGGTTCTGATGTCGTTGGTGGCGGCAATCAGGGCAGTCTCTGTGCTGTGGTTGTGGTTTGTGTGGAATCCAGATTGGGAGGTGTCCAGAAGATTATTGTTCTCCAAGTGTTCTGTGAGTTGGCAGTTAATGGCCTTTTCGAGGACTTCGGCAGGAAAAGGGAGCAGAGAGATGAAACCGTAGTTCTTGAGTTCGCTGGGGTCGGCGGAAGGTTACTTGAGGAGGGGTTTGATTTCTGCGTGTTTCCATTTTTAGGAGAAGGTGGCTCTGATGATGGATGCATTGAAAATGGCGGTGAGTTCATTACAAATCCTCTTGCTTCCAAGGTTGAAGATATGGTGAGAACAGGGGTCTGTGGGTGGGTGCTCCAGAGTGGACGGAGGTTATGATGGCAGTGGTGTCTTGATTGGTGAGCTCGTTCCAGACGGTGAGTAGGTTGTCAAGGTTGGGGTCTGTGGTAGTAGGGTGGCTGAGTATTTCGGCGATGGTGGGCTGGGGTGCAACATTTTTGTAGATGGTGGATATCTTGTCGTGGAAGAAGTCCGCCAGTGTGTCGCAGAGTTCCTGTGGGGAGGTAATGATGTTTTCGGTGGCTTATGGGTTGGAGAATTCCCCAATGATGTGAACAATTGTTTGCTGTGATTGGAGATGGCTTCGATGTGGTCTGCAAGGGTGCCCCTTTTTAGGTCTCGCCTACGCAGCGCGCATGCGCTGCTCTAGGAGATGACCTTTAGAAATTGGTCAGCTCTTTTCAAGCACTCGTGCTTGTGTTGGCATCCACCTTGCGGGAGCGAGCAGCGGCGCGCAGGGGCCATCTGTTTTCAATTAGCGTGGCCGCGCGCGCTTGCTCCTCCACTGCCTGTCTCGCCCTCGCTCTCCCTTGTCAACTTGTTAATCTCTGCCAATTACTGTGCTTCCAATTCATTTCCGGACTTCTTATTCTGAACTCCGCCCTCTTTCCCCACCCTGATATGTTGTTGCTGCTGAATAATGTACGTTTACAAGCAGTGAATCGGTTTCTCTTCACAATTCATATCTTCCCCGAGATGGTTTTAGTTACTCAGAAGGGATGGTGTCTGCGTTTCAAAACACCCAGACATTTACGGGGTTGTGTTTGCAGCCAGAAATGCAGTTCCTGGCGGATAACGCAGACCGCCTTTCCTGATTCTGCCCACTGTCCTTTCAGGATGGCTTTTCATTAGAACCCGTCGCCCTTCTTTGCATGTAAAAATCACGGGCTGGGCTTCTGTGCACGTGAAAAAGCGTTTACCGTTGAAAGTGCATTTAAACGTTCTATTTCTTAAAGGTTTTTTTTCATACGAAGGATGAGAGCTGACTCGTGCTTTTCAAACTACTGATTCTGGTTATAAATGCAACAGGGTAAAGGTAATTCCCGTTAATTAAAAAGGCATGTGGGTGTCCTCCGCATTCATTCAGGTGGCTACTCGGCGCCCACTGGCCAATAAACCCTTTCTCACGGCACAGGCGTTTCGAAGACATCATCGTGGCCTCAAGAGGTTCCCCCTTTTACACAGTCACAAAATGCACCCCACGGTGTCTTGTTGACCCCACTCAGTTGTCCTTTGACCTCCCCAATTGTTAGCGCCTAGCGTCAGGAGCCACAGACTCTGCCCCCGACCACAGCGCCTAATGCGGCTTCCTTCCTTGTTTTGGTGAAACCAAATGCAACAGTTCCTTTCAGTCCCCCCCCCCTCCTCCCAGC
Organism: Calotriton arnoldi; assembly: GCA_963921515.1. Lineage (NCBI taxonomy): Eukaryota > Metazoa > Chordata > Amphibia > Caudata > Salamandridae > Calotriton > Calotriton arnoldi. Next base: position 2,458,846 of record CAWUFW010001372.1, on the reverse strand, counting down.
CACTTACACTTCTGCTCCAGATGTTACGATTGAAACGTTGCTGACTGTGGGCGTGCAGCGAGATCTCGCATCTGTGGAGCAACAGCCAAAACACAGGAACAGAGCCAGAGGATGTGGCAATGACCCCGCGCTGCCCCCCGGTGCCCCAGCGTTGCCCCCGGGATACAACCGGCCATAAACCGGCAATATATCTGTGGCCACATGACCGCGCCGAGCCCCTTGACACTGGCACACAATGAGGGAAGTGGAGCTCCAAGACAGAACACACAGGAAAAAAAACACTATAACCCACCCACTTTTCTCCACACCCACCGCCAACACACTTTTCCCACCCCACAACCATTCAAACGACCCCTCCTACTCGCCACGATCTTCACACTCAACACCCTACCCCTCTATCATCCTCACCCAGCCACCAACCCTCACTAATATCTTGCCGCAATCCAGGTCCCAACCCAACACCCTCCCACCAGCGCCACATTCACCAACCCAACCACCATCCTGCAAACATCCAGCTCTACACCATCCAAGATGCGAATGTCATTCTGCACCAGCTTCATCCGTGCTTCAAACTCAGCTGCCACCCTGAATTATCCATGCTATCATCCCCACTCCAACACACCAAGCCATCAACTCTCACAAACTCCTTGCTATAAATTGTGCCTGTTATTAAAGCATGTGTAAATGAATGTGTGCCGGGACAGCGCCGAGCATTGATGCGAAGTTAGGCTACAGTGTCCAACTAGGTATGATTGGTTGTGGCAGATAATTAAAGCACATTTATTGCAAGGACAACGTTTGTAAAAAGAACAAATAAATGGAATTAGACCACACATGCAGAATAATGAATTGTATGTGTAGAAAGGAACATAAGACATTGGCAGTAATCATGAAACAAGCATTGGCATGGCCAATAGGTCTCGCTTTTGGGACCATATAAGTATTTAGTTATGCAGCACAATATCCTTGGTGCAACAACATCAACTGTTGCATGGCTAAACACTTATAAGGTCCCAAAGGCGAGACCTATTGGCTATGCCAATGCTTGTTGTCTTTTTTAGGAGTTGGTGGTATTGGTTGAGGGATGTCTTGAAGGTGGTACAGTCTGTAGGCTCCATGCTGGTGCATCATTTCCTCTCTAGTTGCTTGCAGTTGCATTTGGTTGTTCTTAGTTAAGTGGTGTACCAGCTGGTCTGTTTGGAGGATCTCTTGAGTTTGGTGAGCTTGATAGGGGCGACTTTGTTGGCGATCCATGTGGAGAAGTTCATGGCAGTAATACTTTGTTCCAGGAGCGGTGTGAGGTGCTTGGCGGCTTGGTGGCGGTGCCGGGGAGTCCTGTAATGGTGAAGTGTAGTATTGCATGGTCTGTCCAGGTGATCTCGGTGACATGACTATACTTGACTCTGTCGCTGGCGTTGAAGATGGGGTTGAGTGTGTGTCCAGCATTGTGTGTGCGGTCGGTGACTAGTTGGGTGAGGCCAATGTCGTTCATGCTTTCGAGGAGGTTGGCAGTGTTTGTGTCATTGAGGTCGTCGAGGTGAAAATTGAGGTCTCTGAGGAAGATGTAGTGTTTGGAGTCAGTGGCGATGAATTCGGGAATTACGTCGCAGAAGTTGGGGCATAGTCCTGGCGGTCTGTAGGCGAGGCTGTCCCTGATGGGGGTTTTGCTGTTGGTTTGGAGTGGGAAGTTGAGGTGTTCCATGATCTGGGTGGTGTTGTCTGCGGTGGTGGTGCAGTGGATGGTTTTCTCGTGGATGATGGCGATTCCACCTCCGTGCTTGTTGATGTGGTCTCGGTGTGCTATCTTGTAGCCGTCGGAGGTTGCTGCAGCAATGTCAGGCACAGATGCGAGGTTGAGCCAGGTCTTGGTGAGCAAGATGGAGCCAGGGGCGTGAGAGGTGATGGTGTTCCAGATCTCAGTGTTGTGCTTGCAGAGTGATCGTGCGCTGAGCAGGAGGCAGTGGATTTGTTCATGATTAGGTGTGGTCGGCTTGGTGGTGGTTGTGCATGCGGGTGTTCAGGTGTTGCAGGAGAAGAGACAGTTCCGGCTGGAGAATGGTCCTTCCATGGAGCATGGAGAGGTGCGGCAGCAGTTGTAGTTTTGTCTAGGGTCCAGGTTTTGGAGCTTGGCGGCGGTGTATCTGTGGGTCGCAGGGGACGCAGGGTTCCTGGCGCTTGGCACAGTCCAGGCATGGACAGGCACAGACAGACTTGCTTTTGTTGCGCCCGCTGCGCGCAGCCTCCATTAAGTAGGTCCTGGGGGGAAGGAGGGGCGGTGGGCGGTGCTGGCAAGAATGCGAGTGGTGAAAACGGGCAGGAAGGGAGCGGCAGGAAAAGAAAAACACTCAGAAGCAAGCAACGAGGCAACAAAGCTTTATTACACAAATCTGGCAAACCATACAAATTTCCAAACAAGCAATATAATAAAAGTGATATGGACAAAAACGATGCTAAGTGAAAACAAAAAACGCATTCTCAGACTCAGTGAAAAACAAATCAGAGCAAACAAACAGTGCGGGCACAGCAGAGGAAGAACAAGTGCTCAGAGAGCACTTGAGGATCACTGCGGTGTGGCAGTCAGGAGGGAAAACAGCAGGAAATGAGCGAGGCAGCTGACCTGAAGCGAGGCAGCAAGGGAGCTGGCACAAGGACCTGCTCCAGGATAGCATGTGAGCTAGATGGTAGTGAACCCCACACGTTGGCCCACAGCCAATTCTGTCAGACTCCTTTCCAGGTACGACAGGTCCCAGTGGGAGGAGATGCAAAAACTTGTGAAACACTTCCCAGAGAATTACAGAAAGAAGGGGAATAAGATAGTGTCTGACGGCAAGACTATCTCAAATCCAACATTTCACAGTGGATACATCCTCCAGGGGCGTTAGCAGCGAAGTCCTTAGACGACACGCCTGGTTTCACATCTACAGGTTCAAACCCAAAGTCCAGCAGAATCTCCTCAACCTCCCTTTTGATGGCGAGCGACTCTTTGGCTCCCAGGTAGATAAGATATTTGAGCAAATAAATAGGGACATGGAGATTGCCCAATCTATAGGTGCCTGGGTGTCCTGCAAACTCCAACCCGAGAGGTTCCTTTCGCAAGCAGCAGTCTAGGGAGGGGAAAAAAGTCACATCACCAGACGAGCAACAGTCTTATCAGAGACAGTAGCACTCCTTCCACCAGCAGCAGTTACTTCAGGGATTCATAAAGGGGTAACAATGGAGGGAAGGGCAGAGGTGGCGCCAGTAAAGGTGCTGTCACCTCTAAGCAGCGACTCGCCCCTCGTCCTGACCTATCATGTTACCTTTTGGGGGTAGAATGCAAGATTTTCTCTTTCGCTGAAAGGAAATTACATCAAACCAGTTTCTTTTAATGGTGGTTCACCACAGCTACTGCCTAGAACTTCTCACAATCCCTCTCAACATCCCACCTCACACACACGTCCTCAGCAGGGACCGTCTCTGCCTTCTTGAGGAAGAGGCGGAAGCACTCCTCTAGAATGGGTCAATAGACAGTGTCTCCACCATCAGGCAAAAGGCATCTACTCTCTGTACTTGCTCATTCCTAAAAAGGACGACTCCCTCAGACCTATCCTGGACCCCAGGCCCCTGAACAAATACATCTTGCAAGAATCATTCATTCAGGTTCACAAAGATAGGGTTGTTCTCAGGACCAATTCTAAATTTCTCTCCCAAGGCAGTGTCACTTCACACTACAGTCAGACTATAGAGCTTCTAGTCTTCTTTCCAAAGACCGATTCAGTAACAGAAAGAACTCTAAACACATTGGATGTTAAAAGGGCTTTTATGTATTACATTAACAGGATCAAGTCCTTTTGGAAATCTGACTAGCTCTTTTAGCCTTTGCAAAACCTAACAAGGGTCACCCCCATCTCCAAGGGAGGTATAGCATCCAAACCTGCTACCTCAAAGCCCACGGAGTCCTACCTGTTCTCCCGAGAGCTCACTCCACCAGTTACAAGGGGCAATCATGGCTTTCCTAGGAAACATCCTGCTATCACCAAGGCGGTCACCTGGTCAAAACCACACACTTTAACCCATCACTGCTGCATACACAACTCAGCCTGCTAGCAGACTATGGTTTGTCAGATAGTTTAAAGGACTTCTTTCCAGATATCTGCATCCTGTACTCCCCAGCCACTGCTTATGGAGGGCACTGTTTTACAGTCGATGCAGCCCATGTTAATTTACCGCCACACATGCTTTAAATGGAAATTGTTACTTACCACATAAGCATCTGTAGCATTGGTGCTGTCGATTCGAATGTGCTCACACTCTTCACCGTTGCTTGTGATGATCGCAGATCTCTTCTTTTATTATCCAGTTCACACAGCACAGTACGCAAGGTGCACCAAGCTATGCTCACGTAACACTCCATAAACTTTCTCATCCGCTGTGCGAAAAACAATCTAAGATGGGGCCGGTGTCCATGCGTTTTGTGATCTAAAGGAGGAGTCTCAGCACATCTCTTGGCACGAAAGAATTCTTAGAAGAAAAACTATTTGCTAACATCCAAGCCCCACAACAGCCGGCAGGAGTTTGCAGAACATGTGAATCTACAGCACTACATGCTTCAAACAGATGCTTGGAGTGTAACATTTTCCTTAATGTACGTGATTTCCTAATTGTGAATCTTATGAAATCGCAATTCCTAAGGTACAAAATATTGATTTTCAAAATAGCGATTCCTAATGGATTCTCAAATAGACCTACTGTATGAATATTAATGAGGTAGGTTGCAATTTGTGACCTAACGGGAACCGCGGCTATCGGGAAACATCTATTACAATGCAGGCATTACAACGTAGTGCCTTTACAACACAGTCAGTACCACAACTGCAACGCTACCACTAGTTCCATTATAATGCAAGTCATTACAACGACTTGCTTTAGGGAATGCGGTGTTGGATTTTAAGTCCACCACCCTCCCTACTGATACACCGACTAGAGTTGGAATAGTAATTTAAACTATTCCAAAGTCCAGCGCTTCCCTAAAGCAAGTCGTTGTAATGACTTGCATTGTAATGGAACTCGTGGTAACGACACAGTCGTGGTATTGACTGCGTTGTTAAGCCACAAGTTGTTTTGGCATGCGTGGTAACAGATGCTATTCGCGGCCATCACAGGGATGGTGGCCTGCTGAGGTCAGCAGACCACCATGTCTGTGATTGCTCTTAATACAGCAATCTTTTATTTTTTCTTTAAATGCAGCCCGTTTTCCTTAAACGAAAATGGGATGCGTTTAAAAAAAGAAAAGAAAACTTATACGTTTCATTTTTTTAAAGTAGGCAGGGGCCCATGGGACCACAGCCTGGTCTTAAAAAATATTTGTTTCAACATTCACAAAGGGAAAGGAGTCCCTTGGAGACCCCTTCCCATTTGCGAGTGGTTGCCACCTCCTTTGCAATGTTGGTATAAAAATTAATGTTTTGCGACTGGTATGCAGTTGCAAAACATTTATACATACTACTGTGATTCTGTATTTGAAAGGGACACCCAGAATACACCCCTTCCAAATCGCAAACACAAATTGTGATTGGGTAACGTGTTATCGCAATTTGTGATTTGTACATATGTAAAAGCATTTTTGCAGAAAATGGCCTGATTCTGTGACTCATGCAATTTACAACAGCAAAAGTTATTTGTACATGTGCCCCTTAGCTCTGTGTCCTCCACCTTGAGCTACATTGCTTCAAACCCAACATCAGAAGTAGATTTGGCCAAATAGTAAGTGATAGTGGTGGTTTAATCTAGGATTTCCTATATCCATTAATTCCTACATTATGTCCCCTACTGACAAACCTACCCACTTTGTTTGGTATGCTGACAATTAATTCGTTTGTGCTCACCTGAAACATAAAACGGTAAAAGATATTATACAAAAGTTAGGCTGTGAGTGGTAGAGTAAATTCCCTCGAAAATGGGGCTGCGTTTTAGTGCAATATGAGTCCTAGCATAGGTACTTCACATGTTGGAATAAGTCTTGTATCCTCACAAGAGCTAAACTATTGTAACAGCCAAACAAAGTGCATAAGTAAAGATGTTGATTTGAGTGTGTGGTACAAAGGTATTCTGCATTTGGCACCTTGCACTTTAAATGAGGACCCTAAGCCTATGATCAGTATAGCTTCATGCCAGGAATGAGGATATATATCTAGCATGTTTTGCTCTCTTATTTCACCTCAAAGCATATGAAACAGTTTGTTTTTAACATTATTGTTTTCATTCTCGCAACAGAAAACCTAAGCTACTCACACTAAGACAAGGCCGTAGCATTCTGGTTTAGTGGTTGAGAATAGCATGTTCAGGTTGATCAAGGTGATCCTAAGCCCGGCATGCCCTAGTCACTCTGCTGTAGTATTGCGATAGTATGAACCATTCCTGGACATTGCTGGATGCATGAAGGAGAGAGGACCGATGTCACCTGGTGTAGCTGAATGTCCAACAAAGGGACATTACTTGCTTCAGTAATCCATTAGTGAGGCCAGAGGTAGCTTGAAGACTGTTTTAATGTGCCTACAAACTGCATTATAAAAAGTACCAAAGTGCAGAGTGGATATTCTTTTTTAGGGACTGGGTATAGTTATGTGGGATTTGCCACTTTGGCCTAGTTGCTTCTGCAACATGTTCTTTGACTCAAGTGTTCCATCAGTGTTAGCTTGATCGTTTTTCCTGGTGCCTCTGTCTTCAAGTTGGCTTTGGATATTTTCATACATGTGGTGATGGAAAATAAATTCTTATCTGAGCAGTGTTTGTAAATTATTTGTGGAAGCACAGTGAAGGTGCTATCAGTCGGGAACAGAATGGTGTTTTTTGAGCCAGAAAATGTGTTGCTGCGTTTACATGCCAAGTTAATTGAGTTTAGTGCCTGTTTGCATTTTATAACACTCATTGTGAAGTGAGCAGCAAAACGTAAAGTGTATGGAGTGCCAAACCACACAGTTCTCCGATAATGACAAACAATTTCAATGCGATAGTAGGTGAGCAAGAGACAATCACCGTCAGTTTCCTTTATACTGTACTCATTAAAGAATTTCCTCATATGGAGATTTTCTTATGAATAAATGTATTCACACTAACACCATATTGCCATTCTGTTCTTGAATTGTCTTTTGAGCCTCTGCAATCCCACAAATTTGCATGTTTTTAAATATTCACAAACTCTCCTCTTACCCTTTCCTTCACTAGTATTTACTTCTGACAAGGGCATAAGTAGGTGTGAAGATCGCAACACCCCCGAAATGTGTGCCGGTTTCTCCAAGGGGAAAATATTTCACATTAGCAAGAGCATTTACTCTTGCTCGATAGATCATCATATAAGTAAATGTTCATATGTATGTGGAATTCCCAGATTTTGTCCAGGATTACATCTTGAAACATTAAAGTGGGATAGTTTTCCAAACATATTTATGGAAATATTTTTTAATCACCAAAAAGGCAAAAATCTCTGCCCATGTGGGGTGGTATACCTATGGTTCCAAATTTACTCCTTTCTTTACTAAGACTTAAATGAAACTATTTGCATAATGGTGAGCAATCTTGCAGTTTCATTTATATCCCAAAGAAGACAAACTACTGATTGACATATTCACAAATTGTAACTGGTCTGTTTTGGTAGCCGGATGTACATTCACAGATCACCAAATATCCCACTCAGTTATATGTACTTTCTTATTCGCGCATAGTGGCTTTGATGGAGAGAGACATGAACTGACTTGCCTGAAGGACTTGGCCTAAGTGTGATTGAATCATATTCACCCACTGGCTACATCATTTTGACCATGATTTGGGGTCATATCTAATTGTTGTAAATGGAGGGGTATTGAGAGGGTCTTTGGTGCGGTCACTGGGAGAGGCCCTATTAGGGCAATGCATTTAGAAGGACAGCTGGACTTTGACTATCAAAGGCAGCCAGACTTTGACTATCAAGGGCAGCCAGACTTTGACTATCAAGGGCAGCCAGACTTTGACAGTGAAATGTCAAAACGTTGTCTCTGGAAGGTCATCAGGGCGGGTCAGAATCAGGCACAGGTCAGACTTCCCACACTTTTTCTTGAGCCACAAACATAATCTGTAAATATTACGCGCTCTTCCACTATTCTAGCTTGCATACTATTTTCCCTTTTGGTTAGTGTTATCTTGCTTAACCTGATTTAAAAATTGAAAACTGCACTTGGAGGTAACTGAACTAAAAGTAGCATGTCCAACAAACTCTTCTAAGGGGAAATAAGAGTGGGACACATTTTTAAACCAGTATGTTTCTGTGAACTAAATAATGTTTTTCTAATTTTAGAAGATATTGTGCAGTCAGCTGTCCGCCGGCCTTCTGAGAGCAGAGAGCCTTTGACTCCTGAAACAGGAGATGCTCCCCTCCAAAAGAAAAGGAAGAAAAAGAAATTACCAGCTGGTATGTGGGAAAACGATATAGAATGGTTGTATAAAAACATTAAACAAATAGCGTGAAAAGGCGATGCAGATCTTCGGTCAAGTTAATAAAAATCATAATTTGCAGTATGTACAATAAGAGCCATCAAGGAAACTTCATTTCTGTTTCCATAATACATTTGTTTTGCCTTTTGTTTTCAGACATGGGTGTGGTTTGCCCTTTGTTTTTTTGAAGAAGTTAATTTTTCATTGCTTTCTGTTTGTCTCTGCAGAGTCTGAAACGTCTTTTGTGCAGCCAAATCCTCTTGGTACCTCTCCATTCATAAATGGCAACGATGACGATCAAGTGCCAACCGAGGAAGGGGCGATTCGTAAGCCTCGGAAGAGGACAAAGTGAGTATCACTCTGAGACTTTCGGTATGTGTTCAAATCAAACACCGTTCTTGGGAAGATGAGGACATGTGACCGTGCTAGGCACAGAGCTGGCCAAGCGCAGAATCACACCCATTGAGTTTCATGTAGGGCTCCCAGCCATGAGGCTTGGCAAAAATATTTGCTTGAATGGGCGGTAGCAGATGAACATCATCTGAAGAGTACAAGGAGGGACAAACGGTTGACCAAGGTTCTTGCAGAATGGGCTGAGATGCTTGCTAAATTAATAAATCCCCGGAACAATAAACCAGCTTGAATCAGAATATGTAATTTGATGATTCCATTGGGGAGACATAGTACAGCTATCACCAACTATTTTAGCTGTGGGTGCTTGTAGGAGTGAGTTATATATGGCATGATATAGGAAATAATCATATGGGTGGGGTGGGAGTACAGACATGTATATTTGACATTTTTCAGTTGTTCTTTCTTTGATTTTGTTTTTATTTGTTTCCTGCTAAATCACAATAAAATGTATTTTTAAAAAAGACCGTTCTTTGTACCCAGTGAGGGAACTCTATGTTGTATTCATTCATGCAAAATGTGGAAAGGGAATGGATTTTTTTAAGACTGACCCAGGTTCCACATCATATTAGCATAATACAAGATAAAGAAAGTGATCATAGGCACAGCAAGTCTTAACCATCAATCTCCCTTAATTCCACATATGCAGGAATTTCTTTGTCCTCCAAATGTCCATTCCCTTGTCCCAGTCGGTTTTCAGATCGGCCCCTAGGCTCAGGCATTCTGGTTGCTGGGGTAAACCGAGCCATTACAGTCAGTTATTGTTTTGTGTGTGGAAAGTGGGCATAAGCCTGATGGGCTTGGCAACAGTTGGCATATGCCTATTGGAAATACATGCCTAACTGATTGAGAGTTTCCGCAATTTGAGAGCTGTAGGCGTTGTCAATGTGAATGTCTTTTAGCTAAGGAGTTTTCGCTGGTTCCCGTTTTGAAAATGTGTGTTACAAACATGGTATGAAAAAAACCTGACACTGGGTGATATTTATCACAACAGACAAATTCTGACTAAGTGGAGTTTTAGTTTATCTGGTGCAATAAATATCACATTAATTACAGACCATATGTAATGAGGGCCTGAGTTGTACAACAAAGACCATGTGATGTCACTTCCTGCGATGTAACTTGGTGAAAGGTTATGTGAGGTTACTGACTCAAAGACCATGTAATGGTCACTTCCTATGATGTTGCTGTGCTCAAAGATCTTCTGTTGTGGCTTTCATCCTCCAAGCTGCTCTGAAATGCTGATGTTCATGTTATATGCAATGTTATGTAGGAGGTACGTAGACCCTCAATAGCTAATTTATGATGGTTGTTAGAATGTTAGAAATCAGATTCTTGGTTGGCTGAGGTATGCACTCAGGCGGGGCAGGCACTACCTCTCAAGTCAGGGTAAGCTAGATGCACGCTAAAAGATAACCTGTTCTCAACCTCTGGTAGCTTGGCAAAGAGCAGTCGGGCTTATCTAGAAATTTGTCCACAGTTGTCCTCACTGGGAACCAAACACACCATTGTAGCGCTCGACTCTCACGGGGTAGCGAAACGGAGCAGTCCAAGGCCTACTCAAGGGAGGTGGAATGGGCTAGTAATCACTAATCAGTGGCATGCAATAATAATACTCAATAACTGATTGTCTATTCAGTACTTTTTCTTTAGAAAAACATAGAAGTACATTTATTACACACACACTATGCAATAATTTACAAATATGTACATTGGCAGATGGAACATTACCATAGAGGACACTGGGTAAACACTGGTGACCCCATAGAGGGGTCACCCAAACCTCTCAAGTGAGTTCAATCATTTGTTTTGTAATAAACACATTACTTTTGCAGAAATCATTGTCACTATTGTGATAATCATAAAACATTTGCAATCGTTATTGTAACCCCATAAAGCATTTACCAGGAATAAACCTTGTGTTTGTGTATTCTTTCATTGGTTTGATATCAAAGCTGTAATGGTAACAACAACCCTTAGGGGGCATCACATTAAAAAAGCATTGTATTGCAACCATATGGTCAGCCCCTAGAGGGAATAACCACATCAACATTACATTTGTGGATTTTCAGGCCTTCCATGTCTGATTAAATGTTACCATACATGTGGCCCCTAGTGGGTGAAACACTCCTGGCTGTAGAGCAAAAGCCCCAGCCATGGGAGAGCTTGAAAGACATTGAAATCCAGGAGAGGTGATAATTTTGGGGTCCCCCACCCACTTAGGGTGAGGACTCTGACAGTACCTTTAAAAGAAAGGCTGTCTTGTGCTGACTTGGTTGGTGGTGGTCCATTCATCCTGGGACCACCACAAGCAGAGATATGGGGCAAAAAGTGTTCAAACAGCAAGGCTCCGCAAGGCTTTATGGGACGATTTTCGGAGAAAGCAGTGAATATGGTAGCAGCGGCTCTCCTGCTGTGTAGAGCAGCATAAGTTAGGTTCCCTTGTTTTCCTTTTTTTCCCTATTTTTTTTATAAGAGGTCTCGTGCTGCGCTTTGTTTAGGGTCAGGGTATATGAGAACAGTCCGGAGATGAGACCGCATCTGACATTTGATCTGTCTTCAGTTGTCATGCGCATTGTGAGGCGCAAACGCACTGTATGGCGGCTAGGGGTGCAGGTAACGGTGAAAGGGACAAGAGAGACTGGGGCGAAACACAGGGCGGAGCAATTCTATATGAGAGAATTCAGCAGATGAGACAGGGTCTGGCCTTTGATCTCGATGTTTGAATGCACTGCAAAAGTGACAAGATAAGAACAAGATTTACAGCCTTGTTTACAGTGGAGCTCAGAGCGAGGTAAACCAGGAGCACTCACCTCAAGTGCTCCAAATTAAAGAAAAAAGTAGTTCCGATAATAAATGCTAAAATGGCAGCTGATGATGTATAGTAGTAATTGGTTGGGAATGGGAAGATGAATATCAGAGCAATGATGGAGCCAGCAAATGGATAGCCTATAGGTGGGCTGAAGACCACAAAGTAGATACAACATGTCTCTTTGAGGCAGCGCAAGCGCTGTCTAGCCGAGACCTAAAAAGGTGTATGTCTGTCTTCAATGAAAACCTATTCAGTTCGTCTGTGTGTTTCTCAGAGAAACAGTGATATTCATTAAGCTTCCTCTAGAGTATTTGTACAATTAACAAGTGAATATGTGAGCTGGCAAGGGGTCTGTAGTGTATTCTGTATGATTAGACCATTGCCTCCAATGTACATTGAATTGGCATCTTCCTCACACACATGTAGTTTATACCCCAATTTCACACTTAGCTGTGCCCAGTTCTCCCAGCATTTGATCTGCCATAGTTTCACATGCTTTGAAATATTCCTGATTGCGAGGTTGGGTATCACTAATAAAATAATATACACAACAATAACCAAACACACACATTTAGTACAATATTAATACCGTATTTGTGTAGCCTATCCACTCCATTGTGTGTATATGCACCAGATTTAATGACGAGCGTTAGCTTGTAATTTAACTCCCCAGAAGCTGTCATACTTCAGATAATATTTAGTGCTGTTTTCAGCCGTTAAAGATACAGTTTTACTACTATTAGTTATCTACTGTTCTTGTGAGAGATGTAAGAATTTAGTTCAATTTATTTCTCCTGGGGATTAGTCCGGCACACACTTGCAGCGCGCAAGACTCCTTTACAGTTTTTAGGTCTCGCAGACCTAGCGCTGGAGCGCGCATGCGCTCCTCACTCTGCGAGGCTTATTGTCATCAATACACTTTCAGAAGGGGACTTGAAGCCACGCCCCTTCTTCCCATTGGCTTGCGTCATAGTTCAGGCTAAACGCTGGCTTTCTATTGTAAAGGAGGCTTTTTAGTCCCTCCTTGTTACCGCCCTGTCCACTTTTGGCCCAGCCCACCCGGGCTGGATCATTTACTCGCAGCGTTATCCAGTGCCCTTTAATTACTGGGTAGGCACTCTTTTGCTTGTTGTTTGCTGCATCTCATTAGACTTTGCGTACAAAACGCGCACGCGCCCATCCTTATCTTGCTGTTTTGATTTCCCTAACATTGTGCGCAATTTGTTCTACGGCTTTTTTTCTTTCGTTTTCTGAAGTGGTGTGTTTGTTGTTTTATACATTTGCCTCGCTGCTTACACCTTCATCTGGTCGCCACCCTGGACGACGTGGCTACAGGCATTACCCCCGGTCCCGCCGGGAACAATAAATGCCGCATATATGTTTGGAACTTGCTTTCCAACATTCACATATCTTTTTAATGAGAGGGAGGCGGCCGGGTGATTACTTCCCCACTTAGCCATGTTGGTTTCTGATCCCTCGGTGCCCGCTGTGGCTTCTATAGAGTTCACCAAGCGGCACAACTATGTGCCACTGAAGCATACCCGTACAAAACGCGCAGGTGCCCATCCTTATCTTGCTGCTTTGATTTCCCTAAGATTCTGCGCGATTTGTTCTACGGCTTTTTTTCTTTCGTTTTCTGAAGTGGTGTGTTTGTTGTTTTATACTTTTGCCTCGCTGCTTACACCTTCATCCGGTCGCCACCCTGGACGACGTGGCTACAGGCATTACCCCCAGTCCCGCCAGGAACAATAAATGCCGCATATATGGTTGGAACTTGCTTTCCAACATTCACATATCTTTTTAATGAGAGGGAGGCGGCTGGGTGATTACTTCCCCACTTAGCCATGTTGGTTTCTGATCCTTCGGTGCCCGCTGTGGCTTCTAAAAAGTTCACCAAGCGGCACAACTATGTGCCACTGAAGCATACAAAGCACGGGGCCTCTTGCACTCTCTTGGCAATTACTAATGATGCAGTAAACAGCCCCTTTCTTAATAATGGTATCGCTGCTTGAATCCCTGCATGGTGCTTCAAAGTCCTGCCTTTAAAACACGTTATAAATACATCTGTTTTGTTAACTATGGCACGTTTTACAAATGCATTGTAAGAGTTAATGCAGTTATGTTAATTCTGAGATTTTATAATTTTTGTTGGTTGTTTATGTGCACTAAATATTTTGAAGTTGTTCTGACAGTCTTTATATGGAAGGTTTGAACAGCAGACCTCTTTAGAAACCTTTGCTCCTCTCTGGCCCGTTCTATCCACCAGCGTCCCTCTTTTGCGCTGTCTCCCCATCAAAACCTCTCTCCATTCACTGCCATTCTGTCTGTCCTCATTTCCCTCTGTTCCTGTCTGTTCTTTGCCTGTTCGCGCTCTGCCTGTCTATAACCCCCTCGCTTTCAGCATGTGCGTGCGCCTCTCTAACTTTAAGCCTGTTTCTCTTTGCCCTTGTATAACATGTCTCTAACCAAACCCTCTCACTCTCTGTGTGCACTTCTCTCCGTCCCTGTCTATTGCATCTATGCCTGTTAGTGTTCACCCTCTGCCTCCCATGAGCATGCCCTTCTCTTTCTCTTCTTCTTTCCTGGCTCAATCCCTCATTTTATCTCACCCCCACCCCCAGATCCCCTTAAGGGCGTCCCTCACGCCTCTCCTTTAATCTGACCTATTATTTCAAACACTGCACAGCTCTACAAGCAAATCTAAAACAGGGAACTTCACTACACACCACATACACTCCATAACACATGGATAAAAGACATTGTCATTTACAACGCCATTTGCAACGCCAATAGCTCTAACATAATCAAATGCGAGACCTATTGCATTTTCAATGCTTGTTCTGTAGTTAGCTTACACAAAAGAAAGCTCTGCTGTTATCTGCATTTCCTAGATTTGACGGTTTATTGCCTCCTGCCAATATTAAGTTATTGTTGAGCCCTTTGTATCTTCAAACAAATCTTTGAAGGTAATTCACCTTTGAATTGCCTACACCCAAAGCATGCACTCTGTCATCCTAGTGTCCCTCCTTCCCAACTGGTTAGATATTGTCAGCACTGGCAGATTGGGTCAAAGTAAATTTCGAAAAAAGTAAGCTGTCACTTTAAATATAATTTGGAGCTCTGCATACTCGAGTGTCCCTGACGCACTCAAACTCCCTCCCCACCACCGTATGTCCGTGCACCACAACCACCATAGAAAGTTCCTGTTTTTTATGTAGGATGCAGGGATTGGCTTCTCTGTTGCTTCCACTTTGTGGTAGGATGTCACTGACCGCACCCTGTATGAGGCATATTTTTCATTGGGTCTTTGAAGGACTTGCTTTCTTGGGCTGTGCTTGCACTTTGGGGTTCAAGCAGTGTGGTCATTGAGCTGCAATGCCTGTAAGAAGGCTGCTTCCTCGGTTCCTGGGCATTCTACCACCATTTCAGTAAAGGAATCCTCTGTCTGCTTCTTAGTGGGAAAGCATCACGTTTTTGCAAGAACAGCTGACCTGTTCAGACCTGTCATGGTCTGAGCATACTTAGGTTGATCAGACTGCATTATCTATATCCTCCAGAAGACAGATTGGTATTGGTCCAAATCCCTCACTTCAGTGTGTGAACTTTCTTCTCTCTAGGTTCTTGGTACCAAAACTTTGGCATTTGGTACAACTGCTTTAGAATTGGACAACCCGAAAACAGTGTATTAACTTATATTTTTTTCAAATGCATCTTAAAAGGTTAGAGAACAAGGTTTCCAGATCAAAATTGGTGCCACAATTGGCATCTGAGTCTGCTTTGAATGCTTTGTGTTTCTGTTATGTGGGCTAAAACATAAGGAAAACAAGAAGAAAGGTTGAAAAGGAGAACGAAAGAAAATGGATAAATTGAGACTGTGATCAGTACTGATTTCTTCAGTAGCTGGTGCATCACATTTTACCTCTATCTCTGAAAAATAATGCAAATGAGAAGAACTCATTTATGTGTTGGGTGTTGTGCATAAAGACATATTTACCCTTTCTCTCTTGTTCCTGTCAAATCACAAATCTCTCCAGAAATTTAGAGACAAAGGAACTCGCTTCTAATGCACACAAATCCAACAATGTTGGTTCTCCTACATACTACATTTGTCAGAGAAAAACCGTTTGCATCTCTCCAAGGCCTCCATACTTTCTGTTCAGGAGAGAGACAATTAGTCTTTTCAGCTGTTGTTGAACTTAATGGTCTTATTCTTGAGAAGGTTATGCTATCTTAAGAGTTGAGAATTCTGCCCATTGGTGCAGTACTGGGAAAGCCCATACTAGGAGAAAGTACACTAACATTGTTGAGAACTTGTCACTAGACATTCAAAAGGAGACTAGCCCTTCCTTAATTCTCTCTTGGAACTGTAAAGTCTTTCATCATCTATTAGGCACTACACTATTACGTTCTCTAATGTGGGAGACTTTTCTACAATGGGATCTTAACTAGCTCATGGGTTCTATCAATAGCCAATAAATCTTACTTTTTTCCATAAAGACAAAGTTATGTTTCACTTTATGCATTGCTTTATTCCAAGGGCATTGCACATGTCCTCCACAGCAAAGAGATATTTCTCCCTGTTTTTCAACCATGATCTTACACATGTTTTGCAGAGAAGATCATACATATTAGTGTTCTCAAACTCCCATGTTTTACATAGAAAGATTCTAAGCAGACCATCCTTTTCTCATGTATGGTGGAAGGTAGTTAAGCTACCATTGCAAGTTAGATTATTTCTTGCATTTGTGAGGTTTATTCACTTCTGATTCCTGAAACAAGTGTCCATCTTGGAAATTAGCCGGGCAGCCGTCTAGGGCATTCTCTTGCAATCTGGAAACATTTTCTGAATAGTTTTTTTACAAAATATGACGTATGGCTAGAAAGTTCTTTGCCTTTTTTAGCTTGTTTACTGAATAGCATATTCCGCCTTGCCTCACTGTGCATTTGCCCAGTCTGTTCCAAACCACCTGGGATCAAAAGAAAATACCACAAAGGAATAAGGCAAAAATCGCTTTGTTAATGATTCCTTAGTCCCAGTTCTTCATTCACATCTACTCTACTTTCCCATTAAAGCATATGCTATGCTTCAGTGGCACTAATTGCAAAAAGATAGGTGAGAACAATTGGTGATGCAAGAATAGTAGGTGAGGCCAGGTGCTTAAAGGAACATGCACACATGGATGCCACACTTTCTGATTTCCTGACTGTGTCTTTTGGGGTGCTTTATTGATTCTCCATACAGCTGCAGCCTGTCCTAATTAACTGTGAAGGGGGAAGAGCTAGGGTTTACAGGGCCAGAATCCTAATGATGAAATGTTTTTTTCCTATATGTTCAATGTGTCTGCACAAGGGACAAGATTTTGTTATGCCACCCAACAGATGTGTAAAGTTGTTGGAGAAAACTGACTGCAAGAATGTGTACCCTCTCTGTGATTAGCTGACTGCACTCCTTGATGGTGTTTTCTTCTTGCTGTCCCTATGTATTCTGGAACACTTGAGAAGAATATTTTAGATATATTCAAATGTGTTTGTAGAATAGTTTGTATGATAGTTAGAAAATAATATTCCCTAGTATTATTTACAAACACAGGTTACTTGTGTATGTTTATTCCCTCCTTCTATTTTTGTCTGCCATAATATTTAAATTTTGTGGGCAGTTTACTCTTTTATTTCTTATAACATTCTTTTTACATTTTATAACAACAGAAAGACACGGCCAGCTGATCTGCAATATCCTAATGAACTGGGAGTGGAGGAGGAAGACATTATTGGTGATGAACACATACAAGCTGCTGAACAGAACCCTGTGTTCATTTCACAGCCTGGGACTAGTCAACCCGTGGGCAAGCTATTTGTTGAAAAGAATCGTAAGTAATGAGACTCATTTGCAGTTTTAGGTTAATTCAGACTTTTTATGCTCTTGCAATTTCTTAATTTAAGCTTTCTGCTGACATCAACTTAATTTTCATTTCAGAATAAAGTCTTTTTGAAGTGGGGTTAGATCTGTCTTCTATTGTTTTCGTGGTTCTGGTACCTGCTATTAACCTCATGACATAGTAATGTAATTACATATTGTATTATCAACATTTCTACCAATACTATGGCAGCATGGCTTCATCCACGCAACCCATACCCAACACTCAAAGCAACTTCTACTCTTTCCCTTAGTTACTAAAAAATAGATGTCACTGAAAAAAGTAGAGAGAGGGTAGTCTACCAGGCCACAGAACTTCATTTGCCTGAAAAGTGATGGTTCTGGTAGCAGGTAGATCGTGGCCTCTTTATTCTGCAGAGTTCAATTCATGCTACTGAAGCAAGGGCCTCCTATAGTCTTGGTGCCCTAGCTGGTCAATACATATAGCCTTTGTGGTTAAAACTGCCAAGGCCGATTGTCATTGGGCTAGGATGAAGCAAATTACACCTTGTTTCACTTCCCTGAGTCTTCGTACTTTTTGGACTTCTCCCAAGTAGGATTCATGCCAGGAATGGGGAAAAAGACTGCGTTGGGGGCAGTTTTAAATGAATTAGGGATGAGCCTTGGGGTGCCGGGCACCCATTCTAGTGCTTTTGGACCTTTTCAATGACCTTTTATACAATGCATTGTTCCATTCTTATTGTCTTTGTGAATGCTTGGTGAATTATGCCTTTTCCTGCTTCTACTCCTTTCTGTCGCGCAATTGCAAGTCCTTTTCTCTTCGCCCTTATTGTTCTAAAGATTTCCTATTGGACTGCTGTGTTATTTGGGGGTCGTTTCTCATTTATTTTGTTTAAGTTTCAGTAGATTTTTATTCAGTTTTACAGCATAAAGCTGGACATTACCTTCTACGGAGTAACATTGGAAAAGAAAACCAATTAACCTTCCCTTCACTCTCCCACCAATTCCTCTTCCCCCTGCCCATGCCTCACCATTTAGAGTGCCTCCCTCCGATGTTAGTCAATATTTCCCCCTCTTGTGACTATCTACTTTTGCTGCCCTATTGGGCACCTGTACTGACCCCAGTAGCTGGGGACATATGGAGATCAAAGGCTTTTAAGAAATGTAGTATACATAGTCTTTTCAGGCATCATAGTTGTCTAAAGTCTTTAGATAGCTAAATTAGGAGGATGCTCCATTGTTCCCTTTATTTTATGTTATGTTGTTATTTTATTCCTTTTTATATATATCGCATGTTCTCCGGTGGTTTCTTGGTGCTTATAAATATTACACCTTCTGTAAAAACTTTACATGCACTCATTGCTATATCTTTCGTGGTCTTGGATGAGTAAATATTGACCTAAGACTGACAAAACAGAAGTATGTTTGTATTTGTTCATGAAAATATTTCCAATCACTCTGTATGACCTGCTAATTTGTACCCGCCCACAGTTCCAACTGCTAAAGATAAAAAACAAAGATTTTTTTTGTTTCCAGCAAGCTTTCATCGAACAAATCCACTCAAAAGCGATAACATGTTTTTAACCTCCTTCACAAAAAACTCCCTTTTATCCTATAAAAATGTTCCTTTTGTGAGGGTGTGTTGATGTGCATACTGGACGGTGGGAACACTTTTTTGGGCTTATGAGCATCAGTAAGCTGCAGTGGGTCCAGAATATGGCTTGTAACTTATTTTTGGCCTCCAAAACTTGGCCATATGTCATACTGCCAAAGGAAATAACATTGTCTCGCTTTCACCCATTGATCAGTCAAGACTCTTTTCTTGGTTCATCCAGCATTCTTTGCTACTGGTCCAAAGGTCTCTTCAACTGCATGCATCATTGTATACCTTTATGGTCTCTCGATTCAGGATCTCCTGCTCTTTTGTCTATTCTTCTGATCAAGAGAAATTGCTGTCCACTCCTATCCACGTGTGTTTCATCTCTAAACATGAATGATCAGGAAATACCCTACAATCAATCTGTTTTGTTGTACTTCCTTTTTAGGTCTCGCCTGAGCCAGCGCATGCGCTGCTCTGGCGAGACTTTTAGTAAGTGGGTTTTGAAAGTGCTAACCCAGTGGCTTTTGCTGGCGACCAGCTTGAGTGCACGTGCGCGTGCACGCGCGCAGCCGCCATGTGGGTTTCATGGCTCATTAAGCCTTGCTCTCCCAAGCGCCTCGCTCTGCCCCTCCCCCACCACAGCGCGCGTCCCTGCCATAACTTTCGCTGCCGCGTTACTTTCACGGCCAATGCTTGTTTTATTTTCTTTCATGCACTTCTTCCCACTGTGTGTTCCTTTCTCGCCCTCCCTCAGTTGTCGATGCTGCTTCCCCATTACCACTTTCCCTTACCGTTCTTGTTCGGTTTTAGCCCTCTGCTCGGGAAACCTTCTCTCCGCACCAACAAATAAACAGGGCGGATAGGCAACTACCTCAAAGGAATCGCCCGCTTCGGAACGAATTGAACACGACGGGGCCATCCGGCTGGAGAAACAAAATGCGGGTTGCCAGGTTCTCCTCGTTAAGGGGTGATTTATTAATGCACTTCTTTCTTATCATCATCTGTATAACTAAAAGGAGTCACATAAACAGGTTTAATTTTACCACAAAATTCCGAAAACATTGTTATGGTTTTGTTTCTTTGTATTTGCCAATTCGGGATCATTAATGATAAGACAGTAGAACTACTATCTCCTCTTATATTTAACATCGTGCTTGATAGTTGTTTGAATTTACTCGAGCTGAAGTGTTACATGATACTTAATTTTTTTAATCAGAAATACATGACGTCCTTGGGTGAAAGCCTGATTTATGGCAATACAAGTTCATCGGAATTACATGTTTAAACCATTGGATTTGAAATGTGTTTTCCTCGTGTGAAAGACACGCGTCCTTGTGAACGTTCCACTAAAAGCCACTCGTCTCCGTGCTATTCTTATTGTTTTATCAGCAGTGCCATCTGGTGGCTATAACTAAAAAAATGTTTTATTGAGCTATGAAGAGGTCAATTTATCCCAGCAGAGGCTCACTTATTACTTCTGCCTGATCAAATGTTAATGGCTGAAACACAACACTGTGTGAGGCATCTACAGATTAACTATACATGTCCTGTTAATTTGAAGTGTATCACTACCATGTGCATGATGCCACTAACCAGTGCAATTGCATTTTATTTTATGATTCTTTTATTTATTTAGTTGAGTTTAGGTGATAGGTGCTGGGGCCATCAAGGAGCTAGGGGCCAAGTATTCTTGACTGTGGTCGTTAAGGACACTCCTAAACAGTCCCTTTTTCGGGTACGGCTCCTTAAAGGGAGCTGGCCCCTGAAGGGTCCTCCTGCAAGAGCACAACAAGCATTGGCATAGCCAATAGGTCTCGCCTTTGGGACCTTATAAGTGTTTAACCTTGCAACAGTTGATGTTGTTGCACCAAGGATATTGTGCTGGATAACCAAACACTTATAAGGTCCCAAAGGCGAGACCTATTGGTTATGCCAATGCTTGTTATCATGTATTGTCATTTGCTGCTGCTTCCACTGGGTTGCAGTCCCAGCACCATGATGCCTTAGGGTAAAAGCTATGCTTCAGTACTTAATTTGTAAAAGAATGAGTGCCTGTGCACAAAGCTCTGTTGTGAAGCCCATAGCCAGTGATACTAAATGTTGGCACCCCAAATACCAAGGCTGCATAGTCTTGAATCCACCTCATGCCTCGTTAATCCACTATTAGACACTTCCTGCCCCTGTATCTCACTCTTGCCTGTCCCTGCTTTCTCCCTTTGTAACTGTTTTTTTGTCTTTTTCTTCCTCCTTCTTTCTTCTTTGTGTGTTTTCCATCTTTTGCTCCCAGTCAATGTCTGAAATGGAGAAATAATTGCGGTCACCAAAAAGAGCCGGTTAGCCTCACCGGCAACCACGGCCTCAAATTAAACACTGCTGCTCTGTTCATTCATTCAAGGTGCGTCCAATGGGATAGGGATGGCTGGTGTCAGTAGTCTATGGAGAATATTTTTCCCTAAGATGGGACAGACTGGCAGAATAACCAGCACCCCTGTTTCTTAACATTTACTAATTGCGGAAGAGGACACCTGTCACTTACTGTTGAGACAGAAGCCCCAGGGTATATACCAACAGGTCTATGCTTAAATGTGCAACACTTACATTCTTATGCATCACAGTATTCTTCAGTGGGAGAGCAGAAGGACACAGTAAAGAAATCAGGACATGCCTTCAAGAAAGTCAAAAATGATTGGCCCACACAAAAACAAGAATTTGTCTGTAGTGGTTCTTCAAATTAGACTACACAGTGCTCCTGAGTTTAAGAAGCAAGTAGAAAACAGAGAGTGGTGTACACAAGTTCACATGCTGGAAACTTAAAGTTGCATTGTACCTATACTGGGACATCTGGTTATTTACAACAAGACACCACGGTGAAGCCATATGTTAGCTGCTGTCCAGGCATTCCATTTTTGTTGGTTTTACTACTAAGTATTAGCACCGAAACTATTGTGCTACATGAATATAGAAGACCATTCATATAGGGAAGTATAGATAACTCTTCTGTCTCAGGTGGATCGCCTGGAACAGTTTGAACAACATTTTGGTGGACACGTAACACAGGAAATCTAATAACCCATAAATCTAGTAGAGTTCTTTGGTTTATTTTTGTCACCCTAACAAAATGACATAATACGTTATCTCCAGATGGGAATGAAAAGCAGGACAAATTTTGCTCTGCATAATCCTTCTCTTGAAAGGTTTCTTCAATACAGTATTAAGCTATTTAGAATTAGACAGTACCAAAGGATGATTGTTTGCTAAGAGATGGGTTTGAGAGGTGACTGACCAGCTTAGGCATCTTTCCAATTGAAGCCAAAAAGGCAAATAGTATGTAAAGAAGGGCTATGCCTGAGGAAAAGATATACCCATTTCCCAAAAATCATTGTCCTTCCTGAGCTTTCTATCGCAGTCTTAAGTTTTTTCTCCCTTTTCTCTCTTCATAGGACGTTTCCACGCAGCTGATCGCTCAGAGTTTAATAAACCTTCAGAGAACATTGATGTTTTCATGGATGTAAAATCTTCATGGACCACCAGGGATGTAGCTCTCAAAGTCCATAGGGGATTCAGGTAAGTACATGGGTCTGAATAGGTAATTTTTAAAGAAACCTATGAGTGTTGTGTCTCAAAATATTGATATCCACATTTGTGTAATTAAGTGAATACCTGTAATTTAGCTGAAAGCCAGAGGCTCTCCAACCTTGGCAGCTCACTGAGAAAAGAGTTGTAAACATTTTGAATTGATGCTGGCTTGGTTAAGAACGTGGGTCATGGTGCTAAAGGAATTTCTGTACCTAAAGTAATTGAAAGCTGTCTCTCTTTGTGAGGAACAAGCCTAATCTGGAAATAAAAACATATAGATTTATGTGTGTTTCTACGCACTGCAATCTTAAAACTTTGTTGTGCCAAATAGCCAGATGCATCTTGTTGTTCCAATGGCCTCTGGGCTCTGGCATTGGTAACTATTTCACAGTAAATGCTGTGCATGTCGCTCCTCGTATACCTCGGCCCTTCCGTCTCATTCAGTTATGTAGGTGTCATTTTCTTTCCTTCTAATCAGTCGATGTACCCAAAGTTTTGTACATCATATCAGTCGTACTGCAGTCCTTGCCTCTCCTTTCCTCTTATCTAGTTGAATTTTCATCTTCATCCTAATACCCGCTCATTATATGTTATTTGCTCTTATAATGTGCTTCTTGCTTCACAGGTTCAGGTTTCGAGGATGAGCTTCTTCATAAATCCTTTAAACATAACGCAGTTCGACACCTTATTTAAAATAGTTTTCTGTGTTGTAAATTTCTGTCCGTTTTTCTCTCTTTCTTTCATTTCAAATTTCCTGAAAACTATCTTTTATTCTCACTTCAATTCTCCCTAGTAAGACAATTGAAAGAGTTTTTTCAGTTGCCGACACAATTGAAAGGGTTTTTCTAGGTTCTCTGCTCGTTGTAGTCATCAATCAGCCAACAGTGTTTGATATGGTCGATTGCAATTATCTCTTACGTTCTCCTTCATCTATTAATATTTTTGACTCTCTACTTTTGTAGTTTTTGCTGTAGGTGATTTGATAAAAAATATATTTGTAAGAACATATTTTTGCTGCCATTCCGTGTTTGCAAGGTATTGGATATACCCTTTTATAAGGGGGAGGTCCACTAGAACCACTTTCCTGTTTATTCTTTTATCCCTCTCTTGTATGCTTCCCCTTCCCCCTTGCCGCTATCCATATTTGAGTCTGTTTTGCGATTGAGCCACTGAACTTCACTACATTATTCCTCCAGTGTCTCCTATTGCCATTTTTGTGACCAGATATCCTTCTCTCATCTTCGTTGCCCCGTTTGTAATATTGTCATTTCTACTCTTGCCCCCATCCTCTACTGTGCCCTTTCCTCTATCAACTACACCACCCAATTGTGCCCTCATTTTCTAGTATTCCAAAATCTCTTCCTCATGCATCTCTTCGTTCTCTCACACCACTAGTTCTCAATGTTAGATTTGTGAAATTCATCCTCTGCTTACGATTCAAGCTATTAATGCATTAATCCTTACTCTGATTTATTGAAAGTCTTGGCTGCTGTTCTTCCATTCTTATAAGTCTCTAACCTTTTATCTGGTCACCAATCCAGCCAGTCTTTAGCACATTTATTTTTGAGTGACCCTTTATTTCTTCTATCGCTCCTCATCTTATCTCACCCTGCTGGCTCCCTTTTTCATATCCATTTTCAATTGCACTTTCTCAGCACTTCATTAAAATGCAACCAAGGTGTTGTCCTTCTATCTATCGTCTTTGCTATCTCTTTATATCCAATGTTGTTCTCATTTCTTGCAGTTCTGTCTTGTTACTTTGTCCACCGCGCTCCAATCTCTCTTACAGACCTTTCCTTTAAATGAACACAAATTCAGGGATTATCCCTGTTTCTGTTGGTGGGCAGCAGAATGGCTCTGCAAGTTAAGTGTTTGCAGCTGACATCTGTGTGACATGTAGGTCACTGGTTCGACTGCCGACAGGGCCAATTCCGACTACCCTCCTTTCAAGGTAAGTAAAATTCATTGTGAACCATTAAATAGGGTACTACTGGCCCCCATTATCTATAGCAATTTGAAGAGATAAAACTGCAGAGTTAAAGCGTTACATAAAAATAAGTATTGTTGTTATTGTTCTTAGTTTTAGTAGAAATAGCAGTAGCACTGCAGAACCTACCTTCCTTGACCACTTCTTACTCTTAGGAAAAATCACCTCTCTGTCTTGTAGTCTATGATTTTTTCCTTTAATTATAACGTTTATTTCCTTTGACTATAATGCTTGTTTACATTTTGTCTTGCTTTAATAAATAACCTTTGTAATCTTGTCTGGAATTTATACCATTTTTGAATTCTTAAGTGCAGTGTAATATCAGATATGCTTTCTGAATTTGTGTTTCCATCAAAAATGGCCGTCATCTGAACTTTCAAATGTTTACAAATAAGAACCATAGTTTTAGTACAGTTTCATAGTCAATTGCTTTCCTCAATTAAGGGGCTTTAGAAAATCTAAATTGAAGTTGTGAAAGTGATAGTCCTGGCTGGAAAGGCACATTAAGCTTGTGTGTTTTACAGCTTCATGCAGTACTAAGATCTAACTGCTTCTGTCCACTTCAGGGTTATTGGCCTGTATGCGAATGGCTTTCTCGCCGGATATGCTGTGTGGAACATTATTGTGATCTATGTGCTGGCCGGTACTGCGTTTTCAAGCCTCCCAACTCTGTTACAGTTTTACAAGACCTTGGCGTATCCTGCTCAATCCTTGCTTTACCTCCTTCTGGCTTTAAGCACAGTCTCAGCCTTTGACAGGTAAGATGTATGTGCAGTTGTGTGGGTATGATGTGAAAAAGAAAAATAGCTCGAGCGGGACAAATGTATGCAATAAATGTATAAGCCCACTTATTATTTGTGGCTTCTGGCAGAGTGACTCGCCTGCTGTGGTTATTTCTATTTTTTAAGAAAAAGGGGAGAAATATAATTATAACTCAATATTAAAAAGGAATTGCCGAGCCGAATCTAGGGATGCACAATTTTTTTGTGTGGGTATGATGTCCTTGATTTCTTGACATACCAAATGGACAAAGATAAGTGAGGAACTTCTAGTGAAATCCGATTAGTTCTTGACTGGTTTTTGACACCTTGTCTAATTAATATCACCCATTCACCTGCCTCTGCTTCTTCTGCCCCCGCTTCAATGCTAAGCTTTACTACTGGGGAGGAATGTGCATTTGTGTGCTCTGTACAGCCCAGATCATGGTTTAACACAACATTACCATCAACCCATCATGACAACTGCTTTTTGTTTTAAATGTTCTTCTATTATGTGAATGCACACAAATCTAACTTAAAAGGCTGCCCTCTTTGTTATGATAGAGTAGGATGTAGAGCTCGGCCAAAGCATAAAGCTGTTCACCTCTTGTAAAGCAGTTTCCCTGGTGTAGAAATATGAAATACCTACTGGAGGCTTATGCTCGACATGACAGTGATTTGGTGAGACATGCGGTTGGGAGCTATAAAAACTTTCCACCAACAGGGCCACACTGCTTTGTGCAACAAGTAGCTATGTTCTGTGTTGCAAAACATTTACAAATAAGCCGCCTCAAAGTAGAGCAATCCAAATCACCTTGGATGTAAAAAGAGGCTGATTACATCTCAGAGGCTCTATAGTCGCTGGCTAATTTTCTAGTCAGAAGATATTATAGGCAAGAGTTTTTGCCTTTGTGGGGACACTATACATAATCAATTCTTGACTATCATACATCCATTTCAAGCTCCCACAAAGATGCTTACAATATTATGATAATGGCCTATGAATGACATCATTTAGATTTGATAGACTGACATCATATGTGGCTCCTCCGTTTCCATAGCCCTGAACTACACAAATGTTGTGCAAGATGCATCTAGTAATTGTAAACTGGTTTCAGTCTTATAATTATTTGCATTGGCTGTGTGTTTTGTTATGTATTGGTTTTGGTGAGAATATAAATGTTGTTGTATACAACATACTGTGTTACATTTATATGGATGATTGATGCAATATTTTGAAATCCCTGCAGCTATCTTAACAGCATGAGGTAATATATAAGAAATTAGGACAAACAAGTGTGATTCTAACTGGCTTCACGTTCATAAATGAAGGTGTTTTTCTTTGCTTTATTCCTAGAATTAACTTGGCCAAGTCGTCGGAATCAGTAAGAGGATTTCTTACCCTGGATCCTACAGCTGTGGCTTCACTGTGTAGGTTCACTATGTTTTAATATGGCAGCAATTGTGACATATCACAGATTTAATATGTATGACAGATGGTGCAAAGGCCGCCAAGTTCAACATTCTTTCTTCTGAAAACTGACCTAGTATCACAAATATAGTACATAAAAGCAAGTTGAACGTTGCGTGGTGCTGTGGGATTTCCTGCTCAATGTGATCTTTAAAAATATAAACAACCTCCCTGCCTTTACCCACCAAATTATCAGTCGCAGTTGCCAGCAAAAGCAATTCTGCTCCTACAGCTCTCCTTGTGTAAGGGCCAGAATCACAAAGCCATTTGTGCTTTTTAATCAGTTTTGCGAGCGCGCAACATGGCTCTTTACATCTTACAGGCATTGCTAATTGGTGATCCAGCAGTTGTAAATCCATAACCATTGTACACCGCAAGTGTGGAAAATTAATCGAAAACCCCTTGCAACGGGTGGGAAGTGGGCAGTACATGCCCTCGTTTAGCTCGAAAATTGGTGAACTCGTGAGTTTGTTGGCTTTCAAAAACTCCTATCTCGCACCTTCATATGCTAAAGCAATCAGACCTGTACTCCAGCAAAGGGTTAGAGTAACCCCCCTTGGCAGGATGTGAAGGGAAGTGGATCACCCACAAGCTTGGGGGGCGGGGGCGGAGGGGGTGTAGGGAAATGGTTTTCCCGATGAAGGAAAACAAATATGCATTGGCACACTAGGCTGCCTTTCAGCAGTGCAAAATTGTACACTGGGTACAATTACAATTTGTCCTTAGCAGGTCTGTTTGGTCAGATTTATTGCACTTAAATCCATGATGTTTCATACTAGGTAGGACGTTTGTCCTAGTGCTCCAGAGTATTCTTTTTTAAAAATGGTCTCCATAATCGTTCCTAATATATAGGCGGAAGGCTAGTTCAGAGTTGCCACTCTGAGTTTGTTCCCAACTTCTATCAGATACTTCAAAAATAAAGCACAACAGTCTTGCAAAAACCGCACATTGTATCTTAAGAGCTCTGAGTGATTTCCAGCTGTCAAATTAACTTTCATTCATCACTTCACACTTTTTATTTATTTTCTTCTCAGTACCCAATATCTTAAAACCTCATTGCTATCAATACTTTAAAAAAAGGAAAAAAGACATTGCTGTGTAAATCTGTTACAAAAACTCATTGGGAATTTCTGCTCTTTTTGCATTGCCTGTAGGTTGTATATAAATAAGTAACTTTGCTGATCACTCGAAATATAATTTACACAAAAGCAATTCAAAGTCAAAAGTCAAAGTAATTTGTAAAACAGTATGACATTGTCAATTTAGCTTAATTATTGCTAATTAATTTGCACAATTCTGTTTCTTTATTATGCCAAGTGCACCACTTCTTTCCCTTCATAGGCATTATGGATCTGTATTTCCTGCTCCCTTTATGTGTGTTTAGATTTTTATAAATGTGATGTTTAATGTCCAATAAGCTAAATGGTTTTCAGATTCTGGGTGCTGAGCTAAAAGCGTTATACAGAGGTGTATATAGGTGCACAAAATGCTTATAAAGGTTACACTTTCAAAGCGTATTTGGCCGAAGTCCATCCAAAACACAAATATTTGACGTTTAGATCAATAAATTTATAGGTACCCTTTCAAAGTTTGTCACGGTATGATTCGGGTAAAAACACTTAAAATTAAAAATCAATATTTTAGAAATTTAAGTGATTTGTACAAAGATTGTTTGCTGATAATTGTGCCCTGAATAAAATTAGAGGACTGTAAAAAATAGTGAATAGACATTGCGATGGTAAGTATACATTATATTTATGTATGTATGAATATGGCGCAAACCTAGCCAAAAGACAGCAGAGCGGAGTGTATGGTCAAAGACGAGCATAAAGTCAACGAGTAGAGGAAGCTGGGTTGTGGAGGGGTAATGCATTGTGATGTGGTGTTCTTGACACTATTGACTAGTTCCTGGTATTCAGCCAGATGCTGCAACATGCTGTTCAGTTTAGTTGTAATTAAGTAATTGACGGCAATTTTGTGTATTCCATCCTGACTTGTTGTCTTTGGTCTTTCTTCAGTGTACTTTGTTGCGCTTGTTCTGACGTTGAGCCTGCAGATGACAAGTGATCGCATCAACTTATACACACCCCCATCACAGAATGGCAGCCTCTGGTAGGATGTCAGAAACTCTTTTCTCTTACCTTCATACCATCTGCCCATTTCCCTGTACAGTCTTATTCCTTCCCCCTCAGTAGCCCTCAAAACCACAGAAGCCGTTCAGCTGGCAGGAGTAGTTCTAGACCGAATCAGGAATGACAGATACTGAGGGAAAACCATGGCTCCTGTTTGTTTTCCCACTCACCTTTCACGTATTATAAGCAATCAAAATGTGCAGGTGATAACAGGCCTGTAAATGGGGAGAAAATGTGAGAATGATTGCCGTAACATCATTTCCATGTATTCGTGCCAATTTGTCTTGGGAACATACGTCTTGGGCCAGTGTTCTTGCATCATGGAATTCAAATACTTGCAATATCTGTTCTTCTGTGTACAGGAATATGACAATGTGGGACTCCCACAAAGGGTTCGAATGGGCCAAAACTGCCTTTAGTCTGCGTTAGAGAGAGAGTCATACTTAGAAATGTTTTAAATAGCTGCAGAAGCAATTGACACAGTATACTTGTCACCTTTTGTGCCACTTGTGAATGTATATGCCCTTGAATATAGCATGGGTGAGCGCCTTGGTCAGAAGACTGTATCCAGCCCTCAAGGACCACTGAGTGGCCTGTCATGTGGCTCTGTATATGTCATAGTACTATGTCAAATACGGTCCTGGCAATAGTTATGACCTTCACCTGTTCTCCACTCCTGTGCCTCCGATCTTCAGCCTGCCCTCTTCTTTCAATCCTACATTTTTACCAACACAACTTTGCACTCGCTTTGCTCACTCGCTCTTGGTTGTCCAAGTTCTTCATTGTAAGGTCTCCATTACCAATAAAATACATATCATTGCCTTTAAATGAATAAGTTACTTACCTTCTGTAATGCTCTTCTGGTGACTTCTCTATCTGCTCACAGATTCCTGACCTTTAAACTATTCCTGGCCACTAGACTGGAACCACCATTCTGTAAAGCAATTGTTCCCATACGCTGCAAATGGTGCCATCAGACTCTGATGACCTTGCGTCACCCCAGAAGTGACAGAGTGGGGCCGCATCTAGGCACCATCCCTGCATGCTGACATCAGATGACGTGTGAAAATACGAACTTGGGACCTTTTCTGAATGTACAATTGTCCACTTCACAGAAAGGGAAGGCAGGTGTACAGTGTGAAATCTGTGGTTAAATAGAGTATTCACCTGAAAGAGCGTTACTGAAGATAAGTAACTCGCTCTTCTGATGGATACTGCAGATTCCTAACCTTTAGAATAGATACCCAAACAGAACCTACTAAAAGGTGGTGGTTCGGAGGAGTGGACTCAAACTAAAAAAAAACTGCAAGATCAACTGACAGAATGATCCTCTCTGTGGACTTGCCTGTTAGGTCAGTAGTGCTTGGTGAATACCGATGCCCAAGTTGCATCTTGACAGACATCCACAACAGGAACTACCTTTGCTGATGCTGTTGCAGGGCCCTTAACTCTGCTAGAATGGGCCCGTAGGCCTCTGGAATCTTCTTTGTTAGAGTGTAGAGTGTCATTATGCATAGGACAATCTACTTCAACAGTCTTCTTCTGTACCACCTTCCTTTTTTGGCACAGTCACACCCCATGAAGAGCTGATCATCATCATGATACTCCTGCATATGTTCTTTGTAGAATCCAAAAGCTGTCTTGGGATCAAGCCAATGGAGTCTGTCCACCACTTTTGAGGGAAGTGGCAGAGATAAAAACACAGGTAGGGTGATGGATTGTCCCACGTGAAAGGGCAAAACTACTTTAGGCAGAAAGATGACCCATGTCCTCCGTACCAGTTGGTCGGGAAAGACAATGATGCACGCAAGTCCCATTGACAGTGTTGCACGGAGTGCAGAAGTGATAGCAATAAGAAAAAACTTTTTGATGGTCAGGAGCCTCAAGGAACTTCTCTGCATGGGATCGAATTGCTTGTGCATGAGAAAAGTAAGGATCAAATTAATAAATGCATGACAACATGTGATTTCGAAGAGGGAAGGCTGGTTTGGCAAACAAAAAGACTGAAATGGCTGACATGTAACCTTTTAACTGCACCCCTCAAAGCCTTGCTGGACTAACAACAAAACAAACACACACAATAATCCGATAACTTGGTCTGTAAGGGATCAAGATTATTGTCTCTACACCTGGCCACCAACTTTTTCAGCGCACAGAATAAGTGGATTTGGTCGAGGTATGTTTGACTGTGAGGATCACATCCACCATTTCTGATGGCTTATCAAAACTGCTCAGTTATCATCATTCAGTCTCCACACATGGAGGCGTAGAATGTAGAGATTTGAGTGCAGGGCACTGCCCTGTTGATGAGTAGCAGGACCTTCTAAAGCAGTAGCGAAATGAGAGGGCAAATGATCAGGCTCAAGAGATATCAGTACCACACTCTCCTGGCCCAGTCTATAACTATCAAGATGACTTGGGCCTGGTCTGTCCTCACTTTGTTTAGAACTTGAGGAAGGAAAGGTAAAATCAGATCATGCCCGCTACCAGCTAGGTATGGTCCTGGGATGCTGAATCAGAGCAGCATAGGGGGAGGGGGGGGTTGTTGATCCAAGGGAGGAGGTAGAAGATTGTTGTCCTTGTTTATGTGAATGGCTTTGGCCGCCACCATTTCCTCTGGGGCCGTGCAAGGCTTGAGTTGCCTGTTGAACTGGCTGTGAGGGTGGGCATTGTCTGTATGCCAGCTCCTTAGTGGAGCTCCTGAACTTTCTATATTGTTGATGGAATTGGCAGGCTGGTTAGAGAATTCCTAGGGACCCTTCTTTAAATTTCTCAGGTGCCCAAATGGACTTCTTCCTGAAAAGTCTAGAGCCATCAAAGTGCATGTCAATCAGGGACACCTGGAAATCCCTCGAAAATCCAGTCTGCTCATTGAAGCATGCTGCCTGAGGAGCACTACACATGGCGCAACCCACAGAGCCTGTAGTATTAAGGCCAGTACTTAAGACGTACTTTGCAACATCCTGCCCATCTTAGATGGTGTAGGCAAAGATTGCCAAGAGGTCTTATGGCACGGCCGGCAAGATCTTCCTGGGCGAGTCCCACAGGGCTAGGCCCAGAGGACAAAGCACATTCAGAGATCATAAGGCTAGGTTAGTTGAAGAGAATAATTTCCTCCTAAACGTATTAATACACTTAGATTCCCTGTCCGGAGAAGCAGAAGCAAAGCAATTTGTGTTAGGCTCACTGGTGACACACCACCACGCTTTCTGGAATCAGATGCTGGGTGAGGCAATGCTGGATCACAAGGGGCTGCCAGGCTACTGGCTAACTGACTGCAGAGGCTGAGCATGGCTTCATCCAAGTGGTTGTCACAGTGTCCACAAGTGTCTCATTGAAGGGGAACAGTGGTTCGGTAGAAAACTGCTCTGGCTGAAGAATTTCAGTTTTTCACTGTGGGCTTTTAATTTGTAGATCAAGGACTTCAGAATGGAGTCCTAGGATGCACCTTAACTTAAGCTTACCTGCTGACTTCGAGCGGGACAGAGATTTGGTGCAAGAATGGCTCTGTGATCTAGAGCAGGAGTGACCACTAGATCTTGAAGCATGACCTCTTCTTCACAAAATTTTCAAAACTAGTTTGCCACTCACTTCAGCTGCTGTTTTTAAAGTTTCAGGGTGATTCGTCAAGCGGGGGCAGAGAAAAAGCAAGGTCCCTAAACGTTTTTCCCCCATGCAATTTCCCATAGTGATTTTGAACATGACTATAGCCCGAACCACTGGATGGAATTACATCAAATTTGGCAGAATGCTAGCTCTTGGTCCTGAAAGAGTGGTTTTTGTGATTTTGTGTAAATCCGTTTACTAGTTTTTGAGATAATAAAAGAAATCCAAATTTGTATATCTAGAGGTGCGAATACTAACGATCTTGTGGAGATCTGATTAGCTGCCAACACTTCATCCAGGAAATGTTGGTCAGCCATCTTGGGACTCTGACTCAGCCCAGTTCCAAAGAAAAATATTTAAAAAAATGAGAAAGGGGTTGGGTAGGGATACCCTGACCCCTAGCACTGGTGCTGGGGTCCCCCAGGGCGAAAAAGCATTTAAAAAAAAAAAAAAATTGCTGCGAGATCTTAAAGATTCACGGCAAAAATTAAAACAAAAAAACAAGCGCGGTCTCCCACTTTTGTTTAAACATCAGCCCCCGGGTAGGCCAGGTCCCGGGGGCAAGCGTATATGAAAACATCGGTGGATTCAGTCTGCAAAATAAGTAACTATGAAATGTACGTAAAAAGAAAAACGCTTGTTCAGCGAAGAAGCGCCTAGAAGCGATTTGAGATGCATCTATGTGGCCAATGCAGACCCTACGGACTGCTGAAACAGTACTGGGCGCTTCAGAGGTGTAAAGTAACTACGATACTACATGTCAAGGTAGGCGCAGTGGGAAAGCAATTTTGAAATATGCATGGGTAAAAAAAATTGTGTTAAGAACCTGTTTTGGTAAAACGACCTGTTGGTGACCCATTCTGTCCCCCAACAAAATCTCATAAATAGTCCAAGAGCCCTCCCGCCATCTCTCTGGGAGGCTGCGGTATTATTGTGGACCCTGGGCAGCCCCTCTCTGTAGACTATGGGAGAGGGGCAAGAAACTACGGGAGGGGGGGCATGTCACGACACAACAGTAGAGAGAGGGTTTGGGGCAAGCACAAAGAACGGGCAAGGAAGAAGGTGTGAGGTGGAGGGACAATGGGCAAGCAAGGATGCCGGAGGGGACACAGGGAAAGCACAAACTTAAGGGGAGCAAGCAACGACGAGGGCAGAAGACGAAAAAAATTGATGCAGGTGCTCTTTTTCCCTATTTATGTTCTGATCTTAGTTAAAAGATGGTCCACCACAATATAGTCTACAGCTCAAGATCAGTGCCACAGGAATTATGAGATTCTGCGCCCGCAGCGATTTTCACATAATTGTGGATTCGGCGCATAATCAATTATCTGCTGCAGAATCTGCAGATTTAAAAAAAAAAATCTAGCCGAAACAGATCAAAAGTTACAAAAAATGTTGCGACTTGGGTTCCTTCGCACCAGAGCACTTTTCGCAAAGGTTGACTGATGATCTATAAGTTGCTTATTGCTGGATTTGGGTGTTAAATTATGGAGGGGAGAGGGGGCCCTGCTGGGACGCAGTTGGCACAAGCAAGTCACACAGGAAGGATATGTGCGATTAACTTTCTCCTTAGCCGAGAAGGTCCTTAAGTGCAGGGGTACAATTTATAGCACAAAATCAAAGACGGAGCTGGGCCCCACGTGAGCAGTGTTGCTGCATAAGGCAGAGAGAGATATGAGCAGCAGAGACTAGGCCGGCATCCCTCTACATATGTGAACATGTAAGTCCTCAAAGTCCAGCTTATTAGAGCATGCAGCGACAACGCATCAGCTTCAAGGCGCTTTTCTGCGTAGGGCAATTTTTGACAGACATTCAACATCTTGAACAGAAGGAGTGCACCAGGATGCATCTTTTAGTAAAGAAGACCTCCCATACAAAAAGAAGTCGGAGACTGGAGGGGCAGTGTGTGGTGATGGGAAATATTTATTCACCCAAAAGAGACTGAGTGCGTGGGTCACTCTCCCAACAGACATGGTGGAGGCACACACTGTAAATTAATTTACACAAGAGCACAAAGGCAGCAGGGGTGAAGCTGGTGACCTTGTGCTTTGGAGTGCAACTGGAGATGGGCAGAGGGAGCCAGGGGCCCCTGTCTGCTGCCAAAGCACCCTCTCATGAAAGAGTGAAAAGACAAGCAAGGCATATACTTAGCGCCATGTTTCACGTGCCAAAGGATGATGTCACTGAGTGCAGATGATCTGTAGCTTCTGAGTCATATACAGACACACACACAAACACACATACATACACACACACACAAAGATACAGGGGTGTGCACACACAACACATGCAGGAACAAACACACACCAGAAACACCAGGGTATACAGACAAATACACACACCTACATATACAAAGACACTTGCACACAGTTGGGTGCACAAACACACAGAAACATGCACACACACACACACACACACACACACACCAGAAGCTCAAACATATACAGACAAACACACACAAACTATACACAGACACACGCACATACACAGAGGCGCATGCACAAACACACACAGAAACTTGCATACAAAAACACCAGAAGCTCAAAGACGCACAAAAATATAAACAGACACACGTACACATACACACACAGATACAAGCGTGTGCACAAACACACACAGAAACATGCACACACAAACACACACAGGCATTGGGTTAAACCACCTCTATTGTGAAACTATTGCAATGCGAGGAACACATTGTGCAAAGTGCATGTTCAAAATCTTTGCATGTCAACACTGTTCACCTGTGTATGGAGGGAAAATGTGCTGGTATGTGTTTTGTATGTGTGAGTACCGCTCTGTGTGTCTCCTTGTGTGGGCATCCGTCTGTCAGAGGGATGGTGTGCTGCATGTGTACATTGCAGCAGTTAGTGTGTGTGTGTGTGAACGTTTACCTGTGTGTCAGGGGAGAGACTGCTGGCGAAACTGTATGTGTTTTATGTGTGTGACTACAGCTCTGTGTGTCTCTTTGTGTGTGTGCGTCCAAATGTGAGAGGGACAGCGTGTGAATTAGTGTATTGCATCAGTTTGTGTGTGTGCATTCACCAGTGTGTTGGGGGACAGGGTGCTGGTGAAAGTGTGTGAGTTTTGTATGTGGGAGTGCAGCTCTTGTGTCTCCTTTTGTGTGCATCTGTCTGTCAGAGGGAAAGTGTGTGCATAGCATCAGTTTGTGTTTGTACCTGAGCGTCGGGGGACAGGATGCTGGTGAAAGCGCTTGTGTTTGTGAAAGAAGCACCAGTTATCTGTCACTAGTGCCAAAATACCCACAGGGGGAGGCGTGCGACATATAAATACACGTTATGATTTTGTGCGAGTAATCGGGTGCATGTTTATTTCCACTCGCTCACGAGTGTGTGCTTATCGATAGGAGTTTCCATGGAAGGCTTGGTGAACAGATGCTTGTAAGAATGGACTAGTTGATTCCGTGGGTGGCAGAGGCGCAACTAGAGCCAAATTTCGGGGGGTGGGGAGGGGGGCTACTAATGCAATATGCAGAGTGGAGATGCAGGGGCTCTAAGAAGGGGTAAAAAACAATAAAGCCTCGTTAGCAAGTAAATGGTCTTTTAAAGACCTGTGAAGTACTCGGGTGCGGCTGCAAGAAGACGGAAGCCAGCCCACAGCAGCTCAAAAAGTGTGTGTGTGTATATGTGTGTGGTGTGTGTGTGTCTGCGAAGCTGTCTCACCCGGGCTGACACACGACTGGGGGAGGGAGGGCTGAAGCCCTTTGAGCCCAATGGGCGTTGCGCGCCTGGTGGGTGGCATGGGATAGGTCACGACAAATTGCTATGAACGTGGGCGTGGGGCATGAATGCATTAATAAAATGGCACTAACATGAGTCTTTCCAATTTTGGCAGCCATGTAATCAGAAAGGGACTGCGTCGTCGGCGCACAATGCCATTTTCACTCTGTGCGATAATGTCGAATTTATGTCGCCTTGTGAAAACGCACGTTTAAATGATGAGATACGTGTGATAGTGCACTGCCGACTAGTGTGTTTCACACCTAGTTGCTTTGTATGTTGATTGCACTTTTGTATGTGTCGTTCGATTTGTTTAAGTGCACCTTCCAGCCGGAAGGAATCCTGCGAAAAGAAAGGTGTCTGTGTTGCATGTTTTATTTATTTCATCTGCTCAGTACACAAGATAAACACCAGGGCTTTAAGTGGGGGAAAAAAAACGGGGGGTGCTCTAAAAGGGGTGGGGCTAACCTATTAAAGGGGTGTGGCCTATCCAAGTAGGGGCGTGGTCTAAATAAAGATATCTATGGCCGGTGCTCAGACCCGGCCCACTTAAAGCCCTGTTCTTACTGATCTGTGTGCCCTCTAACTTTTCGCTAAAAAGAACTTTTTGCATTCATTTGACATAAATGACTAGCACATTTTACTCTGGCCACATCCCTGACTTTAAACATGTCTTCACTTTAAGTGTCCTCCAGATGGTTGGTGGAAGCATGTCGCAGAAAGAAAGCACACACCAGAAATGGGTATCGATTTCATTTATACCAACCAGCATAACTCCTCAAAATTATTATGTTTTAAGTCAAACAGTGAAATCCCCCAGGTTAAAGAAACTGACGAGTACAACATCTGCACGTCTATTAGACCGACTGACCTGCCTGTTGAGCAGTGCAGAGTGTGGGGCATTTCAGAGGTGTTCTTACGTTTTGAAAGAGAGGGCTGGTAATTACTAAAATATGTTCGGAACTATAATCTTCCACCATCATGCAGTAGCGACCATGGCATGCAAGGGAATTTTCTTCTGATCTCATGGGCCACTCTTTCTGCCAATGATATCACAGTAAGTCATGGTAACGACTCCAATATCTAAGCAGCATTCGTTGTTATCCTGCTATGGAGCTAACCTGACTGCATGCTGTGCCAATTGTATGAATGATGAATCTGTTGTGTTTAGGTGCCTGATCGCAGAGTATTGTTCTTGGAAATCAATGGGCTTTCTTTATGTTATTTCCTTGCACCTGCTCTGTTTTTGAAAGTGTTGTCTGCAAAGAGCAAAGTGTAGATTTTGCTTTGCCATTTCGTTCTTCTTTCCCATCTTCAACACTTCAGATTTTCCCTAGAGCTGGCTGTCTGGTATAAAAAAAAAAAGGTAAAGTGTTGGCTGGTAACACAAAGGGATAGCATGCTACGCCGTTTTTCTAAAACACGACAATAGTAGTGTTTACAGAAACATAAACCCCGCAGAAATATCAATTGAGGGTGTTAATAAGTGCGATAAAGAATCAAGGGACAGTGAAAGAACTGAAGGGAACAAAACAGGCATGGAAAGATCGAGAAGCAAAGGAAACAAAACAAATCCAAGGGCTAAAAGAGAATCAAAGAACAGAAAAAGACTTGGATAACAACCGATTCTAAGGGCAGAAAAATAAATGAATAGGAAAAGAATCAAAGGTGACAACGACGGGAGATTAAAATAAGAGAAAAGTAAAAAAAAAAAAAAGAATTGAAAGAACAAACAAACTGGAGAGAAAGTCGTTCAAAGGTGATAGAAAGAACTGGACAGAAAATTAATCGAAGAAGAGGAAATAAATCAAAGGAGAAAAGAAAGTAAAATAAAAGAATCAAAAAGGTGAAAAGGAGCCCAAACCTTGCTTAGTAAAAGAATGAAAAGAGGGAGAAAAATAATGAAATACGCCAGAGAAGTGGTTATGAACAAGTTATACTGCGAGAGTAGCAGAGCACACTGTTTACAGCTTAAGGTTAAGGCAAAGATTTGATTCATTACTCCTCCTTCACCCAAGAGACTTCCGTCTATTTGAGACAGCAGTAAAAACCATGAGAAAATAAGTGCGCCTGAGAATTCAAACTCTGTACAAGGAGGGGTGGAAAACAACAAAGCCTCGTTAACATATATATGGTCTTTTAAAGACCTGTGAAGTACTCGGGCGCGCCTGTGTGTGTGCCCGGGAAGCTGTCTCAGCCCGGGCTGACACACTCGAGGGTGGGGGGGGCTGAAGCCCTTTCAGTCCTTTCAGCCTGATCTACAGCGTGCACAAAGGTCAGCGGCCTCAGGATCTAGCCTGGCAATTCCAGCTAGAGCAAAATAAGTTTGGTGCAAGAAAAAAAAAGAAAACGGACTACCTCTGCGAGGCCCGAAAATAGAGCCCGATAGAGACCCGTTTCGAGGCCCCCTGAAAATAACTGCCGGTGCACAGACCCGGCCCACTTAAAGCCCTGATAAACACCATACTGGATTAGGGACATACGTGACGAGAAAAGGTGTATTAGCCATAGACGCGTGGGGATCTTGCAGACCTGCTTTTCCCATGGCACTAGTGCACTGTCATGACCCCTGATGAGCCACTGTTTGAAATAAAGAGGTGGGTGAGCCGAAAGGCATCGAACACCCCCGAAAACTGCAGGTGGAAAAACAAGCAGAGGCCTTTCATTGTGAGGTGAAGGGCTCGTGCTCTCCAGGGGCAGGGAGGTGTTCAGGGGTGAGATGGGAAGGCGGGGAGAGCATTGCAACAGCTCTCCTTTCCTCTCTGCCCCATCTCAGTTAATGGTGCCTGTTCACAGGAGGCGGACACCCGTGGTTTATGCTGGGACTTCAAGGGATCCGTAATACAATAATGCAGGTGAGAATAGTGCCAGGGCAGCAGTCCTGCCACCCTCCCCACACCGTGCCCCCAAACACCACCTTTACAGGAGGGGGGACACCCTTGTTTATATGCAGTGGGGGTGGGGTCCCAGAGGACAGCAGGGGATGTGCATCTTCTGATGAGAGGTGTGGGCTGGAACCTCTGACTGCGCTTTGATTACTACAGGCTCACACGAAAGGGTCTTAGATGACAATTTGAGCAATCTTTTGCCTTCCTCGAGATATACAGTAAGTGTGATGAAACATTCATTAATATGAAAGAGTGCAGCGACAGACCAGACACGTACGAAAGTGCAGGTATAACCTGGCGGGAGTGCCTCAGTGTTGGGCCAGGAGAAGATGTGGCTAATGGCCAGAACTTCCGACTCTGGAGCTGGGGAACCAGGTTCGAGTCTCGGCGTCTGAACAACATCCTGTGATTCTGGGCAAATCACTTAATCTCCCTGTGCCTATCAAATATGAATGTGCAATGTAACTGGTGCTCGTGTAAAGTGCTCCAATACCTTCGAGTCGAGTTCACGCTATATTAAAACAGCAAAAAAAAGGATAAGAATCACAGGGGACTTAATGGGAAAGTCAGTGAGGGGACACATTCAAAATAGGCCATACCAAGCTTTTGGGATTAACAAAAAAAGTAACTTGTTCGGGGGTCGGAGATCAAGGGGCATCAAGAGCTGCCCGTGTTAAGGAGAAAGCAGGTGCCAGTGTTGTTAATTTAAAAACACTTGAGATAAAGCGCAGCCGTTCTGCTTAAAAAAAACACAAGCGGTTTCAGCTGAAGCAGCGCATGTCCTGCGTGCAGTAAGAGAAAGTCAATAAAGAAAATAGTGCTTACAGACTAAATAACACTTACCGTGTAACAACCGAAGTAAAAGGGCCAGTCGCCATGGGAGGTTACAAGGCGGTACTAAGGAGGGACTAACAAGCCTATTTACGAATCAGAAGTCTGCATTTACAAAAGACAATGGCACAAGCCAATGACAAATATGGGCAGAGAGTGAGCAGGGCTTCAAGTGCATACTCCAATACACCATGCCTCGCAGAGCAGCGCATGTGCGCTGCCTCTAGGCTCGACCTAAAAAGGGCTTCCTTATCCCTCATGCTCTCATTGCCTCTGTTAGGAACCTCAAATGAACTTTATTGATGACTTTTTCAACATCTAGGGACAGGAGCACCGCCTCGCTTCTAAGCCTTGGGATTGTATTGATCATGTGGAGATCCTTCCTCGTATTGTCACTGACTTTTTTAACCTTCTTCAAAACCTGACTGGTGGGTGTGTATCAAATGTAGTGGAACTCTGTTTAACCGAGATTCCAATACCTTCATGAATATTTTAACATCAGTGTTCAGTAGCAATATGGAGTGGCAAGACCTCCACTCCTCCTGCTGGTCCTTCCAAGGTTTAAGGAGAAGTAAGATTCTAGCTTCTGCCAAAGGTGGAGTTGCCCCGGATCTTTTGCAAAGGAGTTAAACAATTTAATTGTGATGTCTGCATTTGTGGGCCACAATGGCTTATAAAATTGCTGTGTGTATCCACCGGAGATGGGTGCTTTTTGAGTTCTATAGGGTTTTTATCACCTTAATGATTTCCTCTTTCGTTATTGGTTTTCTCGATCCTCTCTTTTCGTATTGTGAGTTTATTCAGCTTCACACTTTTCAAGTAGTCAGCAACCTCTTCCTGTTGTGCTGGTCTGGCATCATATATTTCTGAAAGAATCTACGGAACAGTTCCAAAATGTTCACCTCCACTAACAGTTGCTCCCTACTTCATCTCTAATTAACTGTATGTTTCCCTGAGCCTGCTTCATCTTAAGCATGGATGCCAGCTGCCAACTAGCCTTATTGCCAGGCTCACAAAAGTTCTGCCCTACGATAGCTAATGCATATGCAGCTTTGTTGAGGACAAGCAACCGCAGCTGGCCCCTAAGATGTAAAATCTGCCATATATGAGAGCCTTCTGCCACTCGTGGATCTTCAGTCAGTTGTTCTTATACTGCCTCCCAGATACTTTTAAGGTGGTTGCTCTCTACCATCAGGCATCCTCCCACTGCTGCTTTTTGGGTGTCACAGGAGCATACCACCCATGCTGTTAAGTTGTGAAAGTTCCTCTTTCTTTTTCCTAACCATTGCTCGTGCAACTTTGTTGCTGAGCAGGGCATTATTCAGGCTCCAGACCCCTTGAGCTTCTCCGATCTCCCATAACATTGCATCCTGCACAATACATGGGCACGGTCTGAAAGGAAAATTACCCTGTGACTTGCCTCTTGGAGCCAGTGTACCAGTGTGTGATCTAGAAATATCCAGTCAATCCTGATGTAGGTCTTAAGCACTGCAGAGTAGTGGAAATATTCTACCTGCCACGGGTTACAAAAGTGCCATGCATTCACCAGGTCCATTTCCTCAAGCCACTGTGTTCCTGTCTCAGAAAGCTCTGTTGTACCACCATGTGTGCGCCCTATCTTGTCCCTCCCACCATCAAGAACAAGGATCCAATCTCCACCCAGTATCAATGGACTCGTGGCTAACTAGAGGATCCTCTGTAGAGTCAAATGGAGGAACGTTTCATGCCCCATGTTGGAAGCATTGACGAAAGCTATGGATATCTACTTCCCTTTTGGATGACCATTTATCAAGAGGCAGGTAGACGAAATCAGTTGAGAGGACTGCTGGGACATAAATATGTGCCTTATCCTTGTGGGGATGCGTAAGTGGGGAATTTGTGTGGGGATGTCTGCTCCCCCATCCTCGCTCCACGATCGTGCTTCGATCAAGTGGGGGTATCTGGATGACTTTGTCACACTATGCGGGTGGACACGGTCTTTGGACCCCCCACACTTCCTCCTTTATATCTTTTTGTTTGCCTTTCTCCTTATCTTTGTTCTACTCGTCTTCTCTATCGCCCTCTGGATATCTTATACCCCCTTTCTCATTCTCCCCCCCTCTTGGGGAGTAGTTTTTTCGTTTGTTTGAGGGAGTGATTGTTGAGATGTGAGGCTATGTATGGTGGTAGTGTGTGTGGGAGTGATTGTCGATTGGGCTGGGGTCGGTTTTAGCTGACGGCTGCATTGGTGGCCTTGGCGGGACACAACCTTGGTCCTGATCGTTGGAAAAGTTGGTATGTTTATGGGCAGTGAGTGTGTGTTGTGCGTGGTGAGACGTTTGAGCGGGAGGGGCGAAAGATTTTGCTATTGTTGATACTGAGTCTTCTGCAGATGGGGATTATGTCAGGGCTACAACGATGCACAGTTGGGGGGAGGGTGTTTGGATGGGGGGTTATGTGGGGATGCACGCCAGTTTAATGCAGTGTCTACCCGGGGGGTTGGGGGTTTAAGTTGTTTTCAGGGGGGTGGGGGGGTTTGTATGGACAGCGGCTGCAGGCAGGCTAGATGCGTAGCACGAGGTGACTTTGGGGATAGCGGTTGGTATGGGACACTATTAGACCATAACATGGAACATGAGAGGACTAAACTCATTTACAAAACGCTTCAGGGTGCAGACATATCTGAGACGGCTGGGTGTGCATGTGGCTATGCTCCAAGAGACTCACCTACTGGACGCAGAAATACAGAAACTGCATAAAAAATGGAGAGGGCAACTGTTTGCATCTACTTTCTCCTCCTATGCAAGGTGGGTGGCCATCTGGATAGCTCCACAGGTCCCGTTTAAGCTGCGTAGTTATGAAGCGGACGTAGTGGGTAGATATGTGATCGTACATGGAGACATGGATGGTATGGAGGTGTGTTTAGTTAACGTTTACGCTCCAAACCTGGATGATGCAGAATTTTTTGGGGAACTGGAGGACAGGTTGCTGCCATTCATTGGAATCCCCGTGATATGGGCGGGTGACTTCAACTGTGTCTTAGATGGGGCAGTAGATAGGCA
The DNA here is from genome assembly GCA_963921515.1 of Calotriton arnoldi. NCBI lineage: Eukaryota > Metazoa > Chordata > Amphibia > Caudata > Salamandridae > Calotriton > Calotriton arnoldi. The sequence continues at coordinate 2,415,673 of CAWUFW010001372.1, read as the reverse complement.
TCCCCCCAGGCACCACACGGAACCTCATATGACGGAAGCCCTGAGTAAGGTGATGGATAGGCTGCAGTGTGTAGATATATGGCGTGATACACACCCTGGAGATTGTCAGTTTACATGTTATACCCCGGCCTGCACAGTATATAGCAGATTAGATAGGTTTCTGATATCAAGAGAGCTGTGTGATGGTTTGGGTGACGTTAAATTACTGAACCGTTTCCTGTCGGATCACGCCCCAGTACTGCTGGAGCGGGGACCCGAGAGGGTTAGACCGAGAGTCCCGGTATGGCGGCTGCAGGCACAGACACTGAAAGATCGCATTTTTAGAGAGGAACTCTGGAGAACCGTGACTGATTACTTTAGTGAGAACTGGTCTACTACCAATTCCAGGAGTACTGAATGAGACACCTTTAAAGTGGTCACTAGGGGGGACTGCCTGGCTAAATTGGGAGGCACAAGGAAACGGTTAGAGGTGGAACTAGGTGAGGCGGAAGATAAGTTAGCCCGGTTACAACGTTAGAGCGCATGCGACCGACTGCTCCTCTGAGGCCCTCTTCCAGGCACAGCGCAAGGTGGGGAGACTTGGGACAGGCTGGACTGTATGACCCGCAGGGAAGTCCGACAATTATTGCATAGGGAAGGGGATAGATCAGGTAGACTACTTGCGTGGCTGTTAAAGCGTGAACGCCACCCCCCGCTGATCCTCACGTTGCGTCGCCCCGATGGAGGTTCAGCGAACACACAGGCCGGGATCAACAAGATTCTATTTGATCACTTAGTGACCACGTACAGCGAAAATGCAGGAGACAATGATCCAGACCGATGTGCTTTTCTCCGGGGGGGTCCCGCTCCCGAGGCTCTCGGATGACCAGCGGAAGGATTTAGAAGCAGAGATAAGGTTGGATGACCTTCAGGAGGCCCTGAGAGCGATGGCCAGGTGCAAAGCGCCAGGCCCGGATGGGCTTCCTGTCGAATTTTACCAGGCATATGCCGATATCATCCTTCCACGACTTCTGGACACCCTGCGGGAAGCCAAACAGGCGGGCATTCTTCCCCAATCCATGCGCGAGGCACAGATTGTCATGCTCCCCAAGCCCGACAGGGACCCTGCTGCATATAGACCCATGTCCATGTTGGGTGTGGATGCAAAGTTATTGGCTAAAGTTTTGGCCCTTAGGCTATGGAGGGTGGTGAACTCCCTGGTCCACGAGGACCAATGTGGGTTTATGCCGGGGAGGGGTACGCACATGAACCTACGCAGACTGTCACATGTCCTCCATTCGGTTGTGGACACGGACCTCGGGGTGGCGGTAGTCGCCCTGGATATCGAAAAAGCCTTCGATACTCTTAGATGGGCCTAACTTTGGGAAGTACTGCCGAGAATGGGGTTTGGAGATGAGTACATAGCCTGGGTTAAGCTCTTGTACCAGGTACCAATGGCCAGGGTACGGTCTGGGAGACATGTGTCGGAGGCCATTCAGATCGGGAGGGGCACACGGCAGGGATGTCCGTTGTCTCCGTTGTTGTTTGCCCTGGCCATGGAGCCTTTGGCGATACGCTTGCGCAGAGACATGGAGCCAGGGGGTGTGAACGTGGATGGTCGCACGCATGTAGTTTCTCTATATGCAGACGACGCTCTCCTCTATATATGTGAGCCGGAAAGAGCAATTCCTACGGTTTGGGAAATATTACACCTATTTGGAACTTCCTCGGGCCTCCGTATCAATAGTCAGAAAACCATCCTTTTCCCGCTCGCGCCTCTGGCACGGGGGGAAGCTCAGGATCTCCCAGTAATTGGTATGGACTGGAAGTGTGATCGCTTCAGGAATCTTGGACTGCAGATTGCACATAGTCCAGAGGCCCAATATGATCTGAACATGAGATGGGTTTTGGATGGTCTAAAGGCATCAATAGCGTTCTGGAATAGGTTACCTCTGTCGGTTATGGGGAGAGTAGCGTTAGCAAAGATGGTGCCGCTACCCCGTTGTCTCTATGTGCTCCAGAATTCCTTTTGCAAAATCCCAAAGTTGACATTTGATACGCTGAACAGCCTCCTGATATCCTTGGTCTGGGCTGGAAAGCGGAGCAAAGCCAAATTGGATATACTAAAACTTGACATGGATGAGGGTGGCCTAGGGTTGCCGGACCTACGATTATACTATATGGCGGGCTTGCTGCAATATGCGGCCCAGTGGTGCCTGGGAGAGCGCACAGTTGAGGCGGAATTACTGGGGAGCTGGAATGAGGGGATGCAACTCCAGAAATACCTAATGATGGGCTCGAGGGTTCCGAACACGTGCCCCCATATAGTCGGTCAGGTTACAGAGGTCTGGGAGCAGACAGTGACTTGGGTGGTTAGAAAAGCCCCGTATGCTAGCGCACTACCGCTGCAATGGTTACAGGGTTTTCAGAGGGTACAAGGTGTCATGGATCTTTCAAAATGGTACGAGGGAGGCTGTGCGACGGCCAGAGATTTATACCAGAATGGTACGTTCATGACTTTCCAAAATGCGCAGGCCTTGTTTCAAGTGCCACCAGGACATTTTTTACAGTACTCTAAGATATCACGTACTGTCCGGACGAACCGGAAGAGACCAGTACATTGGTGACTCTGCTGGACCCGGGGTCCACTCGAGGGCTTATCTCCCGCATATATAAGGCGTTGAAGGTGGATCGGGGCTCGAACTTAGACAGGGCCAGGGCACGTTGGGAAGAGGACCTCCCAACCCCTCTGTCGGATGGCGAATGGAGGAGAGCGTTAGCACAGGTAGCTGAAGCTACCAGTAATGCACAATTTAAGTTAATTCAATTTTATTACCTTCATCGCACTTACTTGACCCCCCAGCGCTGGGCTCGATTTACGCCAGGGGTATCTTCCGCATGCCCGCCTTGTGGCACAGATCCGGCTACATTTTTACATATGGTCTGGAGCTGCCCCTGTCTGCAGCGGTACTGGCACCAAGTGGTGCAGTCTCTTGGCACAGTGACTGCGGTGCGCATAGATGTCTCCATAAAGCACTGCCTACTGGGGGTAGTTCCGATACCTAAGAAAGGGACGAAGACGCGCTATAGGTTCGCTCTCTTGCGATTGGTCCTAGCAAAACGACGAATAGCTATTCACTGGGTACAACCAGGTCCACCTGCATGGAAAAAATGGAGGGAAGACCTACGGGAATGGGGGGTAGCCGAGGAGTGTCGTCTTAAGATAGTGCTGACAGATGACAATGCGGAGAGTGATCTCCTGCATTGGGGGCAAATGTTAACCGCAATGTCCACAACAACAAATGAGAGTGAGAGGGACAGCACGCATGGCACACAGAGCACCATACTTGTCTCACCACACCCTGAAGAGTCGCCGTTCCCTACACCTTCTCACAATATGAACACATGATTCACATGCTAGTTATGAGTGGACAACCAGTTTTTCTGCTGAGGTTAACCAGGTTGGGCCACCTGTCTGCCGCTGTCACAGGAGTAGGGGGTTGGGGGGGATTGGGGAGGGGATTTAATCCCCTAGTTGGGATGATTATTAGTGTTGTTTATTTGTTATAAAGAGTATAGGTCCTATGAACATGAAAATATAAACTGAATTTGCACTGTTATAATAGACAGACAGTACGCTCACGTGAAGGTGAGACTGTCTGTGAACAGGATGTGATATGTGGACACCACGGACTGTATATTGCTTATAAGATTCCAAAATTGTATGTGCATGTCCTTTGTACCTGATACAGTGGAAGCGGTTTTAATAATAACAAGTAAAAAAAAATAAAAAAAATTATCAAGAGCCAATTACTTCCCTTAATGTGGTAATCTATCAAAGATAACCCTATGTGTGGTGCAATTAGGATCTCCACTCCTGCAGTTTTGGGCTTCAATGTAGCAAAGAATTATGTGGGAAATTATCTTTTACCCTACAGTCTTTGTGCTTTGGCTGCATCTCCTGTATAAGCCAGATGCTCCCCTTTAGTTTCTTGGGAGCATGTATTGTTATTAGGTGTTAGGCTAGTGCGTTGAGATGCTAATGTTGAATGAGATTATTTGTGAAGGTCTAATCACAGTTTGTCCCTTTTCACACTGAATACACAGGACGACACTCCCACTTCCCCAGTTCGAATCAACAATTTTCCACCCATATATTTCATGTCACTTTTGCAGTCACTCTAAGAAATCCCTAAACGTCCGTCCTTCCCCCTAACAAAACTATAAACCATGAAATGTTGGAACAAAGAAATATACCCTGTCTCCTTGGGTAACCATTCCCTAGTTTCCTCACAGGACTCTACGTTAACTGCATGACTCAAGTGAAAATCCTCCCCTAATCTCCAACCCCATCTGCTCAATCACCTGTAACCCATCCATAACCATGTTGGGTCCCAAGAACATGGGCCAGACTCTTAGGCTCCCGCTTCAGAAGCAGAATTTTTGATGCTGTGATCTGCACTTTCTCTCTTCCCGCCAACAGACCTCGCTTGTCGCAGAGCTTCTTTTCTGTCTCCACACTTGATTTTTGTTGACTGGTCAGTGATGTTTTTCTTGTTCGCAACCACCCTCCAGTGGTTGGAACGTCCATGATTCTTCACCTAACTTTTCCTTGATGCTTCGACTTCTTGGGCATTTGCCTCCCACTCAGACAGTCCCAGTATTTCCATTGCTGTTATTAAGGGCCTGTTTTGGGATCTCTGGTTGTTGCATTTGAAGCGGAGGCAGAACAAGAGGCCCCATTGATAGAAGGTTTTGTGCTTTATCAACAAGTCATTTACTGAACTGAAGGCTCTCCTTCGTAGATGCTCAGTCAGTGTTGCCAAATCTACGGGCCCCCTGAAAAGTGAAGGCATCTCTCCTTTTGCCTTCCTCCATAATGCGGTCCTTCAGCTGGAATTTGTGCGGCCTTGTCCATACATTAAGTCGTTCAGCGGTGCATGCCTGTGGCCCATCCATGCAATGTGTTGTCAAGATCCAGTTCAAAATCTTTGCCTTCCCCCAAGAATACTGTGAACAGACACTTGACATACCCTACAATCTTAGTCCCATTTCCGCCGTGTGGGACTAATGTTATTGCGGCAGGAATGATTCTCAAGCTCTTCGTGTTTTTCTTGTAAGATGACGTTCTGCTCCCACAGAGTCCTCACTTCCTGCTGCAGGAATTTCTGTTCCTTGGAATTCTAATCTGTGGCTTCCTCCAGGCGTGAGACTCTGGCACTAAGGTACTGTACATCTTTCTTAATGCCCTGGAGGTCTCTACTCACTTTGGTAAGGTGACCTCCTTGTGCATCTTTTCTGGCTCTTCAATGAAGCTGTAGTGAGTGTATATTTTTATACTCTAAGGTGCAGCATAACCCAGCAGGCAGCCCCAGGAGCCCACATGTGGGCCAAGAGCAGGCTATTCATACAAAGGCCAGTCAGGATCAAGGGACCATCTCCCCGATCTGCTTCTGCAGCGACTATCATGGCACGTGTCAACTCCGGGTACGGTGTCGTCCCAAGTAGTGCTAGCCGTAGAGGTGCTACACTCCTGCACCTTTTCTGCTCTGTTCGCCATCCCCTTGCTGATTGTGCTGAGCTTGGGTGTTCCTGACGGCTGCTACCATGACCAGCCCTCTTTATGTCCAGGCCCATCAGCAACTAGAAACTCTTCTCTGGGTCTCCCAGACCTGCAAAGCGCCTGGGTGGCTGTGACCCTTTCTGCTTAGTGTGCTACCCTCCAGGCTTATGCACTCAGCCATCACCACAAAGTTCTCTATGCTAGGGTTGATGCTGTCCGACCAAACTGTTCACTGCATCCAGCCAAGCAGCCCTCCCCATCCAGTGGCAGTGCTCTTCACTTCTGCCGCCTCTTCCAGCGGGCCAGAGCCAGTTTACTGCTTCCCTCTGCGGCCCGCTTGCCCACCCTGTGTTGTGTGGAATGCTCCCTGTTGTCAAGTGCGGCCACAGCAAGACCCACTGCATACCAGTGCTCTGCTTTCATTTCAGCATGGCGTTGCCTCTTCACACACATACGTGTTTATGCCTACGAGTCGCCACCACTGCCATTGTTGCAAAAGGAAGCGGTTTCAATGCGGCACCCAATCCTCTCTCCTACATGGTCACCATTTTGTCTCTGGCCACTGACCTCATTCCCAGACTAACTCTGCTCACAGTGTTCCTGAAGATGTGTGAAACAGACTCTGACAGGCGTCCTTACTGGAGAGCCTCAATTGTCCACCTGGGATGTGCATAATTGTGGCAGAATAATGATGGCTGAGGGCCCAGAGTGAGAAGGCATGCCGAAGCCAATTAGAATGAGTCCTCTGCCATGACGGACCAAGCCATGTCCCTCAGCACATCATTTACATATGATTTTTGATAAACCTTTCATTTGGACAACAAAACAGGTTCAAATGGAGCGCTGAATTATCATACATGTAAGAAGATGGCTTGTACCAAAATGAGGTACACTATGTAGAAAGTCCAGACGACCCTTATTGGCTTACAGGGCTTAAATTAATAATTTCAAATGCTCCCTTTTGTGGTAGTGTTGGCAAGCATTTGTTGAACACAGAGTCAATAAATGAGACACATACTCAAGAAGAAACTCGAGACCAATTTAGAAAATAACAGGTATTTTTATATATTTTTTAACACCAAGAACTTCGTAATTGGGTAAGTACTTCAAGTTATCAAGTTTTACAGTTAAGCAAACATGTAATACAAAGGAGATTTAATGTGGTAATGCTTTCCTATGGAGAAAGAAACATACTGCATACAGGTTCCTGGGGTTGTATGACAGAGGCACGCAAGGGCTAAACCACGCGTGCCTCTACAACACTGCCCGAACAACTAATGCGTCTAAACAACGCATTCCTTTACCACGCATGCCTTTACCACGTAATGGTAAAGGGATATGTGTGGTAAAGATCACATTCCAGCCTCCCCGCCCTGAGCCCTAAAAACAACCCCGACCCCCTTTCCCCAGAGCCCTTAAAACAACCCTGAGCCTAAACACAGCGCCAACTCCCCCGAGCCCTTAAGCAAACTGACCCCCCCCCTCCCGAGCCCTAAAAACGACCCCACCCCTAAAAACTGCCCACACCCCCCAAAAACCCAGCCCCACTTATCAGACCACATCTCCCGATCCTTCCTCTTCCTGTGCCGCCCATCCGCGCATCTAGACCGCGCACCATCTTAACCATGCTTATGCATGGTAAAGGCATATGCGTGGTTAAGGCAAGCGCGGTTCCGCTTGCGGGGAAACGGCACGCGTGGCTCAGCCCGCATTGTAAAGGCCGTTTCCCCATACAGGTACTTGCAATCATATTTCGGGGGTCCACTTTAAGACTTAAGGTGCTAGGGTCAAGGTTACAAGATCCACCAGCAGTTCAGGTTTACCTGCCCTGGAGTGTCTGGGTGCAGAAGTGCTGGACGAGTTGGTAGCCTTGCACGCTACACTGTAGGCAAAGGGGGAGGGGCGGCACCTAGAAACAGTCTGCAGAGAGATACTTGGGGACAAGTCCCGGAGCTACCAACGGGGGGGGGCTCAGTACATTAGGGTCTTGGGGGCAAGGGGCACAGTTTGTGTTCATGGACCAGGGCCGGGGAGCTCGGACACAAAGGGTTTTGGTCAGCTGTGTCCGTGTGTTAAAGGTGCTCTCAGTTCTAGGTCAGACCTGCAGAGGGGGGTAAAACAGGACAGCTGGGCCACACCCGGTGCTGGCCTCTGCGATACTGACGTCCCTCAGTTGGCTGGTTGGTCTTTGCGGTATTGGAGTCTGGATTGGATTTCAAACAAGTATTTGTTGCTGCAAGGGGTCCGGTACACCGGGTATTGGTGCAGGACGGCTCCTGGGGTTACTGGCATCTCTAAACTTGGTAGGCAGGTGGATCTGACCTCTGGGAGCACGGTGACCTCGTCAAGGGCAGCTGCTGCGTCTGTGTACCCGTTGATCAGCAGAACGATGAACTGGATGTCGCGTTCGGTGCCTGCAGGTTGCAGGGTAGTGACTCCTCCACTTCAAGGGAGATGGTGACGGGGTGGCGAAGTGCTGGTAACGGTAAACCTCGTTTACCCCGGAACCCTGCATGCCATTACAACGCGGTTGTTACAACGACCGCATTGTTACAGCGCATGCCATTACTCCGCAAGTCAGAACAACGACTTGCTCTAGGGGTCAGAAGGTGTTGGATTTTAAATCCAACACCAGACTGAAGTTGGAATAGTAAATTATACTATTCCAACATCCAGCGCCCCCCTAGAGCAAGTTGTTGTTCCGACTTGCGGAGTAATGGCATGCGTTGTTACAACGCGGTCGTTGTAACGACCTCGTTGTAATGGCATGCGGGGTTCCGGTTTGCGGGAAAACGAGACATATTCGCTGGTGGCCCTCCGAGGCTTTTGAAGGATGCACAGCTGCAGAATGAGTAGGGTTGTTGCAATTGTCGGGACAGGAGCTGGCAGGGTTTAGCGCCAAACCACCGGTAGTCCACACTTCTCGCTTACTCTTCAGTTTTTCTCTGTCTTCTTTTGTCAGGTGAATCTGAGTTCCTAGTGTCAGGGGGCCACCTAAATTCAGAATTTAAGGACGTTAAGCGGAGTGAAAGGTAGTAGACAATGGGCTTCTTACCCTGTGGGTCGCTAAATCCCCAAAAGACCACTTCCTGTGGGGAGTGGGTATAACCCTGTCCCAGAGTTCCTAATTTCACCAAAACCAAGATGGTGGAATCCTTCTTTTGTGGAGCATATCAGGCAGCCCACCTTAGGGATGTGACTAGCCGTGTGGTGCAACACGCATACATGCATATCTGATTTCCCACCTGTCCTAATGCCAAATGGGCCTCAGGGGGTGGCATCTCCCAGGTCTGGGGGAAGCTAAGGTCGCATATCAAAGGCAGCAGAGGCTTCGAAGCCTCTGGCCATGGTATGCAGATTCACTAGGCATCCTGCTGGAGGAGGTGCATTGTTTCTGACCTCAGAGCGCGGGCTCTCACCTCCAGGTAAACTCGGCTGTGGTGGCAGAGCAGAGGATACCAGTCAGCCAGCACACTAAGAGGCTGGTAGGTTTTCAGGGGTCACACCTAAGGTGCCGTCTGGGTGAATATCCTAATAAACCCACTACTGGTATCAGAATGGATTTATTGATACCGATCACCATAGGTTTCAGTGAAGTTATCATGCAGCTGGGGAACTATTAATGACCAGTGCCAGTACATGTACTTAAGATGGCTTCCCTGTTCACTTGTACTGTTAAGCAATTGAACTAGACAGCACAGGGGCATATCTGCTCATACAGATATGTCCTTGCATGTAATAATATGTACCATGCCTTAGGGCTACAAGGCCTGCTGTAGGGGTGACTTGCATATATTGCATGCAGTGTCTGTGGGCACGGCACACCGGGTGTGTGCCATGTTGTGTTTTCACATTTGTCTGCACTATTTCACACAGCCTGCAGTGGCAGTCTGCATGAGTTTGGTGGTGGGTCCCTTAAGGGGGCACAATACATGCTGCAGCCCTTAGATACCCTCTTTAGTACCCATGCCCTAGGTACCAGGGGTACCATTTACTAGGGACTTACAGAGGTGCTAAAGATCTTGCCAATTGGGGAACAATTGAACAGTTACCTTGTTTTAGGGAAAGAGCACTGGCACTGGGGACCTAGTTAGCAGGAACTCACTGCACTTCAGTCAAAATTGAATCAAATACCAGGCAAAAAGTGGGGGTGACCATGTCAAAAAAGGGCACTTTCCTACACAATCCTCCCCCCACACTCCCTCCTTCCCCCCTCCAACCAAAGAAAATGAGTCTAACCTTTCCCAACAGAGTCTTCATCTTCTAAGTGGAAAAACAAGGGAAAGCCATCTGCATTGGCATGGTCAGTCTCAGGTCTGTACTCCACTGTAAAGTCTGTTCCCCGAAGGGAGATGCACCACCTCAACAGTTTGGGGTTTTCACCTTTCATTTGCATCAGCCATCCGAGAGGCCTGTGGTCAGTTTGTACAAGGAAGGGAGTACCAAACAGGTATGGTCTCTTCTTCAGGGACCATACTACAGCAAAGGCCTCCCTCTGAATGGCACTCCAACACTGTTCTCTGGGGAGCAACCTCCTGGTAATGAAAGCAGCAGGCTGGTCATGGCCATCATCGTTGGTCTGGGATAGGACCACTCCTATCCCATGTTCAGAGGCTACAGTCTGCACTATGAACTGCTTACCTAATCTGGAGCCTTTAGAATGGGTGCTGAGCACATTGCTTCCTTCAGAGTGTCAAAAGCCATTTGACAGCTCACTGTCCAGTTTACCTTCTTTGGTTACTTCTCGGAGGTCAGCTCTGTGAGGGGTGCCACAATGGTACCATACCCCTTCACAAACCTCCTATAGTACCCATTCAAGCCAAGGAATGCCCTGACTTGGGTCTGGGTTGTTGGAACTACCCAGTCCACAATTGTTTGGATCTTGGACTATAAAGGTTGAATTTGGCCTCCACCTACAAGGTGGCCCAAGTATACAACAGATCCCTGCCCTATCTGTCACTTGCTTGCTTTGATAGTGAGACGTGCACTTTGCAGAGCCTCAGGGACCTTGCCAAGGTGGATCAGGTGATCCTGCCAAGTGGAGCTATAGACAGCAATATCATCAAGATATGCGGCACTAAAATACCTCAACCCAGCAATGACTGTTCACCAACCTTTGGAAGGTGGCAGGGACATTCTTTAATCCAAATGGCATTACAGTAAACTGGTAATGTACATCTGGCGACGAGAATGCTGATTTCTCTTTTGCTCCTGGGGTCAGACCAATCTGCCAGTACCCTGATGTCAAATCAAAATTACTGAGAAATGCGGCTGCCTCCAACCTGTCAATTAATTCATCAGCTCTTAGGATTGGGTGTACATCTGTCTTGGTGATAGCATTGAGACCTCTATAGTCAACTAAAACCTCAGCTCTGGTTTACCACCCTTGGAATGAAGTTTGGGGACTAAGATCACTGGGCTAGCCTAGGGACTGTCAGAGGGCTCAATCTCCCCTAATTCCAGAATCTTGCTGACTTCAGCTCTTATAATTTCCTTAACTTGGTCAGACTGTCTGTAAATTTTGTTTTTGATAAGTGTGCTGTCTCCAGTGTCCACATCATGGGTACACCAGGTTGTCTGACCAGGGGTTAGGCAAAAGAGACCAGCATACTGCCTCAGAACTTGTCTGTAGTCAGCTTGCTGTTGGGCAGAGAGGGTGTCTGAGAAGTCAGCTCCTTCAACTGAACCATCTTTAGGAAAGTGGGATAGGAGGTCAGGGAGAGGTTCACTCTCTTCTTCCTAATCCCCATTGGTGACCATCAGCATTGCCACATCAGCCCTGTCACAGAGAGGCTTCAGGTGATTTAATGGATGCCCCTTTGAGGGTTCCTGCAAGTGCATAGGTCAACCAAGTAGGTGACCTCACATTTCCTGTCAAGGATAGGGTAGGGTCCAATTCATTTGTCCTAGAGGGTCCTAGGAGCCCCAGGCTCTAACACCCGTACCTTCTGCACTGGTTGGAACTCTTATCAGTGCAACCTTTTCATCATGCCAGAATGTGTGGAGCTCTTGGCTTGCCTCAATGCTTTTGGTTGCTTTACCCATTTATTCAGCCATCCCTGAACGTAGGCCAAGCACATAATCCACAATATCTAGCGTGTGCTCTTTGAGAGGTCTCTCCCAGCCTTCCTTAACTAGACATAGTGGTCCCCTCACAGGATGACCAAACATAAGTTCTAAGCGACCTAAGCCCACTCCATTCTGTTGCACTTCTCTGTAGGCGAAAAGCATGCATTGGAAAAGGACATCCCATCTCCTCTTTTTCAGGGAGTCCCATGATCATACCTTTCATGGTCTTGTTGAATCTCTCAACTAGACCATTGGTTTGTGGGTGATATGGGGTGGTAAACTTGTTTGTCACCCCACACAGCTTTTAGGTAGCCAGACATGAAGTATCTACCTCTGTTTGACATCATCTCCTTAGGAAAGCCCCCTCTAGTAAATATGCTGATGAGGTCTCTGGCAACTGTAGGAACAGTGGCAGTCGAAGTGCAATTGCTTCAGGATACCTGGTGGCATGATCCACTACCACCAGTATAAATCTGTTTCCTGACACAGTTGGAGGGTCAAGGGGACCGACTATGTCAATCCCTTTCAAAGAGAACCCCAACCACTAGAAGTGGAATTAAGGGGGCCTTTGGCAGTTGCCTGTCTTGCCTGTTACTAAACTCCTTCCCCTTCTGGGACATGTCTGGCCAGTAGAAATGGGCGACCAGCCTACTCCAAGTTTTTTCCTGGCCAAGAGGCCCAGTTAATGGGGATATCATTGGTCAATGAGAGTAAGACCTCTGTATTTCTGAGGCACTACCACTCTCCTAGTGGCACCAGATTTGGGATCTCTGGCCTCAGAGCCCCTCAGGAGCCCCTCCTCCCAATAGGTCCTGTCGGAGCCACTGACATCACCCTTTTCCTGTGCAGCAGCTTGCTGTCTCAAGCTCTCAAGAGTGGGACAAGTTTTCTGTCCCTGGCACAGCTCTTCCCTAGAGGGTCCCCTTGGGCTTAAGAGCTCTGCCGTGTGCGGCCCAAGTTCCTGGGGCTCAGCTCCCTCTAAGGTTGACAGGTCTTCTCCCTGAGGAGAGGGGACCTGAGATTGTAGCTGCTCAGAAGTTGGTTTCCCAGCCTTCTTGCCTTTTCTCTTAGAGGATTGGTTCATTATTCCAGGCTCCAATACCCCTTTTTCACACTGGGCTTGACTTTGTGCTCTTGTTTTAACACACAGGTATTCCCAGCATGGCTGCATGGGATCTTAGCTCTACCTCAGCCCATGCAGAAGCCTCCAGATCATTCCCTAGCAGACATTCAACAGGAATTGCAGAGGACACATCCGCCTTCTTTTGGCCAATGACCCCTTCCCACTCGACACCAAAACCAAGGGATGAACTTTAGTATGGTTATCAGCATTGGTGACTGGGTAAGTTTGTCCAGGCAAGTACTGTTCTTGGGATACCAGTTTTTCAGTCACCATGGTGACACTGGCACCTGTATCCCTCAGTGTTTCTACTCTAACCCCATTGATATATGGCTGTTGTCTTTATTTCTCCAGGTTACTGGGCCAGACAGCCAGGGCAGCTAAATCCACCCCACCCTTTGAGATTAAGGTAGCTTCAGTGTGCTCTCTGACCTGGCCAGGGCACACCAAGGATCCCATCTGGAGACTCACCACCCCAGTGGTAACTGGGGGTGCACTAATGGCAGCCTTTTTGGGACGGGAAGAGTCCCCTGTTCAGTGACAATTGGCATTACAATTGAAACACCAAGCCTTTTTGGGATCCCAGTTCTTACCCTGGTACTCACCCTTGGATTGTGAAGTGTCTCTGGGCCCACCCTCCTGAACAGGTTTATGGGGGCCTTTAGAAGACTCTTTACATTTTTCTTTAGACTGTCCCACATCTTTCCCTTGGGGGGGGGGGGGGAGAGGGGATTAGCAACCTCTTTCTTTTGATCATCCCCTCCATGAGACGTTTTGGACACCCTAGTCTTGACCCCAGTGGTCATCCTTCTTCCCCAACTCCTGGAGAGAGACCAAACCTAGGTCCACCAAGTATTGATGCAATTTTTCAGAAGTACAGTTACTTAATAGATGCTCTTTCATAAGTAAATTATAAAGCCCATCACAGCCACCTAGTATTTTGGCTGAAAAGTCTACACAATCAACCCAGGACTAACATGAGGTTTTGTGAGTCTCCCTGAACTTAATCCTGTAGTCCTCAGTGGTGAGTTCAAAGCCCTCAATCAGGGTATCCTTCATGAGGTCATAGGACTCAACATCTTCCTCATTAAGTGTTAGGAGTCTATCCCTGAACTTGCCTGAGAAAAGCTCCCAGAGTAGAGAGCCCAAATACCTTTGGTTGAGCTTTCTCCTTTTACAAGCTCTCTCAAAGGCTGTAAACAATTTTGTGGTATCATCACCCTTAACATATTTGGGTGAAATCCCTTTGGGAATTTGACATCAAAGGTTTCCTCCCTACCTATATTTACCTTGTTGCTGCCACCAATCATGGGTGCTAGACCCTTCTCAGCCCTTTCTTTGTCTATGGCCAGTATTTTGGCCACCAAGGCTACTCTTTTGGCTAGTCTTCCAGCTTCTGGTCTGGATGCTCTAATTCTTCGTGGGGCCTGGAGTGGCCTGGCCTACCTCCAGGTACAGATTTAGGGAAGAGGTTTCTACTGTTATCCTCTTCCTCTGGGGTACTGGAAGGGGAGTCATCCCCATGAGTACTGTTAACAGTCTCATCTTCACTCACGTGGTCATCATCCATGTTTTCAGTGTCTTTTTCTCTTGCCTGGGCTCTATCAGACTCAGTAAGCAACTCCTGGAGTTGTGCGTTGGTTGGTCTAGACTCAGTTGCAATTTTGCAAGCCTTACTGAGGTCCTTTAGCTGCTTCAGACTAAGTTTTAGGTAAGGGGTCAGGTTGTGTTCCTTGACTCTATCCTCTAAGGTTGACATGTTTATTGTAGTTGGGATCTTTTTAAAAAAAATTCTAATACAAAAGGACTGTGGGACTTAACACAAGGCCGTAACAGTTCAGATTAGAAAAAACTCAGAAAAATCAAAAATTGAAAAAATTAAAACATTTATTTTTGACCAAAGTCAATTGTAGTTTTCTCATTGAATCACCTATTGACCAAGTGGTATTAGCAAATGCAAAGTCTTATACCCCACAGCTGATCCACCAATGAATAAACCTGGCTTTTTATGTAGTGTACCAAAATGAGGTACACTATGTAGAAAGTCCAGACTACCTTTATTGGTTTACAGGGCTTAAATTAATAATCCCAAATGCTGTCTTTTGTGGTAGTGTGGTCGAGCAGTTTGGGCTTAGCAGAGGGTAGTGTTAAGCATTTGTTGAACACACTGAGTCAATAAATGAGACACACACTCAAGAAGAAATTCGAGACTAATGTGGAAAAATAACAGGTTTAAAAAAAATATTCTTTAACACCAAGAACTTCGTAATTGGGTAAGTACTTTTCGAATTATCAGTTTTTACAGTTAAGCAAAAATGTCACACAAATGTGTTTTTAATTGGTAATGTTTTCCTCTGGAGAAAGAAACATATACAGCATACAGGTACTTGCAATCGTAAATTGGGGGTCACGTTTGGATTTAAGGTGCTAGGGGGTCAAGGTCACAAGATCCACCAGCAGTTTGGATTTACCAGCCCTGGAGTGTCTGGGTGCAGAGGTGCTGGATGGGTTGGTAGCCTTGCGTGCTACACCGTAGGCAAAGGGGGGTGGCCTACCTAGATACAGGCTGCTGAGGGGTACTTGGGGACAAGTAGGGGAGCTCCCAACTGGGGGATTCATTTGTGAGGGTCTTGGGGGCAGAGGGGCACAGTCAGTGTTTGTGGACTCAGTCTGGGGAGCTTGGGTGCAGAAGGTATTGGTCAGCTGTTCCTGTGTGCCAAAGGCGCTCTCTGTTAGACCTGCAGAGGGAGACAAAACAGGACAGCTGGGCCACTCTTGGTGCTGGACTCTACGATGCTGACGTCTCTCATTAGCTGGTCGGTCTTTGCGGTGTTGGAGTCTGGATTGGACTTCAAGCAAGCGTTGGTTGCTGCAAGGGGTCCGGTACCCCGGGTATTGGTGCGCAGTGGCTCCTGGAGGTCCTGCTGTCTCCAAACGTGGTGGGGAGACGGATCTGACCTCTGGGAGCATGGTGACCTTCTCCTGGGTGGCTGCTGCATAGGTGGACCCAGTGGTCAGCAAAACAGTGAACCGAACAGGTTTGGCACCTAAGTCCACTGGAAGTCCACAGTTCTCGCTTCTTCTTTGGCTCTTCTTTGTCCTTCTTCTTTTGTCAGGTACATTTGAGTTCCTGGTATCAGGGGGCCTCCTGAATACTAAATTGAGGGGCGTTACACAGAGTGAAGGGTAGTAGCCAATGGACTACTTACCCTTGGGGTCACTAAACCCCCTCTATGACCACTTTCTGTGGGGGAGTGAGCATAACCCTGTCCCAGAGCTCTAAATTCCACCAAAACCAAGATGATGGGATCCTTCTTTCATG
This sequence comes from Calotriton arnoldi, assembly GCA_963921515.1. Lineage (NCBI taxonomy): Eukaryota > Metazoa > Chordata > Amphibia > Caudata > Salamandridae > Calotriton > Calotriton arnoldi. The sequence goes on along the minus strand of CAWUFW010001372.1, from coordinate 2,399,620 downwards.
GATCACATCAGGCAGCCCACCGTAGGGGTGTGACTAACCTAGTGGTGCAACACGCCTATGTGCATATTTAATTTACCATCTGTCCTGGTGCCAAGTGGGTCTCAGGGCACGGGGTGGCATCTCCCAGGTCTGGGGGAAGCTGAGGTCGCATATCAAAGGCGGCAGAGGCTGTGAAGCCTCTGGCCTTGGTATGCAGATTAACTAGTCATCCTGCTAGAGGAGGTGTAAACACCTCCTGCCAGAGCAGGCATTGAAACTCGTCTGTGGTGGCAGGCCGGAAGCTTCCACTCAAGGCAGGCAGCACACTAAGAGGATGGTAGGGATTCAGGGAACACCTCTAAGGTGCCCTCTGGGTGCATATCATATTAAACCTGTAAGAAGGTAGGATCCTTCTAGCATGGTTAACCCCCCACGTTTTGCCTGGTGTCGGTGTGTGTTGGACTAGTCTGACTGGGATCCTGCTAATCAGGACCCCAGTCACTGTGCTTTCTCCCTAAATTTGACAATGGTAAGTACTTTGGTACCTTCCTAATTGGCTACTGGTGTACCCTTCTAAGTCCCTAGTATATGGTGCTAAGGTATCCAGGGAATAGGTACACCAGGGGTCTCCCATGGGCTGCAGCATATGTTATGCCACCCATGGAAGACCACTCAAGCTGTGACTACAGGCCTGCCATTGCAGCCTGTGTGAGCTGGTGCTAGCACCACTCACCCCAGATATAAGTTCCTTATATCTGAGGTCACTGCACTTAAAACCTATAAGCCACCACTAAGATACGCCTTTCAATCCTGAAGGCAGGGTGCTTGGTTCTAAGTGTGAGGGTGCCCTGCATTAGCAGGATACCCACTACAAACCCAGGAGTCGATTCTCCCGGCTTTGTAAGTGCGGTCAGCCATTTTATACATATAGTGGACATCAAGTCAATTACGAGGTGTGTAACTATATATTGGCTGCACCGAAACCGGTCATGTTTGGTATCAAACATGTTAGAATCCTACCCCAACACCGATTCCAGTGTTGGATGTAGGATCCCATGTACTGGGGGGCTCCCTTAGGGAGCCCCCTGTATTCCTGGTACCAGCCTTTCGGGGTCTAACAGCAAGCTAGTGCTGCTGCCGACCACAGACACGATTCTGCCCTGCTGCTGCTGAGCCAGGCTCGAGCAAGGGAAGGTAGAACAATAGGTTTCCTGTCACAGGAAGGTGTAACCACCTCCCAGACAGGACTTAGTGTATTGGGGTGGGGGTGCTTGCCAGCGCCATCAGACTGCTTTGAAGGGCACATTTGGTGTCCTCCTTGCATACTCCAGTTGGAACCATGTTCAGGGAGCAGTTTGCTCCCGCTCTGGCGTGAAACTGGACAAAGGACATGGGAGTATCCTCCCCTCTGAGGGATCCCTGAATCATCCCAACCCTTTCCTTAGGGTACTTAAGGGCTTACCTGTGGGTGGGTCTTTAGATTCGTCGTGGGACAAGATTCAGTTTCGAAACCACTTCATCTTCAACCGTCTGGGCACTTTGGCCTTCGCTTTGGGAACCGAAACTGCATCTGGAAGACTCCTGCTGCTCCTTCTGCGTCGTCTGTGCCTGTGCTTCATACAGGTTCTTCTACAGGCCTGTGGATATCCAAGACACCCGAAGGAATCTCCCTTGGAGTGAAGGAGTCACTCCCCTCCATCTGCAGGCACCGCAACGAAGCTGACCGGTCTGCTGATCCTGAGCTCCCACGGACTCCGAAAGGCTCAGCAACACAGGTGGTGGTCTGCAACTCCCTCGAGGCCTGCACTGTCTTCTCAGCAGGTTTGAAGTCCGTATACCTCATCGGAACCGCTGGAGCAGTACCCCTGTGCACAGCGTCGACTTGCCATTGCCAAGGCTTGTTGACTCTCTTCACCAGAGATCTTCGGGCTCCAAGAAGCTCCAGCCTCCAGCATCTCTTGCTACCAAGATCTTTGTCCTCACCGCATCCTCTGCACCGTGGGCCTTCATCATTGGTGAGCTGCTCGAGGTCCTCATGTGACTCCTGTGCCTCCAGCCTGTGGGTCCTCTCGAGGGTGGTCTTTGGCTTCAGTGGGCTCCCCTGTTTGCTCGGGGTCTACTCTGACTTACCTGCTCGTGGTGAGTCCCTTGGACCTTGCTGGTCCCGACACTGCACCTTTTTAGTTTTCTACATTTGTTGCAGTTGCCAAGGCTTGTTGGTGCTCCCGCCGGACACCGACCCTCTAGCTCTTGGCATTCAACGTGGGACAGCTCGTGAATGGCTCCTGGTCTTCCATAGCATTGCCTGGTCCGCACAGCTGCAGCGCCAAGGTCACTGTCAACTCTCCTGCACCTTCCGACATCGGTGGGCATTTGTCTTCCGTGCCTTCTGGTCACTCCCGAGTGGCATAGACTCTGTCCCCTCCGCTTGCAGGTACCTCTCATCCTGAATCCATCCTTGGATTCCACCGGACTGTTTCACCTTCTTCGCCAGCGGCATCTTTACTGAAGTCCTTCAGTGTGGTCTACGGCGGTTTCCGACCTCACTTTGCACCTATGCACCCGGCTTCCCTGTTGTAGGTATCCTGGTTCCCAGGGTATCTACGGGTGGGGTAACTCTCCAACCTTCCATCTTCCACAGGGTTTCTTCAGGGTCCTCTGGGAAGGGTCCTTCTTCTTAAAAACTGCTACGCGACTTCCCCATTGACTTGTGTTGATCACATGTTCGTGTTTCCACTCTGCACACGGCCTCTGTGGGGTTCCTGGGTACTTACCTTGGGTGGTTTCTTGGGTCCCCAACACTTCTAAGTCTTCTGGGTCTAGTCTTGACTTCAGTTGTGGGTCACATTCCACTTTATTAGTATTTGGTTTGGTCTCCCCCTGGAGACCACTGTGTATTTGTGCCACTTACCTGTTTATAATAAATACATATTTTTCTAACTACACTGTGTGGCTCTTTTTCCGTTAACCTACACTATATGATTAGTTCTGGTAAAACAAGCTGCTTTACACTCCTTCTGGACTAAGCCTGAAGGCTGCTCTCCACAGCTATCACTTAGAGAGCTTTCTATGGTTGTCTAAGACCACTAAAATCACCATCAGGATGAGTGCTGGGTGCTCTACTTAAATAAGCGTGCACAATATACTAAGCCAGCCTCCTACAAAACCCACTACTGGTATCAGCATGGATTTATTAAGACGAGGTGTTTGATACAAAACACTGTAGGTTTCAGTGAAACCATCATGTAGCTGGGAACCCGTAATGACCAGTGCCTAGTACATGTACTTAAGATGCCCTGTTCACTTGCATTATTTATAAGTGAACTAGATAGCACAGGGGCATATCTGCTCAGGCAGATATGTCCTCGCATGTAATATAATGCACCCTGCCTTAGTGCTATAAGTCCTGCTGTAGGGGTGACTTACATATATTTCATGCAGTGTCTGTAGGCATCTTAGAAAAATTATACAAAGTAAAAGGAGTTCATGTTGTTGGGGGTCGACAGCGTTTCGAACTCATTTATTTGAGTTCATCATCAGGACAAACATAGGTGAGCAAGCTGAGTGCAGGCTACCACAGAAGAAAGACACGCTCTGTTTCGTCTCCAGGCTTTCATTTAGTGCCCTGGATTCTTCCAAAAAAATAATCGGCCCTGAACAAATGCCCTTGACTGGCCAGCTGCTCTTCTGTAATCGTGCAAATTAACTCTGCACAATAGTATCCACGCGCTCACGTTAAGGACCGCAGTGTCCTACAGGCGCTTGACACCCATGACGTGCAACTAACATCGCTCATCCCCAATTCAGCTTGCTCACCTATGTTTGTCCTGAAGATGAACTCAAATAAATGAGTTTGAAACGCCGTCGACCCCCAACAACATGAACTCCTTTTACTTTGTATAATTTTTCTAAGGAGTTCGCTCTAATGTTGTCAATGCGATGTTTTATTCTATTTTATTTTAATTTCACCTTCACTTTTCACACCACGCTTTTTGTCACTTATTGTGTGAGCACCTGAATACTATTGTTTTTTAATAAATACCTGTATATACTTGACCCTACGATCCCTTTGTATATTACTTACCGCTCCTTTCAAGAATTAATTTCCCACTCTGAATTGTTAGTGCCCCCCAGAGGGTCACTCCTGAATGGACCTTTAGGCCACATCAGAACCATTGTTTCCCTAAACAGCTTACCACCCCACGTTCACATATTGGGGTACCCTTGTTTTCTATAAACGTGTCTGTAGGCATGGCACACAGGGTGTGTGCCATGTTGTGTTTTCACATTTGTCTGTACCATTTCACGCAGCCTGCGATGGCAGTCTGCATGAGTTTGGTGGTGGGTCCCTTAGGGGGGCACAATACATGCTGCAGCCCTTAGGTACCCTCTTTAGTACCTGTGCCCTAGGTACCAAGGGCACCATTTACTAGGGACTTACAGAGGTGCTAAAGATCTTGCCAACTGAGGAAAAATTGAACAGTTACCTTGTTTTAGAGAAAGAGCACTGGGTATCTAGTTAGCAGGAACTCATTGCACTTCAGTCACAATTGCATCAAATACCAGGCAAAAGGTGGGGGTGACCATGTCAAAAAGGTCCACCTTCCTACAATACGGAACATGGCAATTCAAATGATAAATAGGACAAAGATGATAGATCATTATAAATGTATTCATGTGATTGACTGGGCAGTAGTTTCAGACTTGCTGTCTTAGATTAGTTTAATTACCTCCTGAAGACACTCACTGTGTGCAGGTGTCTTTCTTCAGGATCCACAATCTTTATAAATCTTCATTAAAAATTCTATTTACGGATAACAAAGTGGTCCATATTGCACAAATATGTATGCAAAGCAAACACAATATCTGAAACTCAAGTTGGCTTCATGAAGTAATGGCATCTTCATGATTACAAACTCAATATTTTAAGAAGATTGGGTGCAAATGTCTACACCGTGAAGAGAAAAGCCAACAACAATTCAACAAAAGATGAACCCAGGTACATTTGCCTCATGAGGACATACCTTCATATTTTCTTTCAAGAAAATATCAAATCCATGCAAAGACAATGCTGTATGAACCCCAGTTTTCCATCGTAACAGCGTGTTCCTAGCCCTAAAATCTGGACATTCATTGATATACCATATGGTCTTTTCCAGACTCAAATATACTCTTGTGAGTTAGTGAATCTTTACTCTGAAGATACAAAAGGTCTGAATCTCTACTCACAATCTTGCCCCCATTTTCACCTAAATCCCTAACAATATTCCTGTCTAAAATCAACATTTAAATTCTTCAGACATTATTTTCATAAGATCTAATAAGGGCAAGACAATGGATTGAAATCCTAGCAGTTGCTGGTCCCTGAAGTTTATAGATGAAGTTTGTACAATGACTTTCAGTTTGTAGCTGCCACACTCAAATCCCCAATTCTTGTCTGATAGCTTATCATAGTGCAGGCTGGTAAGCTTAGTGCCTTTTAAAAAAAATCACTCTTTCAAGAGCCCCCAGTTTTACTATCAAAGCCTGTCATTTTACCTCCTTATTAATCCATTGGAATAATGAAGCCAGCTTCTGTCTTTTCTTTTGGGTTTATAGATAATCCCCTGTAGCATTGATTAAGTTTTATTAAGCTTGTCAAAGCAGCACGCATGTTTGGATTTATTTTTTGAAGGTGCATCGTCCAGGTCAATGACTTTGTAAAAGCTTTGGCTAAATATTGGTAGCTATCAACTACCTCAAATGTATTATTGTACAGCCAGCACTGATATTTTCATTCCCTCTTTCCAATACTGTAATTTTGGTTTTATGATATTATTTATCAATTTCTTTACACAAGAATACTTTTGCAAACGGTCAATTTTCCTTAGTAATCTTATGGTCTTAAGATCCATAGCAACTAGATCAGCTACAAGTGGCAAGCAAACCACAGATTTGTCACCAAACTTTGGAGAATAGGAATTGGCCATTCCGTCAGTCGGGTAGTTCATCAGTAAATTGACAAATTAATAGAGGGCCAAGGAGGCAGCCCTGCTTAAGGCCGTTCCATATCAGAATTTTCATGGAGAGCCTCCCTTAAGAAGAGGCATCCACTTGAGCCCAGTTATCAAATGCTACCCGGAAGTCTGCAAAACAGCAAAAATGTGTTTATTCAGCTTAACAGACTGCTTGAATATTTACTTAAAAGGGGCCTCCATACTATAGGAACACTCATTCATTAAAAATATACCTCTTAGTAAATGTATGCCTCCCATAATTTGATCAGCTATTCATTTCGACATCATAAACTGCTACTATGCTTGGACCAAAGATACCCTTCTTTCATGCAGACGTTTGTGAAGCATTGCAACAAGTCTTCTTTTCTTCAAATCATGAGCAAGGTTTTGGAATGTATGATAAATTGGTGCCAGTGAAGTTCTTCTGTGTTATGTCCCACACCGCGGATCGTGGTGAGTGGGCTGCTGCTTGACATCACTATTTACTGCATTTCTTACAAAAACGACGATTGTTGCACAGTTAAATAACTTCAATTCGAGCCCGCATTTATTTTAACTTGCCCGTTTTTTTAACTTTTCTGAATCTGCCTATTTGCACTTGCCTATTTGCACAGCGTCATTACTGTCTCCCGCCTCGGTCCACCGCAGCTTATCGCTGATTGAGTGGAGGGTGTAGCTGACAGCACGCAGGTTACTGGCAGGGCACTTCCGGTCGAGGAGGGGGCGGAGTAGTCCTTCCGCTCGCCCTCCTACTTCAGACCGATGTGCCAGCGTGCGCGCAGCGGATCGTGGTGAGTGGGCTGCTGCTTGACATCACTATTTACTGCATTTCTTACAAAAACGACGATTGTTTGCGATTGTTGCACAGTTTTATAACTTCAATTCAAGCCCGCATTTATTTTAACTTGCCCGTTTTTGAACTTTTCTGAATCTGCCTATTTGCACAGCGTCATTACTGTCTCCCGCCTCGGTCCACCGCAGCTTATCGCTGATTGAGTGGAGGGTGTAGCTGACAGCACGCAGGTTACTGGCAGGGCACTTCCGGTCGAGGAGGGAGCGGAGTAGTCCTTCCGCTCGCCCTCCTACTTCAGACCGATGTGCCAGCGTGCGTGCAGCGGACGCACGCAGCGGGCGCGCCAGTAGGCAAGCCCGTCTGCGCCTGGCCGGGACCAGGGGCCAGAACCCCTGGTCCTCCCAAGGAAGGCTTTAAGGGCCCTCTATCTTACTCAAGGAACTTACTCCTGGAGTTAGCCAGATATGCTCCCTGCAAGCAAACATCGTGCGTAGTAGCATGCCCAAAACACACGGAGGGGCCCTTCTCCTGCACTTCCTGCAAATGGTGTAGTCTAGCATGGACCGAGAGATCGCATATAGAAGTAGATGACCGGGTGAAAATTAACTGCATCTACTTAAATGCTAGATCAGTTCCTAAACACTCTTTTGAGATATGGGACACCATTAAGGAGGCGGAACCTGACCTGGTCTTCATCACCGAAACCTGGTTGGATGAGAATAACTGCCCGACATCGCAAACGCCCTACCCCCGGATTATAAAATATTAAGGCAAGACAGGCAAGGGAGGAAGGGCGGGGGGCTAGCTATTCTATTTAAAGATTGCCTTAACTGTCTCCCCATTAAAGTAGTCCAACTGGGAGAACATGAGCTTCTACCATTCCAAGTGTCTAAAGGGAACCACATCATCCTGGGTGGAGCTGTGATTTATAATCCCCCTGGTTACCATCCAGAATTTAGGACTAAGCTACTTACACAGTTACTTCCCGTCTGCCTAAACTATAAAGATTTCATGGTGATTGGGGACTTTAATGTCCACTTTGATAAATGCAATGACACGGTGGCAACCCACTTGGACAACGATATGCAGATCCTCCAACTCAAACAATGGGTTAAGGGGCCCACACACAATGCAGGGCACACACTGGATTTACTATTCACTAATATTGATTCTACCACGGTTGAGGAGATTAAACCTGTCACACATGGACCGATCACTCACTAATTACTTTCTCATTTACCCAATCTGTGACATCAGTAAAGGCCTCCAAACCTATGCACGGGGTATACAGAGCCTGGAAATCAGTCACCCCCGAATCATTTCTGCGCCATTTCACCTCTAACAATTTAGAGGCTTTGGGAACTCTCCCCACCAACAGGGGTGTAAGGAACCTCGCTTTAGAGATCACCAACACATTAGACCAATGCGCACCCAAACTTAAGCCTAAATCTACAAAAAGAAATGTGTCGGAAAAGCTTCCGAACTTAAGGCACTGAAAAAAAATTGCAAAATATGGGAGCACAAATGGAGAATGTCCAGATCAGACACTGACAAATCAACATATAAAGCAAATCTCAGGAGTTACAATAACGCAATCAAGAAGACAAAAAGGACATATTTTGCGCAACGAATAAATGAGAACAGCAACTCGGTAAAAGAGCTATATAAAATAATACGAGAGTTATGTAAACCGGCATGCATGTCTCAAACCCTGCACCCAACAGCAGAATGCTGTGAAATGATCAGTGAATTCTTCGCGGACAAAATAAGTACAATCTACTTATCATTTAGCACTAACTCCCCAGTAGATCCCTCCGACTGGGAAAACACGGACCCTCACCCCAACGCCCCGGTACAGCTGGGCAGTTTCACCCCCTTTACAGAAGAGGAAGTCGCTAAGGCAATGGGGGAAGTTAAATCAGGATCTCCTCTTGACCCCTGTCCACATTTTATCTTTGCACAGATCACACCCTCCCTGAGCCCATACGTTACACAGCTATTGAACCAGTCCCTGGAGACAGCAGTTTTCCCGGAGAGGTGGAAACAGGCTATAGTGACCCCCCTACTGAAGAAGGTTGGTTCAGAAGTTACCAACCCAGCTAATTATAGGCCGATCTCGCAGCTTCCCTATCTTTCCAAGGTCATGGAGAAACTGGTCAACAGACAGTTGTCCAACTACCTAGAAACAAATGAACTGTTGGACCCCTCTCAAACGGGCTTTAGGGCCACCAACAGCACGGAGGCAACTCTCCTGGCCGTCTTAGACAATGTAAGAGCATTGCTGGACCAGGGAAATGCAGTCGCCCTGATCCTACTGGACCTGTCGGCAGCGTTCGACACGGTCTCCCACCAGCTCCTACTGAAAAATGTACAGGAAAAAGGGATACATGCCAAAGCTCTTCAATGGCTCAGTTCGTTTCTGAGGAACAGAACCCAAACTGTGCAGTTGGGTGCCTTCTCCTCAAAGCCAAAAATCCTAAACTGTGGTGTCCCGCAGGGCGCATCCCTTAGCCCCAATCTTTTCAATGCCTATGTTTCATCCCTGGCAAAAATTGGCATGAAGTGGGGATACTTCTTGGGCATGTGCTCTTATGCGGATGATACGCAACTGACCATAGCCATCGGAGATAGGCACGACGACACCAGGGCCAAACTCAACAATTGCCTCACGGAAATGGCAACCTGGATGTCGGACCACTGCTTAAAGCTCAACGCCGAGAAATCCGAAATCCTGCTCCTCGGCGGAGCCAACCATATCTGGGAGGCATCCTGGTGGCCGCACTCACTGGGAGATGCCCCAGCACCTAAACAGTGCGCAAGAAATTTGGGGGTACTCATTGATAACACCCTATCCATGCGGGACCATGTGCGTACACTATGTGGAAAAAGCTTTGCTACATTGAAGCTTTTAAGAAGGCTGTTTCCCTGGATCCCACTGGAAAGCAGGAAGACAGTCACACAGGCTCTACTCGTCAGTAGGATGGATTATGGAAACGCACTTCTCGTTGGCATGCCAGACTACCTCTTCAAACGTCTTCAGGTAGTACAAAACGCAGCAGCCAAACTGGTGTGCAACAAGGACAGATATAGTTCATCAACCGAATGCCTGAGGCAACTTCACTGGCTGCCCATGCGCCAAAGAGCACGATTTAAGCTCTTAGGACATACACATAGGGCACTCCATCACACTGGTCTCAGGATTCTTCAGAATAAAATTAAATTCTACACACCTGCTAGGTGCCTAAGGTCACACCAGCAGGCGCTAGCTGAGACCAAAAGGATCAGAAAGGCCAGGGCAGGTGGACGCACTTTCTCACACCTTGCAGCTCTCCATTGGAACAAGTTTCCACTGGAATTACGGCTGATCAAAGACTACACTGCGTTCAGGAAGAAACTAAAAACCCACCTATTCCCCAAAGACTGATGTCATCTACAGTAACAGCCCTGACCATTACGAGCCTGCTACTTTAGCGCCGTGATATCCTTACGGGATGAATGCTGCGCTTTATAAATAAAAAAATAAAAAAAATAATAATAAAATAAATAATAAATATCCAGTTCAAGATCAGTAGGTCTGGATTTTACCACAGACCACCACAGCTGTAAATAGGTGGCCTTTACCCCCATGCCCCAGTGAGCAAAGCCCTGTGGAGTTCCCCACACAGAATGTGATTCTATATCCTTAGCAGATTTTGAAACTCCACCCCACTGAATGCACAGACAGGGACTTATGAAAACTACTACCTTCGATTTTGGCCTATTACTTCTTCAGGAGCATTCAGCGAAAATCCTTATTCTGTTTCTTTCTAAATTTAAGCTTCACAATTGATTCTGTTTGAAATACATATATATAATTTAAAGATCATACCTCTTGTGTGTACTCTCATATAATTACCTTTTCAGAATCGGTGAGCTCCCTGTGGCCACTCCCATCAGTTAATGTGGCCATAAACTTCATTCAGAAAAAAAAGTGAATTAACTGTTTCCTTAAATGTAACAATTGTCTTCTCTAACCTAGCCTACCCCTTTCCATGCTTGGATTTAGTGATCCTTGAAATCTAACTCTGGTATTTCCATTGACATGTATGGAGAGACCTACACGTTGAGCTTAGTGTAGAGGGCCATGTCGTTAGGTCAGCTTTTTCTCTTGTATCTAACACAATATGAAGCACTTTCTCAGTTTTCCAACTATGTACACTGTACCCCTGATTCCTCCCCAGTTGATACCCGCAGAACCTACAGTTGGACTGCCTTGTATATACAAAGATCTTTTGGCAGGCAAAACCTCGATTTTCCCATGTGAAGGTGAAAACCTTGTGGGGCACCCCAGGTTTTTTAAGCATGCCAAAAAACTCAGTGTTCATCATTTGGAGGGCTGTTAAAGAATTCTATTGGAACTGTGACCAGTGTCCTTGTGAGCGATAAGAGAATGGTGGGCAGCATAAGGAGTTAGAGAGATTAATCTTAATTGCTGTTAGAGAAGCACACATGATTACTTCATGAATGATTCCACCAGATCCAATAGGCAACGTAGCACAATCTCTGCAAAAAACGGTGAGTTTGCCATATGGTTGTATGTTATACTCCTCACTATGGTAGCATGAATTGCACAAGTCGAAGTTCCATGACAGCAGTAAAACATAATAGGAATAGTACAAACTGTTGCCTCATCCTTTCGTGATGAGGTGAGATTTTCCAATTAGATTCAATCATGACTTGCGTTGGGAGGCATGTACACTGCACCCAAATCCATGTGCAGATATTAGTTCCACATCAGTGCTATGACATAAACCACCTAATAAGGTTCGAGGTAAATCGCATGTTTATGTTATCTCTCCGGTGACTTTTAAAATAAGAAAATCACCTTGGGCACTTGAAGAACAGAGAGGAATATTTTGATTCTGTCAGGCAAAACCTTTCCCAAGATCTTTAGATTAAGGAAATGGGCCAATGTAAGGTCCAGTGTTTCATCTTTGCCTTCATTGGGAAGAACTGAGATGATCACTTTCATTGTAGTCCAGTCTCTTCTCCAGATCTGACCACATGTTCCTGTGGCCTAGTACCTGCCTTCTACTGCGCTGTACCATGCAGTCGAGTGGCCACCTCCCCTCCCTGTGCTGACACCCTTAAACCTTTCGTTTCCCAATATCCACATTCCCCTGGCCTCTCTCTAGTGCTCTCCATCTCCATAATACTCACAACACCTCATTCCCTTAGCAAGCACTTCAAGCTTACCTGCTACTGCTAGCATGCTTCCTTGCACCCCTAACTTGTCCTCCACATTCTCCCTCCCTCCGCATGCACCTACTGATTTCTTTTCCTAACCCCTCGCCCTTCCTCCTGACATTGACCTGTGAACAGTGCCCCTTTGCTTTGTTGCAAAGTTTGCATTTTCCAAGGCCTCATACATACACACAATACTTTCACAACAAATATGGGCACACTCCATAACTATTAGCCCTATTTATTACTCAATCTCTTTTTCACATCAACACTTCACTTTCTTGTGAGATAAAATCTCACTTCCAAAGGCAAGACTTCCCGCTCTCAGCACACTCGTGTTGTTTGTGACATGAATTAATAGAAAGGAAAAGGAATATCAAACAACATAACCATTTAAACCCACCTTTAAATCATCCCTTAAAGGTAGCTGAAGTTGCACCTTGCAATAAATGAAAGAAAACTTACTTGTTTTGTAACTGGTGACAGGGCAGCACACGCACTAAATGTCTCCATAACCATGCATACGATGTACGTGCAAATTATTTGAAATGGTGCTTATCTCCGGAAAAGGTAAACCCAGCTGCTATCTGGTTATCAATAATACATATAAATCACCCGAATGGAAAAATTAAGCGGGGGTTTCGGTTAAAGTATGTCTGGGAAAGCACATGTTGCTGTAGTGTCAAGTACGGTGAAGGGGGTAAAACTAGCCGTACATGTAAAAATGTTAACCATGCATTTATGTTGATTTAACATAGAGGTTATATAATTTTATTTCCAGGTGTTTTTATTATTGTAGCATTCAATACAGTTCAAACACATGAATGTTTCAATGGGCATCCAACGTTTTTCATCTTCTAGAAGTTGAACTTTATCGAGGCTATTGAATTGGAAAAAAGACTGCAGTCTGGAGAGAGCATCAAATACAATGTTGCAGTGCCCAAATTATGAATTTAGAATTTGGCGGTATATAACACACAGAGTACTACTTCCTTTAATCAGTAAAATACGTACTGCAAGAGCTGTGTCGTAGATTTAAATTGAAGAACCCAAAACTCATGCCACAAAGTAGTAGTAAACAATGGGGGCGCAAAGCCTGCAGGTGGTAATATTCGTGTTGCATTAGTACATTTTAGATACGAACTGGGAAAGTGTAGATCGACATTCTGGTTATATGCGTTCAGAATAGGCTACTAATGTGGCCATAATACAGAGGTGCCTTATTAAGCCCTGCGTGGTAATGGGCACGAAGTAAGTGATACTTCTTGGGCATTTTCACTAGGCGCTTAATACAGCACAACAATCACACAAAAAGCAAACCTACCCCTTCTTTATGTTCTCACATGTGAGAGCAACTCATCTTTAAATACCCGGTTCTGGACGATTTCAGTATCCCAATAATTGTAGGCAGGACCTAATGTCCAGAGAAAGCATAAAAATCCCTAATCTCCTCCTGATTACAAATGCAGAACTAGGTACCGCAGTAGGGTAAGACCTTTGACGAATGTGTGACTACAAGGCTCCCCTCGTTTACTTCTCCATGCAGTGTGGTTTTCCCACAGTTGGGGACCATTCCACACATTAAGAGCAAAGTGTGTTGCCGCTACCAGCAATTAGTAACTAGTACTGTATGTATGTATTTGCACCAAGTGAGTGTGAGCATATAGATAGGGACACAACGTAGGGAGAAGCAGGATCTGGTCCTGGGGAAAGCCCCGGAGCTCACTAAGGGGCCATGTCCAGGGTGAAATATGTTAACCCATTTGGACATGAGTCCTACTGTTTATTTTAATTGTCCCCTCACTACCCTCCTAATAAAGTGTAAATCTACCTTGGGTAGGTGACTAGGATTTTTTAGTTTTATATGGATCCCTTCCCCCATTCCTTGGATTATCCCTGCACATTCCCTCAGTATACAACGAGGGTCTACCCGCCACAGAGGATTCTCTGGCGAGCGTGGAATGGGCGATGATGAAGCACACCCAGGGGGTGTATGAGGCCATCCTGTATATTTTTATACATACCCTCTAGGTCCTGCCTACACAAACTGGGATACTGAAATCATCCAGAACCGGGTAATTACCCATGCAAAAGGATGAGTTGCTGTCACACATGAGAGCACTAAGAAGGGGTACATTTGCTTTTTGTGTGATTGAGATTCAGTAGAGAGAGTGCAAACGCGAACCCCTATAATTACTCTCTCCTTCCACAGCCCCCCACTTGGAAAGGGCAGTGTTTTTCAGGGCTTAATACAGCACACCCATATTATGGTCCACAATGCTGGGACATTTCTAGGTTGTAGCTAATTGATTTAGCACAACATGCCACAAGAAAACCTAACAAGGGAGAAAGAAGGTGAAAGGTCATCGGCCTCAGCAGGAAAACGCCGTGAGATATTGAAACAATAATTTCACATTCCACTCTTAATATTACCCACTCCACTAGAATGGAACCATGCCAGTTACATGTTAGAGTGACAGAAAATGTGTTTTGGAGGGGCTGTGTTTTGAGAATTAAAGCATACCATACACAACTTCAAAGCAATATCATTTCCACCTTCCACTACAGTAAATATGCATACTGCAAAGCAAGCAAGCGCTTAAATGTGTACCAAGTCCACACAAGAACAAAAGCATTTTACTCCGCATACTAAGGTGCACAGGAAAGAATACAGGCAAATCTTAGAAATAAGAACAACAGACGAGTGAACACGGAAATGGTTAGGATGTTGGCATTACATCCAATTTTCTCATAAGTCTAACAAGAAGAATTGATGTGTACCTTAGACATACAAGGCACATTTTTGCTTACAAAGGTGCGAAATCACAGAAATGTTCTACGAATTGCAGTGAATAATGAACATTTTTAATTTAAAGTCCTGCCATTTGGTCTTGACACAAATGCCTGGAAGTAGTGGTGGCTCATCTCAGTGGGGATAGCGCCTGTGCCTACCCTTATGTGGATGACTGGGTGCAAAAGGTCAATTTACTAAGCAAAGTAAGGGAAGATATTCTAATAAGCTTGGCAAATGTGCAAGGTCTGAGAGTACACGTCAGCTGCAAGTCAACAGCTTCCCTAGTGCATAAAATCTACTACATTAAAGCAAAAGTGTATTAGTTGAAGGGCAGATGACTTTATGTTCAGAAGCGTCAATCTCCATACAGGAAGCCTCATTCAACAGCTTGGCAGATTGCACCTTTCCTTAGATTTTTGGCATCTTGCATAATCTCAGTACTAAATATAAGACTTCTGTGGCAATGTGACGATGCCAAGATGCGTGAGCACTAAGGAAACTGAAAGACAAATTAATGTAAGTAGTAGCTATCTAAACTGTGGTGAACAAATAAATGGAACACAATAAAAGAGGTGTCATTTCAACAGCTACTCCTACTTCAGACCATAGTAACCTATGCTTCCTTTTTTTGGAGTGGGGTGTTTTGGAGAGCAGGAAATACATGTAGTTTAGTCACAGAGGTAATCATTGTATCATGTAAACCTGCTGGAACGGAAAACCGTTCATCTGGCCTTAAAATATTTTTGACCGGCAGGCGTTTAGAGCAGACATTGCAACGATGATGCATTAAAGAGGCAGAAAGCAACAGGTTTGTTTGCACCCACTTTCTATTTCTCCAGGATGCTTACAACAATTGGGAATTACAGAAAGGGCCACAGATAATTGCATGGCCCCTTCTGTAATATGGATGTTGTGGGCACACATTTCGTGCCAGTACGATACCAAGGAATCATTCCTCATTTCATGAGCAGTGATTCCTGTGCAAATGAGAAAATTCCTTTAGGACTGCACCAACACAATATTACAGACAAGTGCAGGGGCGAAGAGTTTGTTAGAACGTGCACTAATTGTGCACCACATTTGAAGTGGGAAACAGTCAGTATGGCCCTCAGGATGTCCCTTGGTTGGGGGACATGTCAGTAATGAGTATTGTCCCAGGAACCTCCTACAGCTAAGCGCAGTGACACGCCTGCAGGGTGGGATCCCTGCCCCTAGATGAAAATGAAGCCCGGGTCCGCTGGCTGTGAAAGACAGAGCTGCAGTTTCTAACCGCAATTCTATCTGTCACTGATGAGTTCTCCTCAGCGCAGGTGCATTCTATTACTGTTCATGCCACTGTTCCGTATAGTTTACATTTTCTCCTAATAGGGCATAGTGTCCTGGTATGCATTGGTTGCACCCGATAAAGGGTGCACCACAACATAGAAAATCAGTGCACCCAGTTGCTAATACACCCTGCAGTAATAGGCACACTAACGTTTTTTGACTTGTACAGCTATGCTTCTGCTATCTGCCCACTTTAGTACATTTTTGTACTTTAAAAAAAATAAAATAGGTAAAGGTCTGAGGCTGCTGCTGTCTCATTTGTCAGATTTGATGGATATCGTAAAAAAATGGCAAGCATGTTAAAAAAAAAAAAATTCTGTCTCCAGATCTCACACAAAGATAGAGATATTTTGTGTTGATGAATATTGTGAAAAGTCCATTCATGGATTACAAGTAAGGAACATTTCTATCTTGCACGGCTCGCTCTGATACACATTTATTATTTTCTCCAGGAGTGCAGATGGGGAGGTTAATATTCTGCAGCCATGGATTGTGGTGAACCTGGTGGTTGCTATCCTCGTTGGTCTGTCCTGGCTTTTCCTATCCTACAGCCCAGAACTTGATCACACCGAAGGTACTGTGTAGAGATAATGACATTGGTGAAACATAGTTTACATTGTATACTTGTGGGAGTTTTATTACAAAATCATTTTTTAATCAATTGGGATTTAACAAAATAACATTCTTTCAATTAGTTTCTCCTTAACATAGAAAGATAGTTTTCTGTCAAATCCACAAGTAGAATTAATTCCTAAAATGACTGCTGTGTCTATGAGTTAAGCAACTTGTTCTGTTTTTTGTTTTGCATGTAAATCACTTTAGGCCAGGTGTTCTAAGCATTTTAACAATCACAAATGCTCCAATTGGATGTTTGCAACTGTTAAAAATGTTTTTTTTCTATGTACTAACTCGATTTTAAGAGTCAGGAAAGTTTTTCCGAGTCCTAAAATGGGATTCCCAATAAATACCAATTTGGTATCTGGAAGGAGTATGTTGTAGGTGTACCTTCCACATACCAAATCGGTATTGTATGTCTCTCCAAATCTGTATCATATGTATCTGTTATATGACAGAAATCTGGTCACAAAACATTAGAAATTTAAAGGAGGTTGTAATGTATTTGCAGAAGGGAAGTTTGTTGAAGAACAAGCAGTGGTTGAAGGGACCACTGCCAACTCTTAAACAAACTTTAAAAGAAATAAACTTTATTTTTAACGCAGTATCGTGTTTACTTTATTTAAGAGCAATCACAAACATGATGGTCTGCTGACCCCCAACAGGCCTTCATCACTATGATGACCTCCAATCATAGAGAGTCGGAATTAGCGAACTACTTTATTAATGTTCATGAGCTAGGTTGGATTGCAACCCACTACGATTCAGAATTTAAGAACTGACCTATTAATACATTGGTCAGTTGTTAAATTCTTTACTGGTCTCAATTTTGTGAGCAGTAAATAGTACATCTGGCCCTTTGTCTCTAAAACATTCCAGTGCCAAATACCCAAATTATCAATAGTACTTACCTCATCAGCATAACGAAATAATCTCAATCTCATTCTACTGTCTATTTTCAGGAGAGAGAGTAAGACACATTTGGCCAGAATTTGTTCACACGTTCTAAATGAAGTAGATTTCTTAACATATACACTGGCTTCTTCAACATTCTTTAAGTCACGTGAACATATTACTGTTTTTAGACAGTAGTACAGCAGCTTTAAACTTGTAACCCCAAAAAAGACCCCTTGTATTTAAAGCATATTCAAAAATGTCTGTTTATTGTACAAGGTTGCATTTGTATTTTTAGCCAGTATTATGACAGCTATAAACATGTAACCTCAAGAAAGACCAGTCACATTTAAGGCCAGCTCTAAAGATTTTTAATGGCCTAAAAATAATGTTAATACACTGCAGAGTGCTTCAAGGAATCATTTTATTTACAAACTCAAGAAAAGTAAAGACAAATACAATTTAATTATAAGTGGTGTAGTTGGGCAACAACAGTAAATGTTTTACATTTTCATTCTTATTTTCTGTTGTATGCAGATTTGATGTTTCTCCATGACATCGATGAGTTCCCTGAACGGGAAAAAGGAATAAAACTGCAGGCGTAGAGGAGACACCACTGAATCTTAATTAGAGAATTGTATGTGTTCAGTTATCATTTGTATATAGATCTGTATTTTGGAAAATACAATTTTATTTTTGTATGATTTTTATATAGTTTTCCAAATGTAAGCTAAACTTTCAATTAGCAGTGCCATAATTTGCCGTTTTGTTATATCATTTTGTGAAAAGATGTATTTTATTAAAATAAACCAAATGGCTTTTTCAAATGACTTGCTGTATTTGTGGAACAAAATAGGAAGGTATCTGATTAAGTCCTTCCTAAAGTCTGTTTAACGGAGCTGTGTGTTCAAAATAACAACGGAAAATATAAAAAGCTGCCATAAAACCCCCGTGTTGATTAGGAAATTCCACAAATGGTCATAGAAAAGAGAACTGAAACCTAAAGATGAGTTAATCATCGCAGCCCAGGCTAGCAGGGTACGTACGAGATGGTTTACAAAATGCATTGAAAAAATTCTAATACTTAGTTGACCATTGATATTGTCTGGTCTTATGGCAGAGAGATATCGTACACAACAAAACACATAGTCTGTTACATTGCAAAGTCTGTAAACACTATATTATAGATGACATCACTGAATATATATATATATATATATATACCACCAACTGTGCATTATAAGGATATTGCAAGTCACCGAGGCATTTCATGTCCATATAGAGACACAAAATTGAAAGTGTATGGGCATGGAAATCAAAATGATTTGTTATATCCTTAGATCACGTAGACACCTGTAATCCCTGTATAAAAGCCCCTCTCCGATTTCCTTATTACAGTCGAGTTGTGAAAGCCTATAGTCACCTGTAATAACGAAATAACGTAGTTGCTCAGCTGTAAGTTATTACATTTGAGTTGTGACATCATAATACCTGCTTCCAGAGCCAGCATCCAAAGTGAAAGTCAGGTCACAGAGCATTAGAACAGCTAACGTTTAAACAATGAGCATGAGATCTGGCTTTTCCTTCTTTTGATCTGTTTTTTAAAATGAACAGCGATCAACAGAAAGGAGATGTGTGACAACATATTTATTTTTTGCAAGCTCTAGGCCACTACATGAAAGATAAGCTCTCTGCAGGTTTCTTCACATTCTGGGATACAATCTTTTTAATCTGATGTACATTACACTGATTTTAATATGTTTTTGCAACAGATTATTAACTGCATTTTGGTGTGAATAATTTCACACTAGAGATTCCGTCTTCAGTCTGCATGTCTGCAACTATACTATGAAGGGCCAGATTTATCAGTTTTTCATGCAACATAGCAAGACAACTTGTTGTGCTTCGTGAAAGGGGAGGGCAGGAATGTGCCATATTTACCAATATATCACGCATTCTCCTCGTTTCCTGCACTTGCGCAAAATCTGCTGCCTAACCCCAATGCAGGCCCCCTTGTGCCAAGCTGCAAGAGTGCCTGCGTTGCAGTCAAGATTGTTGTTCTGCAGGAAGGGATACCTTCCTGCACAAAAACAATCCTCTGAGGCTTTTTCCTCTAGAATGCAGCACACTTAGAAAGAGGAAACAACGAGGTGAAATAAAGATATTTCTCATTGCGCTTCCCCTGGGAAGGAATAGCACTTTGACGCATTCCCAGATTTACCAGTCTTGGTAAATCTGGGAAGGTGCCAAAATCCATGGGTGGATTCATGGGGACACCCATGCATCCACCCATGGAACGCCTTCCAAAGGCATAGTAACGCAAGGCATAAACTTGCTCTGCCTTGTGCTACTCCAGGTTTACCAAGCAACGCGGCCACGCCAGATGACCTTGCGTTGCTTAGTAAATCTGACTTTAGTATTTTGCTGCCCTTGTGACACTATGCATGACGCAAGAGCAATGCAATACTAAGATAAATCTAGCCCCAAGGATTTAAGCACTTTGGAGGATGAATGATAGTGTGACTATGTATAATAAGGGATACAATATCCTCTGCCATATTTTGAAAGGATATTGCAAGTCACCTTGGAGTTCTATGATGTGTATGATGGAACTGATCCAAAAGGATGCCTTGTTCTTTTATATGGTCATAGAACTCCTCAACGACTTACAATATCCTTTTAATGTATGGCATGTAGTACTTTATCCCATATATAGTGCACCTACTTTGAGATATATGGGCATGGACCTCTAAGGTGGCTTGCAATAGCCTAATGTTATACCCAGTTGAGGGTATGTTATTCCTCCTAATAAGTGTGTGGTTTCTCCTGTTGGAGACCACAGCCTCTTCTGTCAGAGGCCATGGCAGGAAGATCAGCATCATGCGGTGGCTTGTGGCAGGCAGCTGGACAGCATGGGGGGACTTTACCATGGGGAACTGCTGCAGGAAATATGGGTGAGATGCGTGGCCTCTAGAGTGAGAGGAGGTGGAAGGAAGTTGCGTGACATGCTGGTATCTCCACTGATAGTGGAGGGAACAGTGGCACAATGCACACCCTCTTCAAGTGAGAAGCCATAGCAGGTAGTTTGGTTAAGCTTTGTAACTTGACTCATCAAAGGTTGCACAATCTGAGAACAGCTAGTGACATCATTTTCTTATTACAGGCTCGCTCTGACACCAGAACTTGCATGAAAATAATTCACACCTGTTTATAGGGCTCTTAGGTCTCCCACTTATTATGCTAGGAATTATTACGTGAACCTGCTTCTTGCCCCCTCCCCTCCTCCGCTTGAAATAGAGAGAAAGCAGGTATCAGATATAGATATCAGATTTTGACATCAGGTCCTATCAGAGCAGGACCTATTATCTTCTGGCCAAGGAAGGCATCGAAAGCTGCACACATCTATTAATGTTCCAGTAAGGTGAGCAGAAAGGTATTCCATAAATGTAAAAACAAGGCTCGACCAACTTGAAAAAGGCAAGAGTATTAAAAAGTGAGGAAGAGGACTGACAGTATACTAAGCACAAGCAGGACAACACTAACATGCACAGTTGCCAGGTGGGCATTGATAAGTTCATACAGCTTTTATACTACAGCACCCACTTCTAAATCAGGATGTAACAACACGCACAATCAGCCTAGCTAGTACCACTAACAAACCTTTGCACCATGGTGCAAAGGTGTCTCCGTAATGTCTATCATATGTTTTGTACTGGAAGTGTAGCCTTCCAGTACAAAATACAAAATTTTAAACTTTTCCCACTTTGGATTTGTGCAGCACACGTCCAAAGGTAGAAACGTTGGAGAAATAAACCAGTTCTCCAGCACTGGATCTTTCATATATTCACATGCTAGAATATTCTTCCCCGTTGGCAGACTGGGAAACCCTGGTATTCTTCCAAACAGCAGTCCTGTGTACAACCTATTATACATACAATTACATTAACTAGAAAAGCAATGATACCTTTTCCTATCTACATCATTATATGACATAAACTTCATCCAATCTCAACCCACCTCACCCAGCTGTTCCCTTGTCAGAATTTCTATAATTTGCTTAGTGTGAGGAACCCCTTAAACAGCTGATTAAATTTGTTTTTTTACATTGAGAGTAAAAAAAAAAAAAAACATTGGCATAGCCAATAGGTCTTGCCTTTGGGACCTTATGTGTTTGGCCATGCAGTACATTATCCTGGGTGCTGCGCTGCCAGGGATTGAAGAGCTAACAAAGACTACACCCTGGGTCATGCAGCCAGTTCAATGTCATGACAGACGAAGGCGTTGAGAAAATGAGTGGCGGGGGTAGGGAGTATGTTGACAGTAGGGGAGGACAACGACCTGTAGTGCCCCTTCCTGTGGTGTAGCTGCAAAGGTGGTACAGTCAGGGCTGGACTGGCCGGACCGGGAATTGGGCGTTTCCCCGGGAGGCTGGAAGGTTGGAGGCCGGTTTTGTTACTGGGGCAGGTTTTGCAGCAGTGCTGCAATCTCAGCCCTCAGTAACAAAAGCAGCAAGCAAGCATTTCCAGCATCCCGGGCCACGCAGTAATTCCCTAGGAGATGGTCAGAGAAAATTGCGGGCTGCTTTGGGTTCTCAGTCTGGCCCTGGGTACAGTAAAAACAGGCCAGAGTTTAGAACACTGGGGGAGGTTTTGAAGGTGTCTAACGAATGGGGGACAGGAAGGGAAAATGGCAAGATCACCGGTGTAAGGAAACTCAGTAGCAGGGGTGCCCTGGGTAAGAGCAATGGGATGTTAAAGGAGACACACAGAGCAAAAACTACAGTCCTGGATGGATGCAGAAAGGCCAGGGTTGGTCTCTCAGGTGAGGAAGAAAAGGTGCAAAGAGGTGAAAGAACCACATCTGGGTTCACTGTGGTGGGAAGAAACAGTGTGGATAGCAAGGGAGGCATCAAAGGGGCGTGTGGTTACAAGGACATTGTTAGGTATATTGCAGAGTATGGCTATTAGTCAGAAAAGATGGCATTTGACATTGGTTAACATGGAGAACGAACAGGCGAAATAGGGAAGTATTAGGTCCGGAAGTAGCTTGGCAGGGTTTGAGGTTGATAAACGTGGCGAGTTAGGTCAAGATGGAGATGTGTGAAGTATCGAGTGCTGCGCAGGATTCCATTGACAGGAGAGGTGTGCGACAGTGAGGACTCCGCAGAATAGTTGGCAGTGGTGGAGGTAAAATGGTGACATGGGTACGGACAGACAGGTGACATGAGTGAGGGTACAGAGACGACGTGCGAGAGTACACAAATGACAGGAGAGAATCAGCCAGGGATGATGACAGTAACATGTGACGGTAGATGTAGCAGAGTTTCAAGTTTTTGGTGTGGCAGACAAGAGACCGGTGAGGGCAGGTAGGTGGTGAGGGTGAGCACATTGTAAAAACGCACAAGAGGCAGGAAGGAATGCACAGGTGAGAATTGAAAGTGCGTGGTGGAAGAAGTGGTGACAGCTGATGGGTCAAAAGTCAGAATACAAAAGTTAAGGTTATACACCTGACAGGTCGGCAAGGCTGCATGTAGGGTAACTGTGTAGAGGATTGTTGGACTTGGCCCTTTTTGGCCGGTTCACCCCTAAACATTTTGCCTTGTGTGTCAGTAGTTTTAAGTCTCTGGGCACTTTAGCACTGTGGGCCAGTGTAAAGTGCGTGCGCGCTGAGTGCGTGTGGTGAGATTGTCCTGCCCTCCCATAGGAATGCATGGGGGATATGTGTGTCCATGGTAATTCCTGGTGTGAGAGGAGTGCAGGGGCGAGTTTAGTATGTGCGAACTCGTGAGAATAAATGCTGCGCAATGGGGTGCGCAGATTTATTGTGACTAGTGGAGAAGTGCCACTTTTAGAAGTTGGCATTTATGTGTGCTCTGTGTCTGCCTGCCTGATGTGGATTACATGTCTGGCTCTGTGAGTGACAGGAGCTGGGAGGTGTGTGTGGCTGCAGGAGGGGCAGGGTGAGTCAGCGCTAGGCTGAATGGGACACCTGAGCTGAGAGTGGTGGGAGGAGAGATCCCCTGACCCTGAATAGGATGTTGCCTGCCCTGTACAATGCTGGCTCCACCTCCTGTGGTGCGTCTGATGTCCCTAGCCTGTCTTGTGAAAGGGAAGAGGGGCTGGGCAAAACAAAGTGCTCCAAAACTTCCCGGAACCAGTTGCATCTGGTTCCCCCATGCCCTGCACTCTAACACAAAGGAAAATGTTTGTATAAAGGAAGGGGCTGTGACCCCATGAAAATGTTCTTCTTCCTGGACCTAATCCTGCAGGGCGTGCTGCTGCGTGGGGCCCAGGGGAGGCTGCCAGGAGGGCTTGCCTCCCTGGGCCCTGCATTGCCCCTTCATCTATGGCCTGCTTCTAAGCACCTCGTGAGCGCTGTGCTGGATTCTTATTTTGCCCAGAAGAGGAGCGAGCCGGCTTTGCAGCGCCGTGCTGCCTGAAGGGAGAGAGAGGGAATCCCCAGCGTAGGGATTCCCCCGTGATTCGTAATTACGGGTGCCCACCCGCTTATGATTTTTAGTGGGTGCCCACCCCACATGGCCGCTTTGTTTTTAAAATGATACTGCGGGTGCCCACCCCGCGTTTTCGGCATTTGCGGGTGCCCACCCCGCATCTGAGCTGAGAAAACGATCACCGCCGAGGCCGGGAGGAAGTCAGGCAACATGGTACCTGACGGCGGGCGGGACTTCCGGTTTTTCGAGGGAAGTCCCGAGCACGCCGCCGGTGAGAGGAGCCGGCCGAGTGATGTGTGGCTGCTGCCCGGGGCTCCCGTGAAGCAGAGGAGAGCCCCGGCGAAGAAAAGAGGACGGGAGCCTACCCCGCCTCCACGCGCTCCAGTGAGAAGTCCCGGGTCCCAGGAGGGGGCCCGGGTGAAGAGGAAAAGGTGGCAGAGGCCACCGATGGCAGCACGGGGCTCCCAGGAGGGAAGGGAAGCCCCCGCGCCGCGAGGGAAGTGCTGCCGGTCCCGCCGGCTGAGGAGCAAAGTCGTCTGCAGCGAAGAGAGCCGGTGAGTGAAGATGGCCTGGGGGGGAGGCGAGATCGAGGCACAAGTGCCGGTGCCTACCTCCTGAGCGGCCCCACATGACAGAGGGCCGTTCCAACGGTGGGGCATCTGTTGGTTTTAGAGCCCGTGCCGCTCCAACGTGAGGGCACAGAGGTGCCAAGGCCCCATAGAGTTTTTCACCCCAGCTGCCCCGTTCGCAGAAGGCAGCTGCACCGGGGGGGGTGATTTCATACAGAGGCCCCCAGTGACTTGGGGCAATACCGAGGCACATTGTCGGTGCCTGGGCGGTCCCGCCAGAGAGCGGGCCGCCCCAACGATGGGGGCATGTGTTTAGTGCCACGTGGGGGTCCAGAGGGCACAGAGGTGCCGGGCCCCCCTTTTAGGACAAATGCCACAGCTGCGCCGCACCAGCGTGGGCAGCTGCAACATGATGGGCATTTGGTTAGAGAGTCCCCGAGGGGGACACCGGAGGCACAGTGGTGCCAGGACCTTTACGTGATTCCCAGCTGCCCAGCAAGTAGTGGGCAGCTGCAGCGTTTAGGCCACAGTTCTTTGGGGGCAGGTTTGGAGAGAAAGGAGTGAGATGCACTCCTTGGCCCCAGCGCAATTGCGCACATGGATTCCGCTGCATAGGCAGCAGCCCTGACATTCTGGACACAGGGCGTTTGAGCCCCTTGAGAAGGCCGGTTGGCCAGGGGGACTATGAGGTTTAATAGGGCGCCAGGCCCTAATGTGATTTTGGGTGTTAGGAAATGTAATTCATGTAGTATGATTTACGCACCCGGTGTTATACCTCTAATGCGTAATATGTTTATGCTGGTGAGGTTATGGTCTAATGCGTTTAGGCTTATGAGGTTGGCGCAGAATGTATTTCGCGCCTAATGTGATACTGTGCATAATGTGGTTTATGTTACAGGCTGATGCTGAGTACAGTGGTTACCAGTGATTACTGGTTGTACGTTCATGATGTGTTCTACATTTATTATAAGTGCTACAGGTACTGA
This sequence comes from Calotriton arnoldi, assembly GCA_963921515.1. Classification (NCBI taxonomy): domain Eukaryota; kingdom Metazoa; phylum Chordata; class Amphibia; order Caudata; family Salamandridae; genus Calotriton; species Calotriton arnoldi. The sequence continues at coordinate 2,373,994 of CAWUFW010001372.1, read as the reverse complement.
GTTCGCTTTGTGCTGGTTCTGACAGTGGTCCAGTTGGCCCTGTCAGGTGTAAATAATCCCTTGTAAATATGACCCCGTGCCAGGTGGCACGATGTATATTATGTGAGTACTATTCTAATGTGTTTTATGATAATACAAAGGCTATTTTTATATATAACCTTGTGTGGAGTTCCTTTTTGTGGTGTGCCTAGTATGTTGTGGCTGTGGGTGTGTTGCGCAAACGCTTTACACATTGCCTCCGGGATAGGCCTGACTGCTCGTGCCAAGCTACCAAGGGGGTGAGCAGGGGTTATCTTTGGCGTGTAACTCCCTTGCCCTGACTAGAGTGGTGGTCTCTGCCTGGCTTTGGCGCAAGCCTTAGCCAACCAGAGATCCCATTTCTAACATTGGTGGCAGCGGTGAGGATAGGACTTGCTTTTGCGCAGTACCACAGCAACAACTGGTTGCACTACAAACTCTGCATTTAGATAATCACATATTGGGGATTATTTTTACTGATTTTATTTTTCTCCTCAACAGTGTCATTTTTTAATGGTGTTTTCTGCGCTTTTATGATTGGTGGCAGAAGAGAGAAAATGACAGGGCGGGACGCCAGTAGGTTGGGAGGTTCCCATAGATAGGGAGTCCCTTGCTGGGTCCAGTGCCCAATCCCTTTTCCTGTCCCCAGAGGTGTGGGTGGATAGGAGGGAAGAAAGGGAGTGTGGAGGAGAAAAAGTTAGCTCTGGAGGGTAGTTTATCCCCTGAGCTCAGTTGAGTTGTCTGTATTCACCAGTAAGGGTGGGATCCAGTGGTGGCAGCAATATGGTGTCCAGTGCAGGAAGTCCCATTCCCCGTTCCCACAGTATGGTACCTGGTTCCCAGTAAGAGGGGTACAGGTTGAGATTCAGGGGCAGTAAGGAACTGTCTCACCAGTCTTGGTTGGGGGGCGTGTCTGGATGAGTGGTGTGTTGCACTGGACGAGTGGGTGTGAGTTCTTTTGGTGATAAGGAGCTTGCACGGGAGGTGGACCTCTGGCTCTGTGCTAGAGGTCCTGCAGAGGCATTGGAGAATGATTCCAACAAGAGTGGCTCGGGTATCTTCCGGTCCTGTGTGGTGGAAGAGGTTCAGTGTAGCCCAGCTAGGTCCCAGTGTAGTGGGAGGGGTGTAGGGGCTCACGTCCTGTCTCAGAGGAGAAGGAGTGAGTGTGGGCTGTGTCCCAAGGTGCCCGAAACCCAGTCCCAGGACCTGGATGGTTTCTTCAGGGAACACCAGGTTGGGGGCCTAGGCTGTACTTGTAGGCCATTTGAGGAGGATCTCCCATTGTCTAGAGGACGTGGAGTGTCTGTAACCAGAGCTCCAGCGGTCCTGGTGTCTGGCAGTACCACTCCAGTTGGGAGGGTGCAGAGGTCCAGAGTGAGGGGTGAGAGGGGGAAAGAGTCCTCAGTGGAAGAACCAGTGGGTCAGGGGCCAGCCAGAAGGGCTGAGTCGCCAATGAATGACCATGGTGATGCCACTTCTGTCCTGGGGGATCTGCACGCACTGTCAGATGGACAGGAGGTCGTGAGATCTGCGCCAGGCAGACTGTCACACAACACATTAGTTATGTGTCACCCTCGAGGGGGGGCATGCGTGCTCCCCGTGAAGTCCTGGTTCGCCGGGCATCTGACCAAAGGGTACCGTCCCTGGGTTGGGGAGCCAGGTTCAGGTGTTTCCTGACCTGGACGGCAGGGCGACTGTAATCAGTGTCCTGGCCGGGTTGCCTTCTAGGGGTACCCCTGTGAACACAGGTGGGGCCCATCTTAAGTGAAGAGACCCTGTGTTTCCCAGAAGGGGTGGTGCAGGCCTAGCCGGGATCTTTAGGGTCCCTGGCTGAATGTGGTACTACTACCCTGAGAGCAGGTGGGGCCCATCTTAAGTGAAGGGACCCTGCTCTACAGTGGGAGGGTGCAGAACTCTGGAAGGGGGTGCAGAGGGAGGGAGTCCTCGCCTCTGACCCCGGTGCATCCGGTGAATTCGGATCCCAGGTAGTAGACCAGTTGATGGAGAGAGGTCCTGAACTGGTGGGAGAGTTGTGTTCTGGTGGGTGCTTCCCCTGGGAGGGTGCGGAACCCCAGAAGTAGAGGTAGGGTGAGGAGATGCTTTGCCCGTGACCTCTGGTCAGCCTGAGGGTGCGGACCCTCGGTTGAAGGATCAGTGGTAGTTTGGAACTACACTGAGAGGGAGAGTGGAGAATGGCTATTGGATGCCAGGGGTTACTGCCCCCACTCTGTGGATTGGCAAGGACCAGTGGCCTAGGGCCTGGTCCTGGCCGTGGACAACTAAGGAGTACCGGTGGGGTAGCCTAGTTGGTCCTGAGTTTTTTTCTTAGTTGGATTCCATGGGTTCCAAGTGGCGTAGAACCGGAGGGTGTCCCTGCAGTGCGGGCCCGCGTCCGTGTTCTATCGCCTCAAGCAGGGAAGCCCATCACGGTGGTGATTGGTCTGCCCTGCGTTTTGGCTGGAAGGGGGTTGTGTTGGACTTGGCCCTTTTGGCCGGTTCACCCCTAAACTTTTTGCCTTGTGTGTCAGTAGTTTTAAGTCTCTGGGCACTTTAGCACTGTGGGCCAGTGTAAAGTGCGTGCGCGCTGAGTGCGTGTGGTGAGATTGTCCTGCCCTCCCATAGGAATGCATGGGGGATATGTGTGTCCATGGTAATTCCTGGTGTGAGAGGAGTGCAGGGGCGAGTTTAGTATGTGCGAACTCGTGAGAATAAATGCTGCGCAATGGGGTGCGCAGATTTATTGTGACTAGTGGAGAAGTGCCACTTTTAGAAGTTGGCATTTATGTGTGCTCTGTGTCTGCCTGCCTGATGTGGATTACATGTCTGGCTCTGTGAGTGACAGGAGCTGGGAGGTGTGTGTGGCTGCAGGAGGGGCAGGGTGAGTCAGCGCTAGGCTGAATGGGACACCTGAGCTGAGAGTGGTGGGAGGAGAGATCCCCTGACCCTGAATAGGATGTTGCCTGCCCTGTACAATGCTGGCTCCACCTCCTGTGGTGCGTCTGATGTCCCTAGCCTGTCTTGTGAAAGGGAAGAGGGGCTGGGCAAAACAAAGTGCTCCAAAACTTCCCGGAACCAGTTGCATCTGGTTCCCCCATGCCCTGCACTCTAACACAAAGGAAAATGTTTGTATAAAGGAAGGGGCTGTGACCCCATGAAAATGTTCTTCTTCCTGGACCTAATCCTGCAGGGCGTGCTGCTGCGTGGGGCCCAGGGGGAGGCTGCCAGGAGGGCTTGCCTCCCTGGGCCCTGCATTGCCCCTTCATCTATGGCCTGCTTCTAAGCACCTCGTGAGCGCTGTGCTGGATTCTTATTTTGCCCAGAAGAGGAGCGAGCCGGGTTTGCAGCGCCGTGCTGCCTGAAGGGAGAGAGAGGGAATCCCCAGCGTAGGGATTCCCCCGTGATTCGTAATTACGGGTGCCCACCCCGCTTATGATTTTAAGTAGTGGGTGCCCATCCCACATGGCCGCTTTGTTTTTAAAATGATACTGCAGGTGCCCACCCCGCGTTTTTGGTATTTGCGGGTGCCCACCCCGCATCTGAGCTGAGAAAACGATCACCGCCGCGGCCGGGAGGAAGTCAGGCAACATGTTGCCTGACGGCGGGCGGGACTTCCGGTTTTCGAGGGAAGTCCCGAGCACGCCGCCGGTGAGAGGAGCCGGCCGAGTGATGTGTGGCTGCTGCCCGGGGCTCCCGTGAAGCAGAGGAGAGCCCCGGCGAAGAAAGGAGGACGGGAGCCTACCCCGCCTCCACGCGCTCCAGTGAGAAGTCCCGGGTCCCAGGAGGGGGCCCGGGTGAAGAGGAAAAGGTGGCAGAGGCCACCGATGGCAGCACGGGGCTCCCAGGAGGGAAGGGAAGCCCCGCGCCGCGAGGGAAGTGCTGCCGGTCCCGCCGGCTGAGGAGCAAAGTCGTCTGCAGCGAAGAGAGCCGGTGAGTGAAGATGGCCTGGGGGGGAGGCGAGATCGAGGCACAAGTGCCGGTGCCTACCTCCTGAGCGGCCCCACATGACAGAGGGCCGCTCCAACGGTGGGGCATCTGTTGGTTTTAGAGCCCGTGCCGCTCCAACGTGAGGGCACAGAGGTGCCCAGGCCCCATAGAGTTTTTCACCCCAGCTGCCCCGTTCGCAGAGGGCAGCTGCACCTGGGGGGTGATTTCATCCAGAGGGCCCCAGTGACTTGGGGCCATACCGAGGCACATTGTCGGTGCCTGGGCGGTCCCGCCAGAGAGCGGGCCGCCCCAACGATGGGGGCATGTGTTTAGTGCCACGTGGGGGTCCAGAGGGCACAGAGGTGCCGGGCCCCCCTTTTAGGACAAATGCCACAGCTGCGCCGCACCAGCGTGGGCAGCTGCAACATGATGTGCATTTGGTTAGAGAGTCCCCGAGGGGGACACCGGAGGCACAGTGGTGCCAGGACCTTTACGTGATTCCCAGCTGCCCAGCAAGTAGTGGGCAGCTGCAGCGTTTAGGCCACAGTTCTTTGGGGGCAGGTTTGGAGAGAAAGGAGTGAGAAGCACTCCTTGGCCCTAGCGCAATTGCGCACATGGATTCCGCTGCATAGGCAGCAGCCCTGACATTCTGGACACAGGGCGTTTGAGCCCCTTGAGAAGGCCGGTTGGCCAGGGGGACTATGAGGTTTAATAGGGCGCCAGGCCCTAATGTGATTTTGGGTGTTAGGAAATGTAATTCATGTAGTATGATTTACGCACCCGGTGTTATACCTCTAATGCATAATATGTTTATTCTGGTGAGGTTATGGTCTAATGCGTTTAGGCTTATGAGGTTGGCGCAGAATGTATTTCGCGCCTAGTGTGATACTGTGCCTAATGTGGTTTATGTTACAGGCTGATGCTGAGTACAGTGGTTACCAGTGATTACTGGTTGTACGTTCATGATGTGTTCTACATTTATTATAAGTGCTACAGGTACTAAGTTCGCTTTGTGCTGGTTCTGACAGTGGTCCAGTTGGCCCTGTCAGGTGTAAATAATCCCTTGTAAATATGACCCCGTGCCAGGTGGCACGATGTATATTATGTGAGTACTATTCTAATGTGTTTTATGATAATACAAAGGCTATTTTTATATATAACCTTGTGTGGAGTTCCTTTTTGTGGTGTGCCTAGTATGTTGTGGCTGTGGGTGTATTGCGCAAACGCTTTACACATTGCCTCCGGGATAGGCCTGACTGCTCGTGCCAAGCTACCAAGGGGGTGAGCAGGGGTTATCTTTGGCGTGTAACTCCCTTGCCCTGACTAGAGTGGTGGTCTCTGCCTGGCTTTGGCGCAAGCCTTAGCCAACCAGAGATCCCATTTCTAACAAGGACAGATAGGTGAGGGTTCATCGGGAGTAGTGTAGACAAGAGGAAGGGGCATCCAGTAGTGACAGTACTGGACTGTAATCCTCTTCTGGTCTTTTTGCCCTTATACATGGGTGCAGCCTTTTTTTTTTTAGAATGTTAAAAGGTGTAAACGTTTACCAAACTGCTCCCCCTCAAAAAGGCATACGTAAAGCTCTTTACATGTTTTCACACTTCTCTTTATCAGTAAGGTGGCAGCATGGCAGCAAGTTAAGAGGCTTAAAAAGACTGAGTGAATACACTGTATTGGATGTAGAGCCCCTAGAGGTGCGCATGGAGTTAGGGAGCAGCAGTGAGAGAATGGAGACCACAATATAGAACAGTCAGGTAAATGCTGTACCAGTGAAGTCTGTCTCAGATGTCTTTTGGATGCAGAGGCAGTATGAGAGACCGGGGTTTGGGGGAAGCTGATACGGCACTCCCTGTGTTTTTTTGGGTGTTGTTTTTCATTCACCGACATGAACCCTTTCCCCAGCCTTTCCCCATGCGCAGCCAATGATAAAAGCGGGATGGTATAATAAACAAAAACATGCAGTTTTGTGGGAGGGGTTGGTGGATGGCACGGGGAGGTTAAGTGATTGGCAAAGCAGAAACACCGAAGATCGGCAAAGAGCACAACAAATGAAGTGGCTGCAAACGTTTCATCAAGCCGGTGCATGAAGTAAACAAATCAGAACCCTTAACACAGCAAAGGAAAGGATAAGGCCCATCAAAGAAGCCCAAAGTGCGTACAGGTCGACGACGACCATGTTAAAAGGAGACAACAGGTCATCGACAGAGGGATTGCCATTGACAGGAAGGAGTCAGGTGAAAGTAAGGTCAACATTGATGAAGCCGTCAACATCAAAGTTGGCGCAAAAGGAACAGCAGCAGTCGACGAGGTCATCGACGGAGAATTTGCCGTTGACAAGGAAATCTCCGTGGATAGGTGAAAAGTCATCAACAAGGGTTTTGTCGTCGGCAAAGAGACAACCGTCAACGAGTGAGACACAAGCAAAAAAGGGATTCTCATCGACGAAGGAACTGTCAACGAAACAATCCTTGTCGACAAGGGAATTGTCATCGACAAATGAGCTAGTCTCAGCAAAAAATAAGCAAAAAAATAAGCAAATGAAGCTGACACCCATGTCATCTAGAGGATTTGAACAGTATGTATGCCAACCACCAGGAGGGGTGCATAAAGAGACTTAAATGTTGAATTACTACCCCTGCACTGTTCGAGAATAGACTTTGAAAGGAGTGACCAGTAGGGGCTTGCCGCAACTTGGGTGTGCAGTGAGGACTTGGTCCGGAGGGAGCTATAACTTGTTGGCAGAAGAATATACAGAGTAAAGACGAAGGCAAGGCAGTGGACAGGAACCAGTAATGATGTGAGTTTAAAGGGCTCATTAAGTGTTTTTCATGGCAATAGCTCCCATTCTGCATTGTACTGGGCAAGCTACGGCACTCTAATCTATTAAGACTTTAATGTTTGTAGGTATCTAGTGGGGGTACGGTAGGTGCCCCTCGTTGAGCTGAGATTCATGGAAGGTTGCAGAGGAGGACCGCACAGCTGCGGGTGCAGCTTGTGAGTTTTTGAAGTATCTCAGTGCGTCCTCTACATCAAGCGAAAGCCTGACTATGCACTTCACAGCCTAATGAAGCGCCACTCACTGCGTGAACCATCAGGGAAAGCTGGCAAAAGGCACCAAGCATCGTACCTATACAGCCACTTCCACAATGCCAAACCCTGCATCTCCAGAGGTTGAACAACAGACAACCTCCTCAGGTAAGCAACCCCTTGTCGAGAGCGCCAGAGAGGCAGTGGCTTTCAGGAACAAAGTGTAGTTAACGGAGGGAACAAGCGACGTGAATTCAGTCTGTCAATAGACACTAGATCAGCCCCCCTCTGTAGGTGCTTTGAGAGATGGCAGACAAGAGGGGGCTATACTATACAACGCTATGGGTCAACAAATGAGTAACAGCAATGGCACCCCGAAACTCCATTTCTCAGTCATCAACTTCGTTCGTGACTTTGGATCTTGGAAACACTGCCTCTGAGTCAGTGGTCTGGGACCACCACCTAGTCAAAAGCTCTCCAATCTACCCCATGTTTTCTTCTTTTGTATCTAAAGCGACGGCGGGAGGAGGGAAAGATCAGCTGTTAGATCAGAGCAAGACAGAAGATCAGTGGGGGGCCTTGGCCAGCTGGCGAAATTCAAATTCCCCACTTGCTACCTCAAATATGCTACAAAACCCCCCTGAAAGCATAGTCCCACCAAATGCTATAGGACCTCCACAATTGGATTGAGTCAAATCAGCATAACATAAGCCCTGCGCAACGTACTCCGGTAGAATCTGGTCCACTGCTCAAGTCATCTCCTACACAGCCTCCTCCAATGGCAGAGGTTTTGCAGCACATTTTAGGTGAAGTCAGGGAGATTAAAGTTGCTCCAGAGAAGGACTATAAGGAGATTAATGAGCAGCTTGTTCAGATTAACTCAAATCTTCAGCAGCGCAGTCTTCGAGTGGAACAAGTGGAGCAGAGATTTTCTGTTTTAGAATAATATAAGAACAAACCAGACTCTACGACCTTGAAGCTTCAATCAGAACTAACAGAGTTATAACTAAAAACTTGAAGATATGGAAAATAGATTTTGTCGCTCCAACTTGAGCTTTGATGGGATCCCTGAGGGACGAGAGAATGGTCAGAATGCCATCAAGCTGGTCCAGACTTGATCAGCAAATATGTGATCCCCAACCAAACAGAAAAAGACATGGATCTCACAATTATGCGGGCGTATCGAGTTTCCGCATTCTTGCCCCAATGCAAAATATTCTCGTACTCTTCTACTCGATTCTGGAGACTTTCACATAAAGGAACGAGGTCTGGCCAGTGTGTTAAGAGACAAAACATTTCAAACCTCAGATAACTACTCTCTTAAGATCTTCTCTGATATGTCCCTGTCTGCAGCATGTCGACGCAAAGAATTAAAATCGATGATCGATAGTTTTAAGAGACAAGGAGCTCCAGCAGGGATTGTCCAGCAATCCAAACTGAAAGTTCTCTACAAAGGACAATCCCGGACTTTGTTTCAGTCGAACAGGCCAATGACTTTCTGCAATCGAATAACAAATCTCGTGTGAGTGGAGGGGAGAGTAATTAAGAGAGGGCAAAAGTAGTTCAAGCTAAGTATTTGAGTATATTTCTTTTGCTTTTTTTGTGTTCTTTCTTTCCTCTTTTTTTTTTCTTTTCCGCTTAGTTTTGTTTCCTCCAATGTGGTTTCTATGTTTTCATTTTTCTATGAATTCACCTTCTACCACTACCCTTGCTTACTCTGCACTTCGTACACCTAGAACCAGACTAAATCTATTACAAGCACGCTAACATTTCATGGATCATTTTATGGCTATAGAAATAGTAAACCAAAACACATGTTTTCAGAAATGTTAAGAAGAAAGTGAACACGTGGGCGGTATTTGGCATGGTCAGTTCACAAACAAAGGAATAATGATATTATCAAAGTGATCTTTGATGCAGCTGAGAATAGATTGGTTGCCCAGCCTGCTTTAATCGGAAACGTTTTCCTTAAACACTATCTGAGCTTTATACATTAACAGATAAGCCTACCCCTGAGAGTATTAATGCCTTTCTGCACCCTATAAATCTGCCCGTTTTAGCAAGTGATTCACAAGCTGCAGCTGTCACCCCCATTACACTATCTGAGGTGAAGAATGCGATAAAAATATCTCATAACATGAAGGCCTGCAGGAATGATGGCCTGCCTGCAGAGCTGTTAAAAAATCAAGTGGCTACATTTTTGGTGACTTCAACGAAATTTCAGAAGGCAGAGATCTGCCAAGTTCATTTACTGAAGTAGTTATTGTAAGCTTTCTGGAAAAGAATAAGCCGCCTGAAAGTCCGGGCTCGTATCATCCAATTTGCTTGCTGAATAGCTATTATAAAATATTTGCCAAAATAATTACGAACAAACTGGCCCCGTTAGCACAGACTTTGGTCCACCCAGACCAAAATGCATATCAAGTAGATTGATTTTCCTCAAATATGACTCTGAAATAGTGATAAATTTGCAAGAGGTAGAGCATGTTACAACCAAGACAGGAACAAGAGAAGGGTCCCTATGTCACCCATTCTCTTTGCTCTTTTTATTGGGCCCTTAGCTGCAGCATTAAGGCTAGACATAAGTATAATGGCTCCAGTCAAAGGTGCAGCAAAAGTAAAACCCTTTGCGGATGACATGATATTATATTTAGCTGCTGATGAGCAAAATATCCAAAATGCATTTACTAAGATCCAAGAGTTCACAGGCATTGGTGCTATACAATTGTGCCCCTTCAGTTCTTCCTGTTGAAATGAGGACGCACTATTCCCATACTCATCCAATTAGATATCTGGGTATCCATGTCACAACCAATTTAGTGTTTTGTTTAAACAATACTACCACTTTGAATAAGGCTTGTCGGCTACTCCACCAATGGCATTCACTGGCCCTCACCATTATTGGCCGGGCCGCTCTAATCAAAATAGTTAGCCTCCCTTTGTTTGTGTTAATTTTTTCAAATGTTATGATCAAAATTTATCAATCATTCTTCGATGAGGTAGACCAAATGATACGCCACTTCTAATGGCAGGGTAAAAAATCTTGTACCAATCTGGAGATAGTACATCGAAATGTAGAAGACGGAGGGCTGGCACTTTCACGCATCAAAATGTATTATCAGGCCGCCTTTCTGAATTGACTTGTTAAAGCAGCAACCACTAAGGCTCACTCTAATTATTACTATCTTAAAATTATGCTAAGTGGGGTAGATGCCAAGCTTCCCTCTTTCCAAAAGATACCAAGGCTACCGAAGCTAATCAGATACAAGCCACCTTATGTTTTGGATTTCAGATTTTATAGGATAAGGCATGAGTTTAGGATTCCCCAGTTTCATCCGTCTGTACGATTAAGAGATTGTCATGTTCTAGACATACAGTTACAGCCTTCAGTCATAGAGGACTGGGAAAGTACAAGATATCGCAAACTGGGAGATTTCCTGTTAGCCGATGAAGTAAAATCCTGGCAACAGCTAGTCTCCAATCACCCTATCACCCCCAAACTAGTATTCACCTATTTACATGTTAGTCATTTCCTTCAAGAGAGTGGAAAGGCATCCAGTAAGCTAGCCGAGAATATTAGCAAAGCCTATTTTGTAACATGTCTTAAAGGTATAAGCAACCGGTATCGTCAATTGTACCAGAAATTACAGGAAGAAGTGGTACGTTCATTTCCAGTTAAGGTTGCGATCTCCACAAATTGCAAGATCGAGTGCCATTTGTCGGCATTGTTTAATCAAATGGCCCATAAACCCATTCATGGAGCTAACTGCAAAAGGATGTCCTCCTTTTGAAAATGGATGTTGTACAATACCCTGTATCAAATTCAAAAGATGAATTCAACTGGCTCAACCGTATGCTTTGGATGTGGCAATGCTAAGGGCGATTGGTTACATATATGTTTCACATGTCCATCTCTTCGCCACTTTTGGAAGCATATGTTCAAATTTGTTATTCATAAGCTAGTCTAGGTGGATTTACGGCTTGACCCGTACGGGGCCTTGTTTGAAATGACCTTACAATCTAGACGAATTACCGTACGGCAACAGCAATTTGTATTTATTTGCTTGCTGATTGCTAGATTATTAATTTTACATCAATGGAAATCTACTGAGGTGCCTACTTTTAGTCAATGGCTAAGCAAGATGAAATGGGTGAAACAGCTGGAGAACCTGTAAGCTGTAAGAACTGGGGCTAGAAAAAAGGTTTTGGAAATATAGTGTGCCTTGCTTGAATAAGATGCTGTGTAAATCCCTGCTGCCCCCCCTCCCACCCCCTCCCAGGGAACGAGGACTCACCGGACTCTTCCCGCAACGGGCAAGCCTGAATCTCGCTCAGCGGACATCAAAAAGCAGAAGATGGCTGCGGGGAAGGAGCTCTTAACACCGGAGCTCCTAGGCACGGGGATCACCAAATTGTGTAAATCCCTGCTGCCCCCCCTCCCCGCTATCCCCCTAGGGACCGAGGACTCACCGGACTCTTCCCGCAACGGGCAAGCCTGAATCTCGCTCAGCAGACATCAAAAAGACAAGTAACGAGGATCTGCGTCCCGACACCTCCGGGACTGCAAAGGGTGCCTGGAAGGTGAACGACGTTCTGCAGACCTCGCTCGATTCGAGGACACACCGTGCTGGACCGCGCGAAACCCACTGGCACAGGGCCTTGGACCTTGTGCTCAAGCTGCACTGGCACTGGAAGATCGGCAGGGCAGTCCGCAGGCTGTGGACGAGCGCCGCACCGGAGCGCCGCCATTGCCTGATTCCAAGATGGCCGCAAAATCGGAAATGGCGAGCAAATTACTCAAGTGACCGAGCAACTCCCAAAAAGAACTTACGCCACTATTTCTCGCTCATCCTGACCCGCCGGTTGCAGCCATGGAGCGATGAGGGCCCCGAAACACAACGATCAAACCACGAGCTTCGGATGTGCCTGACCCCATGATGGCCGCTCCCTACTTGGAATTCGGCTTAATGCTCATATGGCACAGATGTCCCTCCAGCACTGCAAAATAAGCATCTACGCGGCCTGCAACACCCCCATTCCGACCCACCGGTCTCAACACTGAATCGTTAAGGGCCTGTAGCAAGGTGACTACCGCCTCCCCAAGCCTTGTACCCACTGGCCTGACCTCAAGATGGCCGCAATCAACTAACCGGGCTCTGAAGCGGCAAGGCGATCCCACTTTAAACTGTTAAAGAAGGGTTTAAGGTGCCGCAGTACTCGCATCCCAACCAGCCGGCCACAGCCAAGAAGTGATGAGGGCTCTGTAACGGAGGGAATATAGCTCCCCCCAGCCTTTGTGCCATAAGGCCTGACCTCAAGATGGCCGAAATCAACTAATCCCTCGTAACACGGCACCAGGGATCCCCTTTAGACACAGGAAACCCAAATAGCAAAGACTCAGGACTAAATTAATCAATAAGTTAGTCCACGAGAGAACCTTTATACCACGAGCACTATTACACACCGCCTACCTAAGCTGCTTGACATCATGGCCTGACCCCAAGATGGCCACTAAGTGCTAACCCGAGGACAACTACACCAGGGATCCGCCCTGGACCCACGAGAGTCCCCCCAATGTCGGGACCCTGGTCCTAAGCTTGATCAGAACGAGATTCGGAAGCTCAACAAAGCTAATCCTGAGGTGGTGACGTGCCCCGGATTGGATCCTCCAGTGCCTGACCATAAGATGGCTGCCATAGGATTTGAGCCCTCAGGGTGACTATACAACTTAGGTAAGACAACACCTTTCCATAAGAGAGGCGAACGTGCAGCTGCTGTTCTCTCATCCCGACCCTCTGACCGCAGCCAGGCAATGATGTGGGCCGACGTCCAGACCCGCCGCTCACCTATTGGGAACCAACCCCCAGTCCAATAAATTCAATATGCCGTCGGTCACGCCTAACCACCACATCATGACCACTTCGAACTACCTAAAACCGCACGGCCCGAACTCCCACTCGATCATTTTCTCCCCCAACCTCTCACCCAAAGCGCAAAAAAAACTTAAACACAAACTGATTAGGCAGCACCCAGAATCATTATTCGCGGACATATATCACTGCTCCTCCAAAGGCCAGATTAAAATGGATTTAATCTTTCACACTGAAAGACCTGATGAGTGGACGTCCATCATTAGATCACAACTTCACATTTCCGAAACGACGAATACACCCCTCAGCTGCAAACTAACGATTTCTTTCCCCAACCGCTCCAGGCAGAGGGGGAATACTTCTGTGACCATATACCCCAACGGCACAGTCCTAATCCAAGCTAACAACGACAACCTTGAGGCTTTTGACGCACTCTTCCCCTCACTTCGGTCTACCTCCTCTCACGCCCCCCTGCCCGCCCTACCCACCCCTGCTCCCTGGACAGTCGGTCCCTCCAGCAGAGCACCCCAACCTCTCACGCTCACCCCAAGAATAACACTAGCCTCCTGGCACGTGACACCACCCTCTCAGCTGCCACCAAAAACGCAGCTCCTCCCACCGATCATCTCCTCGACCACCCCCCGCCTACTTCCCTCCCCAATCGTCTATGATCAACCGCAACACTCAGTCCAAGACCCCCAGTTACTTCCCTATACCCACACTCATAAGAACGCGGCAACCACAACACAACCCTCCTCCCGCTGCGCCCTCGGCCCCACCCAATGACCACACGGACAACACACTATCTACCAGACGTCAAGCCAGCAGCGTCAGGGCCCCCCCCCTAGGAAGGACCCTTTTCAGAACCCCCCTACCCCCTCCCTTGAAGAGACGAGCCAACGTCTCACCCTGCTGGAAAACCAGCTAGCAATTGTTATCAAGGGATTCAACGAAATCCTTACCAACCTCGCCTCGCTCCGTAAACCACACCCAAATCCCCACTTCACCCCTACTGTCAACAACCCTACTCACCATGGGTGCCCCTCGACTCCACTCCACAGAGAGACCTCAACCCCCGCGAATCAAAATCGGTACCTAGACCGTACCAACAGAACTAGAATAGCTATGTCCCCGAGGGAAGCAGCAGATCTGGCCGCCTCTTACGACATCCCTTCCACCGCCACCTCTCTATCCAAAATCCAGGTGATCACCGGATTCAGAAGGGACCCCTCCCCTCCTAATCACCCTAGACCCCATGCCTCCCTTACCAACATCCCCAGGGCCCCCCTTAAGAAGAACCCCAATAAAGAGGCACCCACCACTAACTGCATGCTCATTAACTGCAGATCAGCCACTAAACATGCAACTGAACTAGCAGAATCCATCCTCACCCATGACATAGACATAGCCTTCATCACAGAGACGTGGCTAAACGATTGCTCGACACCCATCATGGACACTCTCGTGCCACCAGGCTTTGTAATCATCAACAAAGATCGAAATGACCAAAAAGGCAGAGGTATAGCAATCATCCATAAAATCAATATATCTGTGACTGAAATCGACACCTTTAACTATAACTCCTGTGAATGCCTTTCCGCCAACATCAATACAAGCGACAAGAAGTCATTCCAGTGCCATCTTCTATACCATCCCCCAGGAAACACCACCATATTCACCGAACATCTGTCCGACATGATTGCTCATTGCTCACTCCGTGACGCCAACAACCTAATTCTGGGAGACCTGAACCTACACTGGAACGAAAACAAAAACACGGTAATCCAGAACCTAAATTAGCTGCTACTCAGCAACAACCTCACCCAGCAATGTTCAGAAGCTACCCACAACAAAGGAGCGATCCTGGATGCCATCATCTCCCAACGGGACACTATCACAATCGATCAGATCCTACCAGTCGACTGGTCTGACCACCACCTTATCCTATTCCACTTCACTCAACCAATCAAACTTCAACCCCCCACCCAAGACCCCCCCAAATGGACGAGAAATCTTAGACAGATCTCCACGGACGACTTTGAAAAAAGGGTATGCTCACTCCTGCCCACCTCCACGGATGATCTCTCTACAACGGAACTCACCCCTCACTACAACTCTACTATGACTTCCATCCTCGATCAACTAGCCCCCTTGAAACTAAAAAAAACAGGAACATTCCGTCCAGATCATGGTTCAACTCTGACAACGCGGAAAGAAGACAACTAAGAGCCTCAGAACGACTATGGAGGAACAACCCCTCCAAAATTCTCCACGAGCAACTCAAAGAAACCCGAAGGAAATACAAAAAACACATTAACAACGAAAAAACCACCTTCTTCTGCTCCACCCTGGACACCGCGAAAAATAGACCCAAAGAACTATTCAACATCATCAGACAACAAACATCCAAGCCCTCAGCTGCCTTTGGCCAGGCCTCCAAAGACCTATGCGACAACTTCGCCAACTTCTTTAAAGACAAAATCTCCAAGATTGAGCTCTCACTTGACATCAACCCTAATCCCTCATGCACTAACCCACCCCCAGAAACTGAAGCCAACACATGCAAACACCCCACGAAATCCTGGAAATCCTTCAACCCCATACCCGAAAATGAGATTCTCAAACTGATCGCCACCTCCAAACCCGCATCTCACGCACTTGACCCCTTACCCACCCAACTGACTAAAAAGCTGCAACTCTCCATAGCGCCATTCTGGTGCAAGATCATAAACAGCTCCTTGAGTACCGGCGTCATTCCCGACTGCCTCAAAGTTGGCCAAGTCACACCTCTCCTGAAAAAACACGGCCTTGACACCAACGATTTGAACAACTTCAGACCCGTTACCAACCTCCCCCTCCTTGCTAAAATCCTTGAAAAATGCGTTCTTTTACAACTAACTCCGCACATTGACAACTTCAACCTTCTAGATCCCCACCAATCGGGATTCAGAAAAGACTACAGCACCGAGACAGCGATCCTAAACATCGTGGATGACATGCACAAATCTCTAGATACCGACAAATGCTGCCTACTCATCCTCCTGGACTTATCGGCAGCCTTTGACACGGTGGATCACAATCTACTCATCAAGGCTCTGCAAGACAGAGTAGGTGCTGACGAGGTGGTCCTACAATGGTTCTCCTCCTTCTTACAAAACCGCTCCCAAAAAATAAAAATAAAAACCTTCACATCCGACTCACACCCCGTCAACAGAGGTGTCCCACAAGGATCAGTGCTCTCCCCTGAACTGTTCAACATTTATATGGAAACCCTCACCTCCATACTTAAAAAAGCCAACATCACCTTCCATCTCTATGCAGACGACACCCAGATCTATCTGGAAACCTCCTCCTTTGAATATATTCAGAGACTAAACAACACTCCCAAAGAAGTCCAACATTGGCTATCCATAAACCACCTCAAACTCAACCAAGACAAAACCGAAATCCTCCTCATCTCCAACAAAGAAGATAATCCCCAAACCATGGAATGGCTCAATGCAATCGATGCTCTCAACGGTAATGTCACCCCGGCCAACTCCATAAAATCATTAGGAATCACCCTAGACCCTAAACTGGACATGGACAGACACATCAAGAACTCCGCGAAGAGTGCCTTCCTCAATCTAAAGCTTCTCAACAAAATAAAACCCTTCATCCCAAAGACCTCAAACAAGCCACCCAATCCCTGGTGATATCCAGACTCGACTATGGAAATGCTATCCTCACTGGTACAGCGAAATCCCACCTAGCCCCCCTCAAAACTACTCTAAACGCAGCAGCCAGAATGGTCACCGGAGTCAGGAAATTTGAGCACATTGCACCTGCACTCAAAGAACTAAAAGGGCTCCCAGTAGAGATGCGTGCCAGCTTCAGAACTGCCTGTCTCACGCACAAAGCCCTCCACACAGGGAAACCGGAATATCTGGCTTCCAAACTCAAAAAGGCCGGCCAGACAAGGAACCTCAGGAGCTCCAACTCCCTACTGCTCATCCCTATGAAAACACGCAAACAAAAACCGCTGCACGATCCTTCGCTGGAAACGCACCCAAAATCTGGAACTCCATCCCAGCACACATTAGGACTATCCCGTCCTTTGTAAAATTAAAAAACTCCTAAAAGACCTCTTCCTCAACTGTGCCTTCCCGAACAGTTAACCCTCGCTGTAGGGCACTTGCCGACTTTATGCAGCACCATGCCCCTTTGTCACCATTATCTACCTCCTCCAAGTACCCCTACGCCCCTCCCCGATCCCCCCCTCCCTGTAAATGGTTTCCGCTCTAGACAGGGTGCGAGGCCCCCAGGACTGCCTTGCCTCATTTGTTGCACCACACGCCGGGACTTTATGAACCAATTTGTATGCCTATGCCTTATTTTGGGACTCCTGCATTATAATCTGTTGTAAAGCGCTCCAATACCCTCGGGTCTGGCCAGCGCTATATAAAACTCCTTAAATAAATAAATAAGCAGTGATTGTATGTTGTAATAAATTTTGATTCAGATGGTTTGTGATTTCTGTCATTTCTATGGAAGCATAGGTTTTCTTGATTTTTACATGTATACCACTATTTTCTTTGTGTCAATCTTTTAAAAATTGTATTCTCGCTAATCATTCATGATTGATATATGTAATGAACTTTTTACTTAAATAACTATTTTTTTTTTTTTTTAAACGAATATTCAGTACATGGATGAGTATGAGGAGGAGGAGTTGGCGGGCCAATATAGTTGTCAGAGACAAAAATTACATGAATGATGGAAAGAGCTTTCTTCAAAAGAAATGGTTAAGGTACCAATGCAATTGTTGACTTCAATGCAGGATATGTTTGCTGATATTTACAGAAGACTGCCGAAGGATGGTTGTCAGACGGAGTTTATTGGAACACCATAGCCACCAAAGTTGAGACTGTCCAATCTAAGGTGCAGGACAGTGATGCAGGCACTACAGGAGAAGTGAAGTGGATGATAGTGTATCTGAGGAGCAAAGTGTAGGGGAAGTTGAAGCAAAATCACCAAATGATGAGGTTGATAATGCAGATGAGAATGATTTGGAAATGGTGAGCCTACCAGAATCTCCAGATAAGGATTCAGAGTGGAATCAGTATATTGTACAGAAGGGTGCTAGCCCTGAGCAGACACGTAAAAATTCGTCACTAGATGATATTGCCAGATTCCATTCATTTTTTGAGAAAGCTTCAGAGCGTTTCAGTTTGCCAACAACTGTGGTTGAGGAGTCATGTTTTTTATTTGACTTCAAAGAGAAGTCTCAAAGGAGCACTCACTCTATACCTGTATTGGAGCATTTGATGGATGATGGTCTGTCATAGTGAATTTGGTGGCAATAATTGAGAAGAAATACAAGGCGACTAAGAATACAGCAGGATGCATTTTGAATGAGGTGCGCACTGATTCAGTGATCTCAGCGGTGGCCCAAAGAAGATTTAGGAAATAGTCTTCACCTTGCACAGCACTAACTGATAAGGAGGGCAGAAAATGGGACTCTATGGGAAAAGAGTGAATGTGTTGGCAGCTGATGCAGTAAAGACTGCTAATCCTTCAGCAAGGCTGGATAAAATTTACGGAGGAGGAAAGAGAAAAGGCTAAGACTATATTAAGGGAAGGAGAGCAAGCATCTTCTTCACTGATTGATGCTGTGATGGATGCATCAACATGCGCATTTAGGCAGATTAGAAATGCAACTGTTATGAAATGATATGGCTGGTTAAGAAGTACATTGTTTAGACCAGGGGTGCAGTCAAGAGTAATGGATATGCCATTCAATGACAATAATGTATTTGGAGAGAAAGTGGATGAAGCGCTGCACACAAAAACAGATATGGAGATGTTCTTTAGGGATGTTTCAAAGTAAGCAGCCTTACAGAGGTTTTTAAAGGTAATTTCAGAGGCAGGTACAGCAAGGGGCATATTTTTGTCCCTATAGGCAGTATGGGTTGTATGGATCGTATCGACAATATGGAGCAAGTACGATAGCAGAGGCAACAAAGACGACAAGTTTACGGACAGAGCCAGTCTCAAGTACTTAGAGGAGATCAACCCTCAAGATTTGAGGGGAAAGGAAGAAGAGCATGACTTGATAAGATGCTACTCCAGCACAACTGCCTGTGGGAGGCAGAATGCGTTATTATTTAGACACATGGAAGCAAGTGACGGACAGATGGGATTTGGAAACTGCAAGGCATGATCATGCTTTAGAATTTCTGAGGGAGCCTCCATCTGTCCAACCAATAAAAGAAAAGCGCAGACATTTGAAGGATTTGAAGATGGAAATACGGAAACTTGTGGAGACGGAAGTCATTAAAATAGTGCCTTTGGAAGAGAGGCTTGAAGGATTATATTCAATATTCTTTCTGATTTTAAAGAAATCTGGAGAGTGGCGTCCAATTCTGGTTTTAAGAGAATTGAATGTATACATAAAGAAGCACAGTTTCCGTATGATTACACTTCAGATTCTTCCATTCATCAAAATAAGGGATTTCCTCAGTTTGATAGGTCTGGAAGACGCGTAATTCAATTTTCCGATTCACAGAAAGCACAGACCATTTTTGAGATTTGTGGTGGGCAGTCAGCATTCCCAGTTCAAGGCTCTACCATTTGGACTAAGGTCAGCCCCTTGAGTTTTTACAAAGCGTATGGTGCCAATAGCAGCCTTTATAAGGAAAAACGGGGTATGGTTTACCCATACCTGGACGATTGGCTAATAAAAGCGAACACCCAGTAGATGGCAAGGGTCATGACAAGTTTGACAGAACAGGTATTGTTAAGTTTGGGACTAGCGATCAACAGAAAAAAAGCTGCATCTACAGCCGAGTAGAGAGCCAATTTATCTGGGGATAAGAATAGATATGAAGGAAGAGATGGGGTACCCCTCACAGGACAGAGGCATAAAATTGATGAAACCGGTTTCGACAGTGATGGAAAAGAAGAGAGTGGCTGTGAGAAAGATCAAGGCAGTACTAGGGTCAATGTCGTCATGCGTTCAGTTGGTTCAATTCTGGCGTCTTCACATGAGGATTCTTCAGGAGCAGTTAGCCAAGCAGTGGCAGCAAGTAAATGGAGAATGGAACGACATAGTCCAGGTAACACTGCTTATGAGAAAAGCTTTACTATAGTGGAAGCACAAAGAGCATGTTTTCAGAGGACAGAGCTTTCAAGCAGTACACCACAGTTGTATCTGATCACGGATGCATCCATGCAAGGATGGGGAGCTCATCTTTTAGGGATGCATGTAAGTGGTTTATGGACAACAAAAGAGCAACAGTTGCATATAAATGTTTTGGAGATGCTTGCAGTCGGGTTCCGTTAAAGGCTTTTCTAAATGTGTTGCGAAATTGTCATGTAAATGATAAGAACAGACAATACAAAAACTATGTATTACATTCAGAAGCAAGGAGGAACAATGTCAAGGCTGCTTTCATGGGAAGCACCAAAGATATGGAATTTGGCAATTGGCAACAATGTAATGCACATACCTGGTTTAAACAATGTGGAGGCTGATCTGTTAAGCAGACACTATGTGGATACACACAATTGGGAGATAGACTCCAGGCAGTTGAATCTGATATTCAAGAGATGAGGAAAACCAAGAAGGGACATGTTTGCAATGGAACAGAATCGCAAATGCAGAAAGTTTGCAAGCAAATAGTTTTGCCAAGGGACGGAAGGAAATGCATTAGTGATAAATTGGACAGGACGTTTTATGTATGCTTTTCCACCAATACTGTTGATTGCAAGGGTATTATGCAAAGTAAAGAGAGATAATTGCAAGGTCAGTCTGGTGCCACCTGCATGGCCACGTCAGCCTTGGTATGTGAATTTGTGGGAAATGAGTCTGGCAGAGCCAGTGCAGTTCGAAGCGAATGTTCAGCTTCTCACAAAGAACAGGGGACAAATACTTCACCACGACCCAGAGTCACTTCACCTAACAGCATGGCTCATCAAGACTTAGGGCCTCATTTGGATGTCGGTGGTACCGCCACTGGCAGGCAGGCAGTGGTAGTCCCACCGACATCCAGGTGATCGGTCCGACCACTGCATTACAATGCGGACGGTAGGAGGGAAAGACCGCCGCCTCCGACATATTCAAGGATCCGATCGAGGCTGCCTTCGGACTCCTATCCTTACAATGGAGGTGATGCCTGCGCAGGCACCGCCTTAGGGATTAGGATGTCCCTTTCTGACTGCCTTTTCCTGGTGGTCCAACTGCCATGAAAAGGCAGATGGAAAGGGACTTTGGGGGCCCCAATCATGGCCCCTGTGGGCCACTGCTAAGTAGCTTGTGGGGCACATACAATGAGCATGTATGTGTGTGTGGGGGCACTATGACAGGCACCACAGGAGCATGGATGTGCACAAAGTGCTTTTTTGTACTGCAGCCGTTTTCCTGGGCCGCAGCGCAAGCCGCAATACAAAAAAGCACTTCGCAACTGCCTTGCTGGCGGTCAAATTGTAATAAGGCAGGTGGGACCGCCGACTCCTTGTCGAACGGTCTCCTGCCCGATATGATGGTGGTCGGCGGTCCGACCGACTGCCGTCGTAATGAGGGCCTTGCAATTTGAGCATTTCAGAGGATTGTAGAGAAATTTTATGGAAGTCATGAGTCCCATCTACAGTAAAGACATACAATTTAAAATGGAAACATTTTGTCAGCTGGGCACATAAAAAATGTTTATATCCAATTAATATGGCGCATCATCAGTTTTTACCTAATTTGTTGCATCTGGCGGAGTCAGGGGTGTCTTATGTGTCAGTAAAGGTACATTTGACAGCCATTTCATGATTTCTCAGAACTGCAGAACAGAAATCTCTGTTTTTGCAAATAGTGGTAAAGGAATCTATGAAATGACTGTTCAGGAAATTTACACTAATTAAGAAAGAAGCACCAGAATGGGAATTGAATACTGTGTTGGCTTTGATGAAAGGGCCGTTCAAACCAATCCATAAAGCAACATTGAAGGATTTGACATGGAAAACAGTTTTTCTGATAGCAATCACTTTGGCAAGAAGAGTGAATGAAATACAGGCACTATATTGTAAGGACCCCTATTTGATTTTTAAAAAGGATTCTGTAAGACTGATGACAAATCCAAGATTTATTCCGAAAGTCCCAACTGTGTTTCATTTGAGGCAAGAGATTACATTGCCAGTGTTTTTTCAGGATCCTGTCACGAAGGCAGATAAGACTTAACATTTGTTAGATATTAGAAGATGTTTAAAGTTTTATTTACAAGTGACAAAGGAGGTCCATAAAGCAGATCAGCTCTTTGTAGCCTATGGATCTAACAGTAAAGGAGAGGCATTTTCAAAACGAACGATTGCAAGATGTATTACTGCATCACATGGACACATGAAAAGACCGATGAAAAGTAAAAGGCACATTCTACAAGAGCAATGGCAGCATCGGCTGCATTTTATGCTGGAGTGTCGTTGGAGAATATATGTAAAGCTGCAACATGGAAGATAACACATGCTTTTGTAAAGCATGATTGTGTGGATATGCATGTAAGAATGGAGACTGCAGTCGGACAGGCGATACTTAGGAATTTAATTGCATAAGTTAAGACTCATTCCTACCTTCCACTGCATATACATTATTTGGTACTGCTTTGTTAGTTGATATTCAAGCATGTGACTTTTATGAAAAGATCCAGTGCTGGAGAAGGAAATTGGTAACTTATCTGCAACTCCAGTTCTCCAGCATTGGCATCTTTCATAGATTCACATGCAGGTCCCCCTCCCCCTGATGATGGGGCTTCAAAAATGGTTATGATAAGGTTTGGTGATGTAGAAAATCTGACAGTTGGAGGGAACAGCTGGGCGAGGTGGGTTGTGATTGGATGTAGTTTGGGTCATATAATGATGTAGATAAGTGGGAAAAGATATTGCTTTTCTAGTCAATGTTATGGTATGTATAATATGTTGTATACATGACTGCAGTTTGTAAGATTACCGGGGGTTCCCAGCCTCGCAACAGGGAAGAATATTCAAGCATGTGAATCTATGAAAGATTCCAATGCTGGAGAACTGAAGTTACAGGTAGTAACCAATTTCCTTCTCGTTTTTAACGCCAGCCTTACAGAGTTCAGCGCTAGCTCTACTTTGTATTACAAATCTCAAATACAACATTCTGCATCAGTTTCATGTCACTTTCATGATGCAAATCCAACACAAAATGTTTGTAAATATCCCTTCAAGTTTCTTAAAGCCCTAAATATGGTTCAAGGACCCCTTTGTCGTACTACCAGATATCCCAACAGGAAAGGTTACTGTAATGCCAGCATGTTGCTGCTTGCCTCACACCACTGTATGTTTTCCTTGTTGGTGAGTAACCAGACTTATTTCAGAGTTTGGTCTGATGAGAGAACCTCCATAAGTCAGCGTTTCACCTGCACTGCCAAACTTGTGCCCCCCTATGTAAACAGGGAATTTGCTTACGGCGGGTGGAGAGCAAGGTTCACATTAACTCTAACAAGCCAGCATTGTCCGCCTCCTGCATAAAGCAGCTCTTCCCATTTCATATCACCAACATGTCCAAGTTAATGGGGACTTCTTGCATAGTTGGACTGACTTGGTCATTCTCTCATCGTTCGGAAAAACAACTTATTCCTTGTTAAAGACTTAGGAGTGGTATAGAACAACTGCAAGATTAATCTGAACACAACCAGCATTTTAATCCAGGTATCTGACCCATGAGAGGTACAGAATAATGAGTAGTATACATGAGAGAGGACTGTCAAAATGCCCTGTTCGTGGGCATTGCAAAATCAAGAATAGTCTAGTTAGAGGACGGTAAATGCCTGACCTGCTATATCTGCCTGGTAGATCTCCCGTGTCAGGAGAGATCTAGACTGACTCAAAGTTATACCTAGAATGCATTTTAACTGCCAATGCATTATCTACAATGTTGTTATGGAACTACACCATGTTATCTACAAAATCTGGTTTCTGCATATGTCCATTAGAAGATTTGTCGTCATCTTACAGCAAGTTGTTGTTCCCTCCAATTTCACTCTGCCCTCTATGGCAAGAAAGATGTTTGGGGTTCAGACTGGCTCTGGACAACTTTGCCTGCCTATGGCCAAAAATCATCTGAAAACCTCTCTCTGTTAATTTTCACATCCTTGTTCCATAACCCCACCAGTTTCTCCAACTATCTGTATATCAGCACCTGGAGACAGCTTTGGCTGTATAGTGCACTGTCCAGATGTTTTAACTTACTAAACTACTGGCTAGATCCTCTTTTTTCTCTCTCAATTAAAATCGTCGAATAGTCTTGATCTTTCTGAATCTGTCTACAGCTTATGGTACCACAACATTTTGTTATCCAAGCTAAAGACTGAGCCGGTGTAACTCTGGAAATGCATTAAAATGGATTCACTCCTTCCTCCTTTGTCATACTAAATCTTAAAGTGTTGAAGGACATGTGGGATACCTCAGGGGTCTACCTTCACCGATCTGCTAATTATTGGCTATATTCACACTCTTTTCCAGGTGTTCGAACAATACCAGATGCAGACAAAGTCCCATCTAATATTAGCCTACAAAATTACCCTGGGAGCCAGCCCAATATAACATATGTTGATCATGTGCACCATGGGATGAAAGAAGACTTACTGAGCTTAAACAGGACCAAATATTGGATTTTAGTACTGAGGGAAAGGAGCAGGTCCCTCTACTCTCCTGGTTGGCCAGCCATGTAGACTAGGGCATGCATCATCCACATCATAGTCAAAATTATAAGAATAATTTTCAAGCAAACCACACATTTGCCTCTCAAATTAACTCTGTGGTCAAGGGTTTTAACTTACGACATTTCATGCTTTGACTAATTCTTCTACTAAAATTGCCTACTGACTGGATATAATTGTCCAGATGTCCGGTTAAGATACATCTAGATTACTGTGAGTATCTAGGGCCAAAAATGTTTTACAGTACAGTCTGCAAAGGCTCCACAAATAAGTTGTTGGAATGTGTTTAAGCTTGAAGAAATATGACTTTGTGAGACCAGCTCTGAAAGCCCTCCATTGGCTCTTATTGGAAATCACAGTTAGATTTAAAACTCTGCATCCCTCTCAAGTCCTACTGGAACAAAGATCCTGGATACCTATTAAAGCTGGCACATGACTAAATTCCAACCAGACGTCTTCTTTCAGCCACCTCTCATTGGATTCACCAATAGGGTTTTTAAACATCAAAAGCATGGAGGTTGACTACAATTGAAATTGCTTAAATTGGTATTGAGGGCAATATCAAACTACTTATGATTCAGGGAACTTCTAGAACCAGAATGGGTTAGCCATGCATTTGACTAAAACATTAATATGATCCAAGAATGTCTCACACTTGAGTGGACTCATATGCTTTTCTAACAGCTCCTGATCAGTTATTAATCTGTGTTTTCCCATTTTTTTTTGGCAAGACTTTAACTTAACTGAGTGACAATATTCCATACTTTCAGAAGGAGCACATCTACCCACTAAGACGTACCGTTCAGTGCCAGGGACCACTATAGAAATGCTTGCTTTGTGAGACCAAAAAGATATTTATACTTTTAGCCAATATTTCTTTTGATTGACGAGGGCGCAGCAGCTTCTCCACAAATAAAGTTTTGCGAAAATCTTGGCAAAACAACCATTGACAAAGCCAAAAGACTGTCAGCCAATGCAACAGACAACTCTGATGTTGCCTCATGGTATATGGCGTATTATATAAAACACCAAATAAAGGATACACTTTTGTTCATACAAATAGTTGAAAATTCTATGATCGCACAAAAATCAAATTGAAACAACAATTCATACATCATATGGATTAACAAATGATTCTTTACTCCAAATGTAAATTTGTAACATTATGCACAGTTTGTTGTCAATTTGTCCCAATGCCAGCCTTTGAAATGCTTGCAGTGAGACTCCTTGCTTACTATTTTTCCCATACCATAAACAGAACACTACACAGCATCAAGATGGCACAAGCTCAAAATGGTAACCAAACTTGTTATTTCATGCCAATTGTTTCACTTATCAACCTGCTTTTACAAAATGAAGCAATTCAATTTCTCAAGTCAAGATAACGTCTCAAATGTAAGGGTTTATCAGAGTTAATATACAACCATCATTTATAAGCTCTAAGTAATGTTAGCTGCAGATTAAGATGCCCCTAGACTCCTGGTATTATGGCTGGACCTCTCAGCCACATTCGACTATCCCAACTTCATCCAAACCATGAAGTGTCTAATGGAATTTACTGGCCGTGTCTATTACTGGTTCTCCTCCTGCCCATCCAACAGACACCAGTTCATTTACATGGGTACTTACAGGAGATCCCAATGACCTGCAGAGTCTCCCAGGTTTCCTTCCTGTGCCCCATCATCTTCAGCCTATACATAAAGATCCTTTGTTCTCTACTCACCGATAACATCATCAAAATTCAGCAATAACCAATCAATTCACAACTTCAAGTGAACGTTTTCGCCGCTCCTGATATCCAATAACTAAAACATGGCCTGTATCCCGTCTAGACCTGGATGTACCTACCTGAAGCTCAACCCCACCAAGGTAGAATTTCTGTTATTTGTCAAGAACAGCAAGCAACAACCAGTTCAATCCTTGCTCATTGACATGAACCTTGACGGCTTCGAACCACAAACTTTACCCAATGTCATGTCCTTTCAATTCACCCTGAACAGCCAACTCAGCCGTAAGAAACTGCTCAAGCTCTTATAATCTGGCTAGTGGCAAACCCTGCCACCATAGTTTCCCAGACTCCACACTGGCCCTCCCCTCTTTTAGGGCATACTACATGCCACTGCATCTCTCATTCATGGCCTAAAGAAATATGCCCACATTACCCACATACTGATGGAACTCCATTGGCTCTACTTGCTGACCCACATAATTTTACAAGCCAGCTGCATCTTTTACAGAGCCATCATGACTTGCACTCTCGCCTTCCTAGAATCACACGCTCGCCATCTCTAGCTACTCTCTACTTAAGCACTTCCTGAGCACATTAGACTAGAGATAAAGAAGTGTAAAAACATTTATGCTCCTAAGATCTGGGACAACATCCTTTTTCCATCACAACCACCCAAAACCTGCTCCGCTTTAAGAAAGAGTGGAAGATACACCTCTTTAAAGTGACCGCTGGCTTTCTACACACAGATTTCAAGTTCTTCAAATTTTGGTTACAGCATTCTTCTTTTAATTTTTTTACCTGTCTGCATCCTTTCCATTAATACCTCATTGTTACTCAAGGCCAATATGATTAAATCGAACTGCTGCTTAATCTTCTGAAGTAGGGTGCTGCATTAAGCACACCAGCTCAAAAGAGCTGAAGCATGCAAGCACTGAATGTAAAGACTCCATATGGACCATGGCAAGTTAGAGGTTGGATGCAGCTGGGGCTGCAGTGGGGACTGAGAACGTCTTCATCTTTAGGCACTGGCAACCTTCTTGTCTTCCAGTACAGTGTTTCTCCACTCTATCTTATTCCCTTTCCTTCCATTCCTTCTCATCATTCTGAAGTTGCCCTTCCCCCCACTATCCAGCAATATTCTCCTCTCCGGCCTTCTCTTAAGCATCTCCAGCATCTCTGAAGTGGATGGAGTGGGCAGTCTAGAAGCAGGGATTAAAGGGTCGGGGTCTGGTAAAGGGACATCTGTCTGCCACTTGACCCTTTTCAGGAGCTTGTCTAACCGGTTTGCTAAGCTAGGACACCATTAGCTCATCCTTCAGAAGCATAGTATACTAGATACTTCAGGTCTTACATACATTCTCCATCTGCTCCACAGTTATAGACCACAACTCCAATTCCTCTATGAATTGAGGATCAGCCGTTTCATCATTGATCTCCTATCGTAATTAAACTGGATTTTTGAATGGTATGACATCTCCTTAAGTTTGAAACCACAGCATGTTTTTTAAACAGATTTTATTACTTTTCAGCATTATACATCTTTGTCATAAACATTTTTAATGCTCAGTTATTTTGGTATTCTTTTCTTGTTACGCTTCATAAACATTATGTCAGCCAAATACTGTTTATTTCTTTCCTGAACCTCCCTCAACTAACTCCCCCCTCCCATCCCCTTACTGCAGGTTCCACTTAATGTTTCGCTAGGTGATTTCCGACAGACTTGAGTAGGTCACCACTGTACTTGGTCTTTATTATACGCTTCTTCCTCCAGACCGTGTCCGTTAATGTCTGTGTGCACCTTCAACAGCCCCGTCATGATCATGGCGCGTTGGTCTTCCCTGTTGTGAGCATGCTAAAGGTGAGGAACTGCCCGAGTCTGGCTCCGGGTTGCTCATTCTCTCCACCAGTGCCTCCCACACTCTGGCTATGATCTGATATTGTACGCGACAAATACTACACCCCTTGTACCAAGGCATGTATATCAGTGGAGCACAAGAAGGTGTCTAGTCGAACGTGTAGGTCATGTACATGTAAAAAATGGGAATAGTCTCTAATCGACGGGTGTGTACGCCTCCATGTATCCACCAACCCCCAACTGGTTTGCCACTCTGTGAAGGCCCTCGCTATTCTAACGGTCAGGGCATCCCCAAGTGGCGGGTGGGAGCGGTCCAACGTCGGGTCCGCTATACAACTGAAGTCTCCCCACAAGATTGCGGAATGCATCAGATAGGTGCCAGTGTGCCAGACATATTGGTTAGGAATGCACTTTGGTCCGAGTTAGGGCCATATAGGTTGATTATCGTCACATCCTGGCCATCCAATCTCCCAGTGACCACTACATATTGGCCCTCCGGGTTGGCCCAGTCTCCTGTGTGTTGGAATGGGACCCCGCCCTTGTCCAAATCAGCACCCCTCTAGCAAACGCCGAGAATGAGGTGTAATATGCTTGTCCCCGCCATCTACGTTGTAGTGCAGCTCCCACGGGAGCCAGGAGATGCGTTTCCTGTAGAAGGGCTATATGAACCCCCCTCCTGTTCAAGTAGGAGAAAACTTTGACGCTTCCTCATTGTGTGCATTCCCCTCACGTTCCAGGTCATAAGCTTATTAGTCGTGGTATTATCCAATTCCCCCCCCCCCCCCCCGTCTGTAGGTATCCCCTCCACAGAAATCTGTGTGGCCCTCGCCAGTTTCAAACATCTTAGTAGTTGACATATGGTATATGCAGTTTCCCCATTTAACAACTTCATAATCCCAGAACTCCCACACCCCAGGACAAGTGAGTGTTTCTCCCCCATCCAAACTCTATGCAAACTGTGCAACTAAAACAAAAGGTGTAATGCTTGAGGGGCCATGGGAGTCGCTTAGGAGGAAGGCAAGCCAATCCCATCTGCCCTCCTGGGGCTATCCCCCCCATCCAGTACTTTACATAAACATGGTATGTGACCTTCCCGGACACCATTCAGTCATCATTGCTCCAGCAGCCCAGCCCTCCTCCCTGCCCCCCCCCCCTCTGATACGTGCTTGCAGGATACAGTTCAAATGATGTTATCTGCTGTCCCCGGGGTCACATCTGGGAGTTCCAGGCTGAGGCCTCCCAAGGTGCTGGAGCTATGGTCCGAGTCCGAGTCTCTAGACTCCTCCCCTGTTGGCAAGGGTGCGTCTCCTGTCTCTGAGGCACTCAGTGATGCGATTGCCGCCAGCGCTCTGTCCCTCTCCCGCTGGGTTTCTGCCTCTGTGGGGGCCCTCTGGGTCTTCTCCCCTCTTCTCTGTGGTTGGTCCGAGGTTATTCCCCGGCTTTCCTGTGGAAGCTGGTCTGGCCTGGTGGGTGCTTGGTGATCAATCCAGTCCCATACTTCCTGTGACGTAGTAAAGAACCGCATCCCTGTTGTGGTCGCCACTCTCAGCTTAGCCGGGAATATCATTGAGTATTGGGTCCCCATCTGGCGCAATTTCCGTTTTGCTGCCAGAAACGATGCTCGTTGCTTTTTTGAAGTCTGGAAAGAATTTGACTGTGCTGTTGTCCACCACTATGTGGCCTTTCAGTCTGGCCTGGCGGAGCACGTAGGCGCGGTCCTTGTAGAACAAGAGGCATGCCACTACTGCCCGCGGGGGACCCCCTGGCTGGGGCAGCCTCGCCGGAACTCTGTGGGCTCCTTCCCAGGCGAAATAGGGGGAGAGGCCCTCCTCAAAAACATTTTCTCTGATCCATCTTTCTAGGTATGCCACCATGTCATTACCTTCGATTTTTTCCAGGAGGCCTACGATCCTTAGATTATTGCGGTGCGATCTATTTTCGGCGTCCTCCGCTCGGAGCTCTAGGGTGTGTACCCTCTTTTCCATGTCCGCTAACTTGTCCGTTGTGGTGGTTATCAGTGACCTCATGTCACTGATATCACTCTCATTGGTGGTAACCCACTCCGCCAGGAGTCGTTGATCTGCTCTAAGGAGTCCCAAGTCTTCTCTTAGGGTATCTATTTTGGTTTCCACGGCCATCCTTGAGGTCTCTATAGCCTGGAATATGTCCTGGAGCAACGGGCCAGGGGGGGAGCTCCTGCTGATCCACACTTCCTTTGCCTCGTGTCCCTGGGCCCTCCACGTTGTCGGAGTCAGGTCTTGCAGTTCTGGGTCCTTTCTCCTGGCGGTCTTCCCCATTGTGGAACTTCTCCTCTCAGGACTGCTTTACTTTTATAGCCTCTGTAGGAAGGTGGAATCTGACTACATGGTTACCCCCACTTTTTTCCTGGTGTTTTGCTGGTTTTGACTAGTCTGACTGGGATCCTGCTATTCAGGACCCCAGTCTATCTGCTTTTTCCCTAAATTGATTGCATGTACATTAGGTACACTCCAGATTGGATTCTGGGGTACCCTCATCAGTCCCTAGTATATGGTACACCATGTACCCAGGGCATAGGTACCCCAGAGGCCTCCCAGGGGCTGAAGCATGTATTGTGCCACCCCTGAGAGGCCATTCAAAATGACACCACAGGTCTGCTACTGCAGCCTGTGTAAGGAGGTGCATGCACCCCTTACTTAGATATAGGTTACCTTTATCTATTCTAAATCACTACACATATAAACCTATCAGTCACCCCTATGGCAGGCCTTATCAATCCTAAAGGCAGGGTGTTGGGTTTTGTGTGAGAGGGTGCCCCTGCATGAGCAGAGCCCCTCTGCAGCCTTCGGAATCTATTCTCCGGGATTGTCTGTGATGGAGCCAACCATATATACTTAAGTGCATTATAACTAGGGCTCCCGGTTTTATGGTATTTATTTTTTTGCCATTTCCGTCTGTATTTATCCGTATTTATTTTTTGGGCATTTTTTCTGTATTTATCCACATTTATTTTTGCCACACGCAAAGACGACGCTACAGCTCGTATTTTTCCACATTTATTTAAATTGAAAACACAGCGGATTAAAGTAAGTCCAGGCCCCCAAAAATGCGTTCTGGGTGACAACACCTTCACAGACGAGGTGCTGCAAGTACTGCAGGAGTGAGGGGGAAACAGGTCGGGACCTTAGTTCAACAGGTGCAGTGTGCTCTTGGGCAGATGTGTACATGTTTTCCATGGACCTGAAAGTAATGGGGAGCTGATGAGGAGCCATTAGTGCTTGAGCCACAAATGAGGGGGGAAGCCAGCCGCTGCAACACTGTTTGAATCCCGGCCGAGCAGACTCAGGCTTTCATCCTTCTGAGTGCAATAAAATGAGTAAGATATAGTTGGGCGTTAGTGGCAGTAGTTATTTGTAGCACTGCGAAGCTGCAAACCTGAAACAGCAAGCGCTATATAAATGAATACGTTGTTGTGACGTTACACTCAGTGCTGGAAAACGCATCTCTGTAGCTTGTGTTTGCCGTGTCTTTGAACCATGGCATGGGGTGGAAAGGAGAACGCCTCACACTCTGTGTCTCGATCCAGCCCAGGGGGACCTTTCTTCACGGGGAGGAAACGCCTGGCATTCCCCGAACAGACCGGGCCTTGTCTGCCTCTCATGACATCGAGTTCAGGAAGGAATGCCCGTCCCTGGCCGTCCATTGTTGGAGGGCGAGGCGTGAAGCCGCAGCTCCTGTGTAAACAGCTCCTGGCACCCCCGCACCAGGGCCTGGTGGCAGCAGGCACAATGGGCCGGTGCCAGCTTTCTCAAGGCCCGTGCTTTGTGCACTGTTTATCAGAGCACCCGGGAGCTTAGCTGCGATAAGCCCCAGGAGTTAAAAGTTCTTGGGGCCAGCTCGCACTTCTCTTCAGAACTCCACGGGATGCAACAGCCCCTCCCCGACCTCACACAGGCTGTGGACAGCCCATTGTCATTCTGACTGCAGATGATTATCACATTTAGAATGACAATGGGCCGTCTGCCTTTAACATAACATGCACTGCAAGTGAGTGTCTTTGAGTCGAGTGACTCACTTGGCGCCAGTAGATTGTAGCAGAGGAGCTTAACGTGCGCCCGAGGTGTGCTTCCTCACCGCTGATTAGCACATGCCAGAAGGCAACCTCATCCATGCACAGTTTTACTAGTATTTTGCCGTTTCTAAATATAAATACAGACAAAGGAAAAATAGTTTTCCGTCTGTATTTATATGTAAAAATCCGTAAAAACGGAAAACCGGGAGCCCTAATTATAACCTCGCGGTAAATGCTAACTTTAAAACGGCTGCTTAGAAACATGTCGTGTTTGGTGTCAAACACCTTGGAATCATACCTCCACACCAGTAACGTGTGGGAGGTATGATTCCTCCCTTGTAGTACCACTACTATGGGGCACCGGTCTACCCGGTACCAGCTTTCTCGACCTGGGCAGCACAAAATGGATGCTGCCAGCCACAGACACGAGTCTGCCCTCCTGCTGCTGAGCCAAGCTCGAGCAGAGGAAGGCCTGACAATAGGTTTCCTGTCACAGGGAGGTGTGACCACCTCCCAGACAGGCTTTAGTGTATTGGGGCTGGGTGCGTGCACTCTTAGAGTGCCAGAAAGTCTGCACTGGGGGCACATTTGGTGTCCCCGTGCATAGTCCAGCTCAAACCGGTTGCAGGAGCCATTGGCTCCTGCTCTGGCGCGAAACTGGACAAAGGACATGGGTGTAGCCACCCCTCTGTCCTGACCCTCCCCTAGGTGGGTCCCCAGAGTTAGTCCAACCCCTTCCTTGGGTATAAAGTAGGAAACCTGACTACAGGACTTTAGATTTTACCTGGACTAAACTCTGCAAGCAGAAACCAAGTACTTCGACGGTCTACACTTCACTGGACGACAGAAGAATCTCCCTTGGAGTAAAGGAGTTACTCCCCTGCAGCAGCAGGCACCTAAACGCATCTGACCGGTTTGCATCTCCCGAGGACTCCGAAGATTTCTGCAACACAGGAGGTGGGTTCCCGAGCGTCCCTGAGGTCGATCTGCTCTATCAGCAATCCTGAGACCAGTATCCCTCGTGGGGACCGTGCAACCCGAACCCCTGTGCACTTTTGCAGCAGCATATGCTTTTCGGTGATCCCTGAGGCTGTGCTTTGGACTACGTGTAGTCCCGACCCCGAGCAGTATTTCCACCAAAGATTTGCATACTCCTAATTGGTATATTTAACTTTCACAGAAGTCCCTAGTATGTGGTACAAAATGTTCCTAGGGCCTTGATGTTAAATGCCGCTAATGGAATGCAGCACCTACTGTACCATCCACTGTAGTGGCAGTGCAAACATGGATTCACGCCTACTACTGTAGCCTGACTGAAACAGTGCACAACATGCACTGTGACCTGTTAAAATAAAGTCTTTTGATAGGTAAAAACCTTGCTTTTAAATATTAGTAAGTCAGACTTATGTGAACCTTGCAAGGTAGGGTGCATGGTATTTAAAAGTATGAAAATGTATAAAATGAATATTACCATGTCCATATAGTAACAATGACATAGAAGCTATTTTCACTGTGACAGACCTAGCTGTCCTATGTAGAAATCAAAGTACATATTAAAATACTAATACTTTATCTTAGGATTGCGACCAGCTAGGAAAATAATTAAACTATTATTTTTAACAGCTATTAAAAATCCAATCCAGCTGTGAAGTCGTATTTTTAATAAAAATTATGTCAATGTAATTTTTAGAAAGTTACTCTTTGCCTGCCTCAAACTGGATTTTAGTGTTAGATGTTGAAGACATTAGGGTTACCATGGAACACTCCCCCCACACCCTCCCCCCAGCCCTCAGAGCCTAAGTTGAGTGTGGCCGAAGACTTTTGCCATCTTGGATTTTCTCTAACACATTGCATTTTACTCCTCTTTGCAGTAAGGCACATAGGAACAACTGCGAAAGTAGGTAGGTCAGGACCTAGGAAACTTTCACCCCATTGCTGAGGGAGGGGACAAGTGACGTCCCCACCCACTAGCTCGTGCCAGGCATAAATGTGGCATCTCCAGATACCCACTTCAGAGCACTCTTTGTAATTGTGTAAGATCAGAAGTATGGTCTTGCTGTTTGACCATTTAGTCTATAGAGGATTACTCAAACTTCACTGGCTACCAGTGAAAAAGAGTATCATGTTTAAGGCACTGTACATTATTCATAAAGCCCTATACAATGCAGGTACTGGAGGAATTAGAACCATGCTTCAATTGTAGACCCAACAGAAAACTTCGCTCGGTAGACCATGACTTGGTTGTGGTCACCAGGTTTCATGAAACAAGATGGGGAGGCACAGAATTCTCAGTGGCTGCAGCCAAGCTCTGGAACTCTCTTCCCAGTCACCTAATCTGCCTTAAGATGCATACTCCCTTCAGAAAGGCCTTAAAAACTAAACACTAGCGCAGGGATGCCTCTGGCCATTTGTGCGCTTTTATAAATCTTTTTTCATTTCATGTCTGTGACGTGAGAGGAGCCCTGAAGCACTGGACCTGTTCCCTCTTGTATCCAGGACAAAGAAGTGCCACAGGGAGACGACAAGCTGCAAGAGGACTTTTCCTGGAAGTACTCAGCTGAGCAGAGGCAACTAGACCTGGCCTGGACCCTGCTGTTGGCCGCTGCCTGACACCCTGTAAATCTCCTAAGTGCCTCCCTGGAGGTCCTAGGGTGCTTTAAAAGTGTACTCTTGTGGTGGATTGGGATTTTGAAAGAAAGTCAGAAGGTAAAATCTTTGACCAGGATGAACCTGGTTGGTGTATCCAACATTTGCTCCATCGTAGTCAGCCTGAAATTGCACCTAGGTCCCAGTGAAGCACGACCATAGACTAACATTGGCGCTTTGAGCTTTTTTAGTGCTATTTTCCCTTAAATTTTGAAAAACTCATATCTTCCAACCTCTAATTGGATTTTTGTTATTTTGTGTATTAAATTTTACTCTATTTTTCAAATTTGGTTTAAGATTTTTATTGTTTTGAATTTTGATTTTATTACTGTTTTTGTACTGCATATATACTTTACACATTGCCCTAAGTTAAGCATATCCACTCTGTGCCATAGCCAATAAAGGGTTGAGCTCAAGCTAATTTAGTGACTGAGGGTTCACCCCGACAATGGTTGACATTATTCTTTGAGGTTGGTAGCCACCCACCCTAAATATTACAACTTCTTACACCCTCCTTATCAAGTCCATCCAGGTCATTAATATTTAACATTTTTGGCAAGTTACCAAAATTAAGATTTATCACCCTAGTGTCATGTGAATATGATTCTCAGTTTTGATTTTTCACCAAAATGAGATCTATCTAGTGGTAGCAATGTATTTTGCAACACACAATTGGTTCAACAGGGTACTCTCTGATCTGAAAAAGGCTGTTATCTGTCAGAATGAGTAGTGATGAAGTAAACTTGCATTAGGTTTAAGATCTATTAAAAAGACGTACTTTATCCTTAGAGTAAAACAACCAAAATTGTGAATGACAATGAATTTGTCCTTATTTTTTATTAATGACTGATTTTTCAGAACTCAATTTCTTTGATGGATCATTTTTGCAGTCAGCATTCTTTAATTACCCATTCATTATAACACTTTTGCTTCTGAGCCACTCTCAAAATCAATCCTTCTTTTAAATTCAATATTTCATATTTCAGATACCACAATTTGTATACACTGATATAGAAACACATTAAATATCATATGAAACCTCATAGTGAAACATCTGACACTACATATTCAATGACAGATTTAGGTTGTCCTTTAGACAAATTTCTCTACTGATAATTTCAAACTAAAATGTGATCACTAAGATAAATATGTTTGTGTTCAGTAAGCTTGTTTGCAAACCACTGAATGTTAATTAATGTATGAATTATTATTTATAAATGTAAAACTATAATTTAAATAACCTATAAGTGGTCTTTTGAGTGTGCTGTTTCAAGATTTGAACTCTCTACAGCCAGAAACCATGTGTGTACCATGGTGCTGAGACAAAATATCGAATTGGAAAGGTCGACTTACACAAATATCGAATTGGAAATATCGTGATTCTGAAATATCGACAGCAAGAATATCGTGGTCAAGAATATCGAATTTAAGGTAAGAAATATAGTTTCTAAAAATATAGAAGTTATTAATACTGTTTGCATGTTGATGTTTAAAATATCAATTTTTTAATTAGTTATGTATTTTAGTTTATATTTTAAATGTATGTGATGTATGTTTTTTGTATAAGTATTGTTTGTTTTTTAATATATGTGTTAAATTTTTAGTAGTTATGAATTTTATTTTAATTAAATTTTGCATTTTTTAGTTCTGTAGCGGGTTGAGGGTTTATAGGGGAATAGGGTGAGAAGAACAAGTTACTTACCTTCGGTAACGATATATCTGTAAGAAACATAAGTTAGTTATAGATTCCTTACCTTAGAATTACCCCCAGGCGTCAGACTGGATCCGGAAAGTTTTTTGTCAGCAGTACCCCTGCGCGTCGGAAGGTGGCGTCGGTCAACTCCGCGTTCGTCGTCGGCGTAGTGGTCGCCGGGATGATGTTGCGGTAGCTACATAGACGCCACCCTCGCGCGCTGACGTCAGTTCTGTACACGACTTTCCATGCCAGAAGCGCAGAGCCATGCAAGACACTGACAACCGGTGCACAAAACTAGGGCCCTGAAAGGATGTCCTTAACCCTAGAAGTCTGTTCGCAGAACGGGGAGGATGGGTGGGGTGGTAAGGAATCTATAACTAACTTATGTTTCTTACAGATATATCGTTACCAAAGGTAAGTAACTTGTTCATCTGAAAGAAACAGTTAGTTATAGATTCCTTACCTTAGAATAGGTACCCCAGCAATACCAACCCCGGAGGTGGGTCTGCGAACTAAGTTCACACCAGAAAGTCCTGGAGAACAGAACGGCCAAAGAAGCCATCTCTCGGGACTTGGGTGTCCAGGCAGTAGTGCTTGGTGAACGTGTGCAACGATGCCCACATAGCTGCCTGACAGATGTCATTCAGGGGGACTCCCCGTCCCAAAGCAGTGGTGGCTGCCGTTGCCCTGGTGGAATGGGCGCGCAGTCCCACTGGAGGCTCCTTCTTTGCCAAAGAATAGCAAGCTTTGATGCACAGAACGACCCACCTGGAGATGGTCCGTTTGTGCACGGCCCGACCTTTCTTAGCGCCCACATAACCAACAAAGAGCTGGTCGTCCACCCGGAATTGTTTTGTGCGATCCAAGTAGAAGGAAAGCGCACGTTTTGGATCCAAATGGTGGAGACTCTCTTCCTCTTTTGAAGGATGCAGAAAGAAGGTGGACAAAGTGATGATTTGGCCAATGTGGAAAGAAGTAACCACCTTTGGAAGAAAGGAAGGTCTAGTTCGCAGGATGACCTTGTCCGGATGGACAGCCAGAAAGGGAGGCTTGGAAGAAAGAGCTTGTAGCTCACTCACCCTGCGTGCAGAGGTGATGGCCACCAGAAAAGCAGTTTTTAAAGTGAGAAGCCTGAGAGGACAGTTATGTAGTGGCTCAAAGGGAGCGCACATAAGATAGGTAAGAACCAAGGGGCTGATTAGGATGGTGGGCGGACTTTAGTCCGCCCGCCATCCTAGCGGTCCCGCCACCCTGATCATGATGCGACCGCCACCGCGGCGGTCGCATCTGGCATTTTAACATTGCGGCGGGTGCTGCTGGCTGCAACACCCGCCGCAATGGTAAAATGCCATGTTGTGCATTTCCATGCACAACGTGGCAGGCACTG
The DNA here is from genome assembly GCA_963921515.1 of Calotriton arnoldi. Classification (NCBI taxonomy): domain Eukaryota; kingdom Metazoa; phylum Chordata; class Amphibia; order Caudata; family Salamandridae; genus Calotriton; species Calotriton arnoldi. The sequence goes on along the minus strand of CAWUFW010001372.1, from coordinate 2,336,086 downwards.
CGCGGTGCCTGCCACCTTGTGCATGGACATGTACCCCCCAGGTGCACCCCCCCCACCCGCCCGGGAGCCCGCAATGGGCCCACAAAGCAAATCCCCGCCAGCCTTTCCATGGCGGCATCGCCGCCATGGAAAGGCCTTGAAATCTAGAAATCATAATATGGATGGCGGTGCCTGCTAGGCACCGCCACCATATATGAGCCCCAGCTCCGCCCGGCCGGCAATCGCAACGATTGCCGACCGGCGGAAAAGCGGCAGATGGACTTTCCGTCCGCCGCGATACCCACCGCCATCGTAATATGGCGGTGGGTAATTCACATTACGATGGCGATCCGCCCGCCATCGTAATGAGCCCCCAAGTTCAAGCCCCACTGGGGCATTACGAAGGGAACAGGAGGAACAAGATGAGTAATGCCCTTAAGGAATCTATTTACAACAGGGGACTTGAAAAGAGAAGGCTGATCAGGAAGCCTAAGGAAGGCTGAAATTGCCGAGAGGTAGCCCTTTAGAGTGCCCAGAGCAGAGCCCTGCTGGGCCAAAAAAAGGAGGAACTAGAGAACCTCAGAAAGAGGGGCGGAAAGGGGATCCACAGCCTTTGCTGTGCACCATGCCACAAATTTGTTCCATCGGCAGGCGTATACCGTCTTAGTGGAGGGACACCTGGCTGCCAAGATAAAATCGCAGACATTGGGAGGCAGGTGAAACGACGTCAACTGCCACCGCTCAATCTCCACGCAAGGAGGTGGAGGCTGGACAGGTTCGGGTGGAGGACCGTCCCCTGCTGCTGCGACAGAAAATCCTCCCGAAGAGGCAGTCGGATCGGAGGATCGATGGCCATGTTGAGCAGCTCGGGATACCAGACTCTTCGTGCCCAAGCCGGAGCCACAAGAATGACTTGGGCCCGATCGCGCTTGATCTTCTTCAGCACTCTAGGCAGAAGTGGTATAGGCGGAAAGGCATATAGAAGACCGCAACTGCACTTGCGACAAAAAACGTCGCCTAGCGAGTGCCGCCTTGGAAATTCCAACGCGCAGAACTGCTGACATTGCGCGTTCTCTTCGGTGGCGAATAGATCTAACCAAGGCTCTCCCCACTGCTGAAAAAGACCTTGCACCACCTCCGAGTGAAGACGCCATTCGTGATCCATCATGCACCTGCGGCTGAGTTCGTCCGCCCTGGCATTCAGGGAACCTGCCAGGTGTTGAACCACCAGGGATATGCCCTGATGTTCCAGCCATGTCCAGAGGCGGAGAGTCTCCTGACATAGGGTCCACGACCCCACCCCGCCTTGTTTGTTGCAGTACCACATGGTGGTGGAGTTGTCCGTGAACACCTGCACTGCTTTTCCCTGGACAGAGGGAAGGAATGCTTTGAGTGCAAGACGAATCGCCCGAAGCTCTAGAAGGTTGATGTGGAGCCCGGACTCCGCTGGAGACCAGAGGCCTCTGATCTCCGCCTCCCCCATGTGGCCGCCCCATCCCAGAAGTGATGCATCGGTCACCACTGTGAACTCTGGTTGAGGAAGGGAGAGGGATCTGCCGTTGACCCAATCCTGGTTCGTTAGCCACCTCTGCAATTGGTGTGCAGTGCCCTCCGAGATCTGGACGCAATTGGACAGATTCCCCTGATGTTGTGACCACTGGAACTTGAGGTCCCACTGCAGAGCCCGCATATGCCATCTGGCATGGTCCACTAGCAGGATGCAGGAGGCCATCAGACCCAGCAGCCTGAGGGTCATCCTGACCGAAACCCGGGATAGAGGCTGAAAGATCGGAATCATAGCCCGAATATCCTGGACTCGCTGTTCGGGAGGATAAACCCGAAACTGCGTCGTGTCCAGAACCGCTCCGATGTGACTTCGGCATGTTGATGGAGAACCCCAGCGAATGCAGGAGGTCGGCCGTAGTCTGGAGGTGGGAGACGACAGCCTGGGGCGAGCCCGCCTTCAACAGCTAGTCGTCGAGATAGGGGAAGACTGGAACCCCTGATCTGCGCAGATGAGCTGCGACCACCGCCATCACTTTGGTGAACACCCGAGGGGCGCTGGTAAGGCCAGAGGGGAGCACGGTAAACTGAAAGTGCTCGTGGCCTACCGTGAACCGCAGGTAACGCCGATGGGCCGGCAGGAATGGGGATGTGAAAGTAAGTGTCCTGCAAGTCCAACGCTACCATCCAGTCTCCGAGGTCGAGGGCAGACAAGACCTGAGCGAGCGTCAACATTTTGAACTTCTCTTTCCGGAGGAAGCGGTTGAGGTTCCTGAGAACCAAGATAGGACGCAGGCCTTTGCCCTTCTTGGGCACCAGAAAGTAGTGGGAATAGCAACCACGACCTACTTCTGGGACAGGAATGCGCTCGATGGCTCCCTTGGCCAAGAGTGCCGAAACTTCCTGTTGGAGAAGGGCCAGATGATCCTCCGACATGCGATGGTACTGAGGAGGCATGGATGGAGGGGTAGTCTCGAAGGGGAGGGAGTAGCCCCTTCGGACTATCTGCAAAACCCACCTGTCCGATGTGATGGTGCGCCAGTGGGGGAGGTGATGGCGAATCCTGCCACCCACTGGCGTTTGGTGGCCCTGAAAGGTCGGACTAGGAGGGTTTGGAGGTTGCTGCAGAGGGGGCTGTGGTGGACTGGCCCGCCCGCTGGCCCCCAGAACCACGGCGCTGGTTCCCACGTCCCCGGCCGCACAGAGGCTGAACAGCTTGCGCCGGCCTGTGGCTCTGGGCGGGACGTGGCGGGGCATCCCTTCCGTAGCCATGAAAGGGGCGAAAGGCAGACTGCGCCGGGCGGGTGGTGGAGAGGTCCAAGGACCTGGCCGTAGCCAGAGAGTCCTTAAAGCGCTCCAGCGCGTTGTCTGCCTCGTCGCCGAAATGGCGACGGCCATCAAAGGGCATGTCCAGAAGAGTGGATTGGACATCCCCGGAAAAACCAATCGACCTCAACCAGGCGTAGCGTCGAAGGGCAACTGACGTGGAAATCGTCCTGCCCAGTGAGTTGGCGGTATCCAGCCCACAGCGGATGGTAAACTTCGCTGCATCTCTCCCTTCGGCAACCGCCCCAGAGAGTACGGCCCGGGCCTCCTCCGGACAATGAGGCAGCACTTGCGCAACCGTGTCCAACACGGAGTGGGTGTAACGGCCCAATAGACATGCGGTGTTTACCGACCGCAGTCCCAAGCTGGAGGAAGAAAACATCTTCTTTCCAAGATGATCCAGCTTTTTGGATTCCCTGTCCGGGGCAGCGGTAGGGAATGTGCCCTTGGAAGTGGAGGCTTGGACTACCAAGCTCTCAGGGGTGGGGTGTTGGGAGAGGAAAGTGGGGTCGCCCGGGGCCGGGCGTCGGGCAATCATCCTGTCCACAGGAGCCCCTGTGTTGGGCCTGGACCAGGTGCCAAAAGGATGTCAGTGAGGGCTTCATTAAACGGCAGAAGGGGCTCTGAAGAGCTCGCTGCTGGCTGAAGCACCTCTGTCAGGAGATTAGTCCTGACTGCCACCGTAGGTAGCTCGAGGTGGAGAGCCTCGGCCGCCCTACGCAACACCACTGCGCATGACGCTCCCACCTCCGTAGCCACAGTAGGAGGAGACAACATGCCAAGGTCTGGTGAGGTATCCAAATCACTGGCTTCCCCCAGTTCCTCTCTCCAGTCCTGTTCATACACCAACTGGTCGGTTAAAGGGTCCCCAGACCCCTCCCAGTCCTCCTCACCCTCCTCTGGATGCCAATCTGGTCTCAAAGAGCCAGGGTAGAAGTACCCGCCGGCGTCGGTCGACGCCGGTCCGAGTCCGTGTCTAGCTCGAGGTGGAGGCCGGGATCGACGTTGGCTGGGGACACAGCCGACGCCAGTGGCGGACGTGGTGCTGGTGGAATCAGCGCCGGGGGAGGCGTAACAAGGTCGACCGGCACCGATCCGGATCCAGGCCTGGATCCAAGGGGATCCTGTGGCGCCGAGGCCTAAGCCGCCGAAGGCTCAGGGCCCCCAGCCGAGTTCGCGGGGCCCAAAGGCGCGCCGGCGGAGTTGAGCTGCCTAAAGATGGCGTGCATTGTTTCGTAAAACTGACGAAGCTGGGCAGGGGTCGCTCCAGGTCCCGGGAAGGGGGGAAACCCGAAGCCGACCCTACAGGCTCTGTACGCGGAGCCGCGGGAGGGGCACCACCCGCATCCCTCGTCGCATCGGCCGACGGACCGGGAGAAGTTGAAGAGCGACGATGCTTCTTCGACTTCTTTTTGTGCTTCGACTTACCAAACCCCGAGTGCGAAGACTTAGATGAAGAATGGTGTTGGCTCCGCGATCGGTCCCTCGACCTCCTACGCGACCGGGACCTTGAGCGACGCGGAGCCGACTGCCGGGCCTCGAGGAGCTTTCGGGACCGCTCCCGCAAAGACTTCGGGGCCATGGTTCGGCAGTCGGAGCACGACTTGGGGTCGTGGTCGCGCTCCAGGCAGTAGAGGCATACGCGATGCGGATCCGTCACCGACATCAGTCGGTTATAGGAACCGCAAGCCTTAAAGCCGGGCATCCCTCGTGCACCAGGAGTCGATGGACTCAAAAACGAAGTCGACAAAAGTCGAGAAAAAGTCAGTCAAAAAGTGACTGGAGGTACCGCTCTCTCCGGATCTGCGCTTGCTGGCGCGGAAAAAGAAAGAACTGACGTCAGCGAGCGACGGCGGCGTCTATGTAGCTACCGCGACGTCATACCGGCGACTACGACGCCGAACGCGGAGTCGACCGACGCCACCTTCCGACGGCAGGGGTACTGCTGACGAAAAAAATTCCGGATCCAGTCTGACGTCTGGGGGTAATTCTAAGGTAAGGAATCTATAACTAACTGTTTCTTTCAGATGTAATTTAATTATAATAAATTAATGATTATTTTTTATTTATTTAATTTAGATTTTATAGCGTTAATGGAGGGAAGTAATTTATTTGTAATTAATTATTAATTGGTTGTTAATTAATACTAACTAATTAATTGATAATTATGGTTATTGTGTAATTTTTTTAGGTGCGGGTTGTGGGGTTTATAGGGGTAAAGGACGGGAAGTAATTTATTTTCGAATAATTAATAATTAGTTGTTAATTTATATTAATTAATAGATAGAAAATTAATTAACGGAAATTGTGTAATTAATTTTAGGTGCACGTTGTGGGCAATGTTCCCTCTACTTTTTTTCCTAAGTGTGCGGCAGTGTAGGGTCTCTGTGCGCTACAGCCACGGATATGTGCGGCAGGAACCAGACCGCGCGTGTGGGTGCAGCGCCACATATCACTCAAACTTTTGATCAAAAAAGTGAAAAGCGGGTTCATTTCCACACATACAGCACCACGTTAAGGGTCTCAAGGCAGGTTTGCAATTTGGATACACACACCATGACATGAATTGGTTATACAGGCAAGTACACTTCGAGTTTAGAAAAGCACAAGACTCCAATGGTGGTGCCATCATAAGATTTTACTGCTGTAAGGGCAATGTTACTTGTATTATATATATCTGGATGCAGAGACAGAAAAAAGAAGCAAAATACCAGCCGGGCAGCATACTAGGCTAAGCAGAGATTTCTAACTTACGAGTTACCTAAAAGAAATGTAGCAAGTCCAAAAGCACGACGTGTAAAGCCTGGTGATGCTCAGACCTGTCCATGCCGCCTGCTGTGTCAGGGGGCGCAGGAGCTAAATTATTGGCCACGCCGGCGAATTATTTCCAAGCAGCCCAGGAAAGCTGACTCGAGTCCACTGGGCAAGGGAGAGTGCACTGCTGCATTGTGCAGTCAGGAGACAGCGGTGAGACGACCAGTCGTCAGTCGTCACTAGTGGAGAGTCACACTGTCGAGGGGAAGATGAAGAGCTACAGAACGAACACAGTAGGTATAACCACCAGCCACTGTCAGTCCAAGTATAACAGTCACAATCAAATTGATTTAATTTTAGGAAAGCGCGTGATATTCTTTCTTTGGAAGTTCCCGGCTGCCTATTGGGGAACGTCAAAGCCGTAAGCCATACACAAGGTACGGTAGTACGCCTGACTTGCTATCGCTGCTGTAAACTTTAGAACACCAGTTGATGAATTACCTGGTGTGTATTCTAGCACCAAATGTTAACGTTTAGCCGAATACATCCGCCTTTGACAGAATTACTGAATTACGCGATCCACAGTTAGAACTGAGCTACAACTATGAACTAAGTGGTGGGCAAATTTAACAATCTTTTTTTTTTATTGCGGTGCTGGCTGCAGGCACAGAGAGAGTGTGGGATTGGTATCCTATAGTCCACTTGGGGCCTCAGTGGCAATGTACTGTGTGTGTGCTAACCGAACTTCACAGTGTTGTCAGCATTGGTGACTGAGACTATGCAGGATGTTTTTATTTTACAAGCCTTACCTTAGAAGGTAATGCTGCTGCTTGGGCGGGCGGCTGGGCCCCCATTAAACAGAATGCAAGGAGCCCCGTAAGAAGCAAAAACTGCTGTGAGCCAGAGTTAGAAACTCCTGAGGAGAACTGCCTGTGGCTCTCCATGCGCTCTGACATCTTTAAATTGCAGCTATAGACTTTTTCCTTCCTCCCTGGCTGAAGCACCAAAACACGTCGCAGCTCAAGACTGAAAACAAGGCTGCTCTCAGGCACTGGTGGAAAGCAGCAGTCCGGTATCTCACCCCAGGGTTGATACCTTTTCCAGAGACAAATTGGCCATTCGTTGTTATTCAAAGAGTCTGCAAAGGCCTGGACCTGATACTAAACAAGACTGAAAACAAAATTGAATTTATTCATTTGTAACGTGCCATTTCTGTATATGTTTACTTTAAGTGTTAGTCACTCATAGATCACCTCCAGAACATTTTTAAAACTGCTTTCTATTTATATTTGTTCTTTGTAGTATGTACAGATAAAATGTAAAAATTCCAGCTTTAAGTGATTTTGCTCATTTTTGCACCGTCCGCAACATCAAAATATCTGCCCTGTGCTCATTTGATTTCAGCAGGATGTGCTGATAAGCATAATTTTTGAGGAGGAAACAGGGTCAGCTGTTGCTCACATGAAGAAGGGGGAAGGCCACGGGCCATGACGGGGTTCTGGGGAGGTCTATCGGCCATAAATTCTGAAATTATTCCAGCCAGTGTAATTATGAGTGACATTTCAATGACTATGAGTGACACTTTCTCGCAAGCAAAATCAAGGAATGAAGATGAGGGAAACATATAAATATCAGAAATTACACCCATTTGAGTAGCAAGAAACTCTAAGATCTTTAAACTGCTGCAAAGCACCAGAAATGTAAGGGCACTAACCTAGTGCTCTTGTAACCTGATCGTACTGTTAAACAAATGTGTAAACATGATATTAAACATTAAACAAGTCTTCCCGAGGTAGTACTTGATTAAAGTTCTGTGCACATATGCAGACACACGCAGTAAAGATCACACCAGCTTAGCTGCAAAGTTTTTAATTGCCCTATGTGCGACACTCCCATGTGTGAAATGTGTTTGTGTATGACATTTCAAGGCTTATGTGTGCCACTTTATAGGTCAGTGAATTATATCCTATTGTAAAAGGCGATAGTCTACAACAGCCTGAAACCATTAAATGCAGGTGATATGGATAGTGGCATATCAGAACAGATCCTGTGAGCCACAGAGTATTCGTAAGTTGAACCTGGGAGTCTGTCATTTTGCTTACCAGTCTCTCCTTCTTATTGTCTCCCCCTCCTTGCCCCTCATTCCTTTTCTGCATCTTTTTGTATCTCTCTCCTCCTCATGCCCACACTCTTATTCTTGCCTCCACTTGAACAGCTCTTCCCTTTCTCTCTCTTCTCCTGCCCCTCCTTCATTTGTCTACCCATTTCCCTCGTTTAATCCTATCCTTTATTTTTATTTGTTTTCTCCACTGACTTCCCTCCCTCCTATCTCTCTCACTGTCTCTTGCATCACTGCTCCAGTTGTATCTACTTTCTCTCTTCTAACTCTTCTCTGATGTCTATCTCTTACCCGCTAACTCTTCAACCTCGTCCCATTCTCTCAGCTCTCCAACAACCCTTTGTCTCTTCTCTCACTCCTCTTCCTCCCTCCTCATCTAAACCCTCTCTCTTCTGACCCTCTGCCTTTTGTCCCCCCTTCTTCTTACACAAATTTTCTCTTTCTTTCTCTCTCCCTCTTCTCCACTCTCTCAAATCCTGGTGACTCCTGTGCTTATTTAATGTCCTGCCTCTTTTAGTTTGAAAGGGTGTCTGTTATTTAAAGTTTGGCTTCCGTACAGTCCTTGATCATGTGTGACACCTCTTTTAGTTCTGACTTTTTAACCTACATCATGTTGCATATTGGGACTCGCAGTTTCACTTTTCGAGCTGCAGTTTAAATGTCAAATGTGCAAAGTGATGGTGCGTAAAAAGCTATGCTGACAAGTGGCTAAATGAGTCAAACATGACACAGTCTCTTGACACCTATGAGTAGTAAAACAACTACCCTTGCTTCGTTGGGGGGGGGGGGGAGATTACACAGACACTGGCCGGCCCCGGAAATTTAACATTGTGGATAACATGGGGTATTCCGTGGGGGCTGGAATGGGATAAAGGAACATGTATGCCGCTGGAGCGTTTTTAGAATAGGACTGGTTTGGAAGATAATATATGATGTAATCAGACTATACATGCTATGTTTATCCAGTTTTGATGCTCCGCATATGTGTTCGCGAGAACATATACATTGTTTTTGTAATGGTAATGCAAAATGTCAATAAAGATATATTAAAAAAATAAATACATACATACATACATAAATAAATACATACATACAAATAGATAAAAATACAACAGAAAATTGCCAAATCTGGACAAAGCATGTGCATCGCAGAGATAAGAATAAAAAACTTGACTGATTAATATATAAATGTAAAGTAAAAAAAAAAAATCAAACACGGGCTCTCATCAACAGTGAATGTTTTTTCCATATTTACTTTTCTTCCCATAGCTCTGACATTGTTTGCTATGTTTGGTAAAAGCCAACCATTGGGGTCTTGTCAATTATGTTATAACAAGAAGTCCGAATATGTATTGACAAAGCCAAGCTAACATATACAAAATACAAGCATGCATGCTGTCCTCTTGTTAACCCTTTAAATTGGGCGAATTTGTTTGCCAGTGCTTGTTTTCCATTGTAATGGCCTCGGTTTTGGAAGTAGGGGTATATATTTAACGTCAAAACATTCTTCCCCAGCCTCACATAGTTTGACATTAATTGGCAGACAGAAGTAATTCTTCCTAATATTGAAGAAAATGCAGGCAGAAAACATTTCCTGTATGGTAGGAGCTAAAAGTATAGATCTGTTGTATTAACTTTGTTTCAGCCTTTCTGCTATGGTGGTTTTGCATTTCAAAAGCTTTGACTTCTGTGCTTGCTGTGCTATTGAGTTAAAAAAACAAAACCTTTCATTTCTGTGTTTATTGGTGGCTGGACCTTGCTTTCACCTCAAAACCAGCCTCTTCATCAAGTTGGACAGTTATAAAAAATATTCTCTCTGCAATGTTTGACCGGCAACCAACTCAAGTTTCAAGATTGGCATTAGAACAGTCAGCATTTCGAGGCCGCTGACCTTGCAGTGTGATTGGTTGTCTTAGATGTAACTGTCAAAATACGGCATAGTGAGCAAGTATAGAATGATCCTTGTCCTTTACCTTAAGGTAGGAGTTGGTCACATGTTATAAAGTGCTTCCTTGCACAATAAATGAATACATAGGAAAGGAAAAAAAACAGCCCTCAGCCGTGCTCCATTGAAAAAAGGCATGCATCAAGCCCAAAAGCACGACGTGTGCTTTACACGTCGTGCTTTTGGTCTTGATGCATTTCTTTTCTTAATAGAGCGTGGCTGCGGGCTGATCGTGGGCATTTGTGAAAGTATTCCTGTTAATTCATTGCAGCACCGTCGTGCGCTGCAATTAACATAAATATTTTCACAATGGCTCACAATCAGCCTGCAGTCGTGCTCCATTAAGAAAAGACATGCATCAAGTCCAAAAGAACGACTTGTCGTGCTTTTGGACTTGCTGCATTTCGTTTCTTAAAGGAGCGCGGCTGGGGGCCGATTGTGGGCCATTGTGAACATATTTATGTTAATTGCAGCGCATGACGGTGCCGCAATTAACAAATATTTTCACAAAGGCCCACAAACAGCCCCCGGCCGCGCTCCCTTATGAAAGGAATGCAGCAAGTGCAGGAGCCACTGCTTGCACAGGCTTCCCGCAGACAGAAAATTACAATTTTTCGCGCCGCTCGCATTTTAAAAGCGGCGGCGCGATTGCTCTCCCGGGATGTGCTGTGTGTGCGCGCTCCACACACAGCACTGCGCGCTTGGGGGAACAGAGGTGCGCGGGCGCGCGCGCGCACCTTACGGGGAACATTGGTTGTGGAGCTTATAGGGGTAAAGGGTGGGAAGTAATTTATGTTTAATTAATTAATAATTAGGTGTTAATTTATATGAACTAATTAATTGATAATTAATTATGGTACTTGTGTGATTTTTTTTAGGTGTGGGTTGTGGGGTTTATGGGGTAAAGGGTGGGAAGTAATTCATGTTTAATTAATTATTAGTTGTTAATTAATATTAATTAATTGGAAATTAAATATGGAATTTGTGTTATTAATTTTAGGTGTGGGTTGTGGGGTTTATAGGGGTAAAGGGTGGGAAGTAATTTTTGTTTAATTAATTAAAAATTAGTTGATCATTAATATTAATCAATTAATTTATATTTAATTAGGGTATTTGTTTATATTTTTGTGTGTGCAGGTTTTATTGTTATAGGAGTACAGTGTGGGGAGTAAATAAATTTTACTTTATAATAAGTTGTTAAATACTATTAGTGTTTTAATTAAAAAGTTTTAATTGTGTAATTAATTTTTTATAGTTTAATTTTAACTGTCCCTGCTGTTGCACTCACTGGAGTGGGAATAGTCATTTTTACCCCTCCGCTATCCAACATTCTCCCTACTGTTGCACTCACTGGAGTGGGAATAGTAATTTTTACCCCTCCGCTATCCAACACTTTCCCTACTGTTGCACTCACTGGAGTGGGAATAGTAATTTTTATTCCTCCGCTATCCAACACTTTCCCTACTGTTGCACTCACTGGAGTTGGAATAGTAATTTTTACCCTTCCGCTATCCGACACTTTCCCTACTGTTGCACTCACTGGAGTGGGAAATTTAAGTTTGAAGATTTTTAAATAGTTTAAAGTTTTAATTTATAATAGAATGTTTTTTTAATTAGATTTTATGTTGTTGGTACACACACATATATATATAAATATATATAAAAAAATTTACATATATATATATATACACATATATGTAAATTTTTATACAATTTTAAAATTATAAAATAAATTAAAATTAATAGTTTATTAATTGAATTATTAAGTATTTAACTTTTTTTAATTAAGTTTATTTATTATATTTTTGTAAAATTTATATTAAATCTACTTTATTTTTTTATATTAATTTATTTAACATTTATTATTTAGTATTTTATATATATATATATATATATATATATATATATATATGAAAGTCCAAAAGTATGTGTGCTCTCAGGAAACCAGAATACCACGACTCAGTAACTTGGCAAAGCGTTTATTACACGACGCGTTTCGACTGCAGCCGCAGTCTTGGTCACGTGTAAGGTGCACACCCAATGAAAAGCTTAAATAAAAATAAAAACGTCACATGGTCCTGTAGACAGAAAGTGTCTATACATAAAATGCATGGCGGCCATCTTGTAGTAGTGAAATTGCAATATACAGATGCAAGTGCAGATAGCCCAATAGAGTACAAATGGGGTCAAAATGAGGTACACGAGGAGAAGCAACACCCGTTGATATCAACATAGGAATGCAAAATTACATCATGTTAGATCATGTAAGATAAGGAAATAACGATGTTAGCCAAAATTAACAAATGTACATCAAATGCCAAACTAAGTGAAAAACACACATCACATGGTCCTGTTTGTACATAAAGTGCATGGCGGCCATCTTGTAGTGGTAAAATTACCATATACGCATGCATGAGCACATTGGGGTCAAAGTAAGGTACAAAGGAGAAGGCAGCACACGTTAATTTCTCCAGAAATATGCATTTTGTAGATACAAAAATATCAACGCTGGCAAGAGGTAACAAATATACTGCACAGTGCAGAATAAGAGCCATAAGTTCAATCTTGAAAAAAACATGTGCGCCATACTCCAAAATTGAAAATAAACATGCCGACCCAATGGGCAGCGACCTACATGGTAAAAATAAATCACAAAATAATGCCCCAGTGGGCAACGATCTGCACGTTAAAAGTGAGCCAAAGAATAATGCCCCAGTGGGCAAAGACCTGTACGGTGGTTGTGAGCCAAACTATGCCTGCATCCTGATGATCTACACGTCAGGTGACAAAATAATATGCACCCAAGTTAATAAAAACCCTAATAGACATAGAGATATAACAGGAATATGATGGGCAAATCACAACAGGTTACGCTAGTGAAACCCCCCTAGTTGAACAGGCACATGCCTATATTGTCCCAAAAGAGTGATGGAAACAAGCTAAATTGGCCCAATGCAGATTGAAACCTTAACGCAAACAGAACAACAACATGCGAGTTCCACGCTAGACAGAACTGAAGACAGTTTACCATGTGAGATGATGATCAAGTGAAGTGAAAATCGAAGAAAAGGTTGGGTGGCCCGTGCTCGTGAAATCCAATCATGTGGGCCCCCTCCTTTCCTCCTGCAAAAGAAACAAACAAAAACAAATGTTAAAATGGTAGACCCCACCAAGGGTCAGAATATATAGTTCCAAATGCACTACTGGAAAAAGGAGTTAAGAAACTGTTCAAAGTGAGACAATATAAGACTAATTGACTAATTGACAGCAGGGGTACCACTGTCTGGAGAAACAAGAAAAAGAAAGAGAAAGAGAAAAAAGAAGAAGGAAAAAAGAAGAAGAAAAAGAAAAAGAAAAGTAAGACAGAAACATCCTATTCCATTTTGAGGTGAATGGCTAATTCCTCATCTTGATTCAACCCCCCCGGGATCTTGGTCTGATAGTCTATTATATACTTAGATTCTTTCTGCCTCAGTCTGAGTGTTCTATCTCCTCCTCTGGGGTTGTTACTAATCTGCTCCAAGATAAAATAACTGAGAATTGAGGAGTCAGAAAAGTGCTTAGTTTCAAAGTGGCGGGCAACTGGATATTTGGGATCTCTGTTAGTTATTGCCCGCATGTGTTCTAGGATGCGTTTTTTGGCCATAAGAGTGGTACTGCCAATATACCATAGTTTACAGGGACATTCTAATACATATATCACATATTTGGTACTGCAGGTGAGAAATTGTGTGATAACCTTTCTCTGGGTCCCTACTCAATACTCTTTGCGGAACATGCTATGTTTGCAAGCTTTACAGTGTCCACAGGGAAAAAATCCCTGTAGATTGTGTTCGATGTTGGACATGTGCCTAGTGACATCACTGTGGACAAGCATGTCCCTAAGGTTCTTACTCCTCCTGTATGTGATACTGGGTCTGTCTTGTATATCTTTTCCTATGGTGTTATCATTCTTCAAGGTGTCCCAATTTTTATTAAGAATCCGTCTGATATTATCGACGTCTGAATGGTATGCAAGTATGATCCTAGTGCTGTCATTCTCTGTCACATCCTCTGGAGACGTTTTGTCCTTCAAGGTTTCGTCTCTGCTAATAAGGTCAACTTTGTCCTTGGCTTTCTTCAATACCCAATTGGGATAACCTCTTTCCCTGAATCTATTCAGCATAGTGCTGCTCTCTAATGCAAAAGCTTCACACGTGTTGCAATTTCTTTTCGCCCTCAGCAATTCTCCAAAGGGAAAAGTGTGGTATGGACACTTTTCCGCAAATTGACAGCTGGGAACAGCATTCTTCATGCCCTCAGCAGCCATCCAGAGACGCTAAAGTGGAGCATTCCCTTTGGAGAATTGCTGAGGGCGAAAACAAATTGCAACACGTGTGAAGCTTTTGCATTAGAGAGCAGCACTATGCTGAATAGATTCAGGGAAAGAGGTTATCCCAATTGGGTATTGAAGAAAGCCAAGGACAAAGTTGACCTTATTAGCAGAGACGAAACCTTGAAGGACAAAACGTCTCCAGAGGTTGTGACAGAGAATGACAGCACTAGGATCTTACTTACATACCATTCAGACGTCGATAATATCAGACGGATTCTTAATAAAAATTGGGACACCTTGAAGAATGATAACACCATAGGAAAAGATATACAAGACAGACCCAGTATCACATACAGGAGGAGTAAGAACCTTAGGGACATGCTTGTCCACAGTGATGTCACTAGGCACATGACCAACAGCGAACACAATCTACAGGGATTTTTTCCCTGTGGACACTGTAAAGCTTGCAAACATAGCATGTTCCGCAAAGAGTATGGAGTAGGGACCCAGAGAAAGGTTATCACACAATTTCTCACCTGCAGTACCAAATATGTGATATATGTATTAGAATGTCCCTGTAAACTATGGTATATTGGCAGTACCACTCTTATGGCCAAAAAACGCATCCTAGAACACATGCGGGCAATAACTAACAGAGATCCCAAATATCCAGTTGCCCGCCACTTTGAAACTAAGCACTTTTCTGACTCCTCAATTCTCAGTTATTTTATCTTGGAGCGGATTAGTAACAACCCCAGAGGAGGAGATAGAACACTCAGACTGAGGCAGAAAGAATCTAAGTATATAATAGACTATCAGACCAAGATCCCGGGGGGGTTGAATCAAGATGAGGAATTAGCCATTCACCTCAAAATGGAATAGGATGTTTCTGTCTTACTTTTCTTTTTCTTTTTTTCTTCTTTTTCCTTCTTCTTCTTTTTTCTCTTTCTTTTTCTTGTTTCTCCAGACAGTGGTACCCCTGCTGTCAATTAGTCAATTAGTCTTATATTGTCTCACTTTGAACAGTTTCTTAACTCCTTTTTCCAGTAGTGCATTTGGAACTATATATTCTGACCCTTGGTGGGGTCTACCATTTTAACATTTGTTTTTGTTTGTTTCTTTTGCAGGAGGAAAGGAGGGGGCCCACATGATTGGATTTCACGAGCACGGGCCACCCAACCTTTTCTTCGATTTTCACTTCACTTGATCATCATCTCACATGGTAAACTGTCTTCAGTTCTGTCTAGCGTGAACTCACATGTTGTTGTTCTGTTTGCGTTAAGGTTTCAATCTGCATTGGGCCAATTTAGCTTGTTTCCATCACTCTTTTGGGACAATATAGGCATGTGCCTGTTCAACTAGGGGGGTTTCACTAGCGTAACCTGTTGTGATTTGCCCATCATATTCCTGTTATATCTCTATGTCTATTAGGGTTTTTATTAACTTGGGTGCATATTATTTTTGTCACCTGACGTGTAGATCATCAGGATGCAGGCATAGTTTGGCTCACAACCACCGTACAGGTCTTTGCCCACTGGGGCATTATTCTTTGGCTCACTTTTAACGTGCAGATCGTTGCCCACTGGGGCATTATTTTGTGATTTATTTTTACCATGTAGGTTGCTGCCCATTGGGTCGGCATGTTTATTTTCAATTTTGGAGTATGGCGCACATGTTTTTTTCAAGATTGAACTTATGGCTCTTATTCTGCACTGTGCAGTATATTTGTTACCTCTTGCCAGCGTTGATATTTTTGATATTTTTGTATCTACAAAATGCATATTTCTGGAGAAATTAACGTGTGCTGCCTTCTCCTTTGTACCTTACTTTGACCCCAATGTGCTCATGCATGCGTATATGGTAATTTTACCACTACAAGATGGCCGCCATGCACTTTATGTACAGACAGGACCATGTGATGTGTGTTTTCACTTAGTTTGGCATTTGATGTACATTTGTTAATTTTGGCTAACATCGTTATTTCCTTATCTTACATGATCTAACATGATGTAATTTTGCATTCCTATGTTGATATCAACGGGCGTTGCTTCTCCTCATGTACCTCATTTTGACCCCATTTGTACTCTATTGGGCTATCTGCACTTGCATGTGTATATTGCAATTTCACTACTACAAGATGGCCGCCATGCATTTTATGTATAGACACTTTCTGTCTACAGGACCATGTGACGTTTTTATTTTTATTTAAGCTTTTCATTGGGTGTGCACCTTACATGTGACCAAGTCTGCGGCTGCAGTCGAAACGCGTCGTGTAATAAACGCTTTGCCAAGTTACTGAGTCGTGGTATTCTGGTTTCCTGAGAGCACACATACTTTTGGACTTTCATGTGTTGTTGATTGCCGGTACGCTCTGCCGGCGTGTGTGCCACTTCTCTAGGGTCCCTGTGTTTCCGGAAGGAGCTTTTGTTCGAAGAATGAATGAATGAATGAATATGAATATATATATATATATATATATATATATATATATATATATATATATATATATATATATATATATATATATATAAAATTCAATATTTTGTTCAACTATATTTTTACATCGATATTTTTTCTCTCAATATTTTTGTACTAACCTGTTTAAGTATAGGGAGTCGATATCTTTGCATTCTATATTTTTACATCGATATTTTTACATCGATATTTTTAACCGATATTTTCTCAGTGAACCGTGTACCATGTATCTGGTAACTTGGGAATTGTGCAAGATTCAATAGGTCTTTTTTGAGTTAGCATTTCTATGCGATGTATTGAAAATCATTCTGTTACTCCTGTCAGTGAAAGCATTAATTTAGTGTATATGAGGAGAAACTGAGACAGTGGATTTGGAGGGTCAAGGTTAAAGAAAATTCTCTTCCTAGTTATCTTTCCTTTAACCACAATTTTTCCTATTTCAGATATTTCTTTCAGCAGTTCTCCTGGTATAACCAGTACTCAGTGGATCAATTGGTGTTGCTAAAGAAATTATGCAAATTATGGAACAACTATTCACTGTCTGATTGTTTTACATTTTCGGAATCCAAATGTATAATAACGAAAAATTAAAATGTGTAGGTTAAAATCAAAAATAAATATGATTCATTCATGGTAGTTATGCTAAGGTTTTTTAATACATGTAATTAAATAAGTATTACCAAACACCGGGAACATATTATGTACTGTAAAACCACACCTCTCACATGGCAAAGAATACATATGTGAAAGCAATTTAACAACACAAGGCATACCTGTTTTCTACTCTTATGGGTCAATTTTCCTATTTATCAGATCAAATCAGTATATTAATTCACAGATACTTGTGTTCAAATAATAATGTTATTTACATAAGCATGGAGATTATGAACACAAGGTACTGCTGTCCTTAAAGTAAAGGACTTGGATATTGACTTTTAAACTTGAAATAAAACTAATTGATAGGAGCTCCATAAACCCAAATCAACTGATTTAAATGAAAATCACAATTTAGTAATTCAATATAGACCCCATTTACATAGGCAGTAAACAAATATATAATTACACTCATTTCTGTGACCTTCCAAAAGTTCCCTTATGGCTGTGTAACTTGTACCATCAGGGACTTCTGGTGTACTCTGCGCTGCCCTATAAATACAGCAGTGGGTGACATCCACAATGCTTTGGAGTGTGAAAGAGTTATGTCACTATAGGTAATACAATCAAATACCCTTTCCGAATTGTTTCACAAAGTAAAATAGTTTTAATAATAAAGTAAAATAGACTACCATAGAGAACATTTCAATCAATGATCCAAAACACCGTATTGTTGGGTTAACTACTGTAATCAAGTATCAAAATATAAGATAAAAAGAATATTATTATTGTTTTCAAATGTATTTTAGCAGCTTCATATTCAGTTGTATTGTTAGCAGGAAACAATATACACTGAAAAAATATGCACTGACAAAATGTCAAACATACATAAATATCTTGCTACAAAAATCTTGACACACATCTAATCAACCTAGGAGCAAGTGCCACCAGATATGCCAGGGATGGAGTAAGGATAGTAAATTAATACAGTTGTATGATATAGGACAATCGAGCATTGCTGCATTTACTAACTGAACCCTGGTCAAGATTTTTTCAGTGAGATATGTTAGCATGGTCGATAGTTTACAATCCATATTTTTGATGCATGTATACTGTCAGTGTGTATTTTCACACTGAACCATTTTAATAGTGTTTCTTCTTTACAGTCAATGTCCTTGAGAATTTAGTTCATATTAGGTTTCCTGACCTACTTTGATTGCAGATCCTGTTTCATATTTTCTAGGCACAAGGACCCTGAGAATAACATTATGAGATGGATTCTATTCAATGTTCCAATTGCGTGCTTAACTAAAATCATCAATGCTCTGTAGAGCAACAACAAAGTTTTAAGGACACTCCGGCTTGGCACGGTGAGAGGTCATATCATTCATGATTCATGTTCTTCTGGCACCATTCATTTTGGCAGCCTACGCAGTGCTAAATACAGTGCACCCTTAGTGTGTGTATCATAGCTGAGAGTTATGTGTTCCAGTCTTTAAGTCCAAGACTCAAAAGTTGCTTTGTGGAATTTTTGTCAATAAATTTACCTCTCTTTGTTTCTTTTACCCAGCTGTTACTAGGAACTGATTGCAAATTGAATAAAGGCTCTGAACTATAGAAAAAAGAAAAAGAAAAAGAAAAAAAAAAAAAAGGTTTGGCTGTTTCATTTGTGCATTCTTAAATCCCTGAAAACTACCCGTAAAACAAAGCAGTGAGATTAACAAGCACAGCACTATTGCGCATTTGGAGAACTATTACACAATGATCCGACTCAATCAAAAACGGACGGTGATGAAATCCTCAACACAAGTGCATGAATGTATCCAATTCCAACATCAAAACAGTGCTATGCAAATCTCTGTAAAAAAATGTGACATTTCTTTAGCTTTCTAACTAGATACATGCACACAAACTTTAATTATAATATTAGGTTTCTTTATACAATGATGTAGGTAAGATATCCATGCAATGTAAATAGCAGTTTTGCTACTCCTCAACTCCATTATACTTACTCTTATGACCTCAAAGCATAACATGCTAATTGTAATTTATAACGTGGACCAGCAGGTCTGACTTCTCTTAACACTGGGTCAAGCATGCCTCCAAATTTGTCTTGCATATATACCATTTCAGCAGACACTGCCCAAAAGCAGGAATTTAATCTCTATGTGTGTTATATTCTGCACCACTGAGTTTACTGATGTTTGTGATCAAAAGTTCATAATATTATAAACACATATTCTTGGCTCACACCATTGGCTAAAAAAAACTGGTGTCAACTGTACCACTGTCATTTTCGGCCTACAGACGTCTTTGAGTAAGATCATCTTCAAGGTCGAAGGATCTTACTTCAAGTATTGATCGACTCCACGTTAGGATATGGGAATACTATCCATACAGATTTTCTGAAGTACCAGCCGTACAGGATGTGGAAAATGCAACAGTGTTCACCGGATATGGAACCGCCAAATATGGCCCTGTATCAGACATTAGACATTCATTGCAGTGGTTCACATTCTAACAAAGTGTGGAAAAGCCTTTGTGTATGACCCTTAAGGGCTTCAGAGTTGCCCCCTGGCTATCTCATCAATAAGGGGTAGCAACAGTAGAACTTTATTCAGACAGTAGGAATCTGCTGAATCAACCTACCTACTAATTAAAATCAAGAGGATGCTGAAGATCTACCATACAGATCCCCATGTTATGGAATGCCCTGTCGCAATACATTCAGGCATGTATTTCCCAGCTTTTGTTATGGAAAATTGTTAAAACATGGTTGTTCTGCTGAGTTATTACATACTGTGCTGCTATATCCACTTCCCCCTCCTCTAAGTTAGTGCCTAGAGGTGATTTATTTTGCAATGTTTTGTGTTCCAGAAATAATTAAAACAAGGGAGATTCAAGCTATCCCTATGGGATATTCTCATTTTCCATTGTGGACTCTTGAAACAGAATCCCAATTTATACATAAATACTTATTGTCCTTTTTAAATGTAACAGACCAGAATCTATTCCTATTTTGGTTAACTGTCATTTAGAGCACCACCATTATTAGGTGTGTGGGCGCTTTATATTAATTTACAAATTGAAAGATTTAACATTAACTACACAAAAATACCATAAAGGTGCACACAAAAGCTGCGGGAATGCAAATTTCCCCTGATGTGACTTGCCTCAAATGGGGGACTCCAAATGCACATAGAACCAGCAGATAGCCTTGCAGCAGGCTTTTCTTGACCTCAAAGAGCACTCATGTCAGGACTTTAAAGCCTGTAATTCTGTCTTACACTGAAGTGATCCAAATCCTCCAGTGTATGTCTTAGATAATGTTCTGAACAATCCTGGCAAAAAGGAATTTAGCTGTTCGATCCTAACCAAATGGCCTGGTATGACCTACAGAGAGCGCTCTATACTACAGATCATCGTGCACCCTAACAGAGGTAAAAGAGTGGCATTACACGAGCAAGCCACTTGGAGAGACTCCTGGAGAGATGCTTCTTAAATACATTTTGAAAACAAGAGTGTGCTGAGACTATTCTCATAAAAACCATGGTCAAAACCACAGCCACCCATAGATGACCATGGAGAAAGCATAATTAACTGTAGCTTGACAAGGATTATAAAAACAAGCGACAGATGTGCCAGTACCCAGTTTTACCATTTCTTTGTTTCCAAACGTTTATCCTGGGCTCCAGCCACAGTAAGGTTCTTCCTGCATAACCCACTATACTGGTCTATAGTTACTCAATCACAAAAGACGGTGACGTAGATTACAAGTAGCTCTTCAGTAAGAATGCCAATATTTGTCAGGGAGGGAAGGCAGGGCCAAGTGATTCCAGAGGTACCACTTGGCAAGGGAACAAGGCGAGGTAAAAACAGGCTATTCAAAGTATAACTGAGGCCACTAAACAACACAGGACAGGAGAGATAGACAAGAAACAAGGAAGGGGTGTACTGGTAAATGAAGACTAGGTCTCTTGGTAGCTTAGGGAAAGCCCTTTGGACTGACTCCAGCAGATTGCTCATACAGTGAAGTCATAGTAAGGCCTGCTGTATAGAGACTAAGAGACTGTTTTACTCCGTGCCAGGTGGACCGAGATTGAATACAACACTGAGAGAGGTATGACTCCAAAGGAACTGGGCACAGCAACGGAAGTCTTACCCTTACCTGATTGGAACGGAGACCAAGCCAAGGGTAACAGAGGTAACTGTAAACGGATATGGACTGCAACAGACCGTAGACCGAATTTGGAGTAGAACAGAAAACCAGAGTGGAAAGAATAACAAGAACATAGGACAGGCAAGACAGCAATCAGACAAGGAGAAAAAAAAGCAAGAAATTAAGAACAGGGCTTCAGAAATCAATAACCGAAATACAGGGATCAAGAGCAGGTTGTAACCAACAGGCACTAGAACAAGTAATGCCCCTTTGGTACAGGGAAACTGCAACTAGGATTCAGAGCAAGGACCTCATGGATGTACCCAACAGGCACAGAAACAAGTTATGCTCTGCTCGTACATGGGATAAATACAGGAATTCAGAACAAAGAAATAAATGGAAACACTGCCAACTCAGCAAATACATGGTCAGAAGTCCAACAGGGAAAACACAGAAATCATGAAATCTGGCTTGAAAGGAAAGGCAGAAAGAAAGGTACATCTGAGAAACAAGGAAAACACATAACCACAATGCTGCTTAGAGAAACAAGGAAAACACATCAGCACAATGCTGCTCAGGGCAGCCACAGGAAAGCAGGAGACTACAAAAAGCAGTATCAGGAACCCGTCTCAAGGTTTCAAGGATTCAGCATTGCAGGAAACTGGAGAAGAAAACAGGAGTTCCTAGTAATGGCAGTTGCAGCGCAAGTTCTGAATGCAGAAGCCAGGCTTCATTCCCACCTCCCAGCCACACAGGGTGACTGGAATTCAAAACAGGTTTGAGCAGGCTGCAGCACATTGCGGGTGAGAGCAGTCAAAGTCCCTCTTCCAGCTCTCTACCTGAGGAGTGCACAGTGGTTCCAAGAAGCAACTAGTAGGCAGAACAAAAATCCAGAGGCAAACATGGATCGGACCTAGTTTCGTAATATGACCACCAAAAGTCTCCTCTCCAGCTCTCATGGTAAGGTAAGGCATACAAATACCATTTATGCATTAGTGGATGATAAGTAAACCCTGCAATGGAATCTGGAGTGGATCTGATTTCCAAGAGGGTTTGAATACTGAAGTTCAGCACAGGTTCCAAACTAGTATTCATGATGGCAGCAGGCTTGCAGAAGGTCTTCAAGTAGCGCCACGAAATGGCACGATCCTGACAATATTTCATCCTGTTGAGAATTTTCAAGGACATAGAAGAACACTGGTAAAATTCAAATGACAAATTTTCCTGCCAGACGCAAAATGTATATATTAAGACTCAGTGTCACTCTGTGGCCAGACATATGTGTTTTGAGGTGCTGCCAGCTGTGAATACAAATTTTGGCCATACAACAAATCAGTTTGATATGTGAGGCAACTGGTATTCTGCATACCACTGAAGAACACTACTGGTTGCTGATCTAAAACACTACTAAACAAAGTACTGGTATAATACATTCCCTCTACAAGAATTACACCAAACCATAGGGATATCTAGATTGAGATATGAAACATTTGTGGTGGATAGTAAAAAAAAAAAAAAAAGGAACCTGATAGGTTGGACTTTACAATACAATAAAATAATGGACCTTGATTGGATGGACATTAAAATACAATTTAGTACAATGGGGACTGTAATCCTACATTGTACCTAAAGGCAATGTAGTTAAATATAGATCAAAATCATAATATAACCTTCTAGACTACACCACCACACAAAACACTCGTGGATTCTTAGTTTGTCTATAGTAAAAGACAAGAACACAAAATCCCGCTTATCTCCAAAACTAAGAAATTAGTTAATTACTGTTGGTTTTGGGGAATATGTCTGTGAAAATTCATTCAAACCTAGGGTGGATGACAAGAGGAAGTTAAGTGAAAAAAATAAAGAATCTAGCACACAGGAACACAACTACCCAGCCTTACTACTTCACTGAGAGAGCTGAGTCTAATAAATGATTCTAAAACGTAGAATTGTATGCTTACATTTTCAGGACCTTTACCTATCACGTTCACACATTTCAGATAATGTGCATGATAAATTGAGTTGCTCTCTAACAACCTCACTGATTATAAATTAAAATGACGCTAGTAGTGCTAGGGAGTAAGATAATCCCATGCATTCTGGATTCATCACTGAGTCAACCTTAGATGTGCTACTCGTGAACAGCGAGCTATTATCGGGGCTGCTTATGAATGATGAATACTCAAGTGGCTGTGTAAGTTATATCTTGTCTAACAAGGCTTTGACAAGTGTCTTTTCCGGAATGCATCCTTCACGATTTACTTCAAAGCAACAGCAATTTCACATGACTATAAACTAATGTGGTTAGTCAACATATCTGGACTTTTTTTTTACTGTACAATATGCCATATCCGGGTGTCCCATGGCCTGAAGACACTACTGAAAACCGGTTTCTACATATAGGACAACAGCAATGACCTGTGTTGTGTATATCGACCAACATCCAATGTTTAAGCACATTTCACGTGATTCACATTGGGTCCTAATTTCCAGTTCCAGGGTTCCTCTGTTATGGTTTTTCTCTTTGGCCCCATCTCAATTTTCTCTCTACGACAGTTATAGCAGCACTTCATCTTTGGAGAACCTCAAGGCAACCATGAACTCACAGCTTGGAAAGTGTATAATATAAAGTAGTTGGGTGGCTTCAATCCCCTAGACTCTTTTCTATGTCTGTTCTTCACAAATATAAAGATGAATGGCAGAGATGCCCTTTGCTTCTTCCGTTTCATATGCTGATGAGGTAAAAAGGTCTGTTGAATTACTTCAAAAGGTCCAGTCAACGTGTTTGCCCACGGCCAGATAATATTGCTGCTTCCGTGCTGTTCCGGGAGGCACAGATGGGACCGGCTGTCGAGTGTGCGGCAACTGTGGCAGCAATGAGCACAAATTTTGCTCTTTCACCTGTGGAAGAGGAAACAGAATGAGGACTCTCAAGCAAGCAAGGTCAAAAGACAAACTGCCTGTATTGCAATCCATGTGCGAGAAAGCGTTCACATAGACAGTCTTCAGTACAGTTTTACTCTTTCTGGAAACTCTTTGTGCCCTTTTCACAAAGATTTTATATAATATCATGAATAAGTCAAGAGCACTAGAACAGTAAGTCACAGCCAAGAGTACTAAATCACAAATTAATCCTTGTGAATTGGGTCCTTCGTGTGCTGTGCCTCTCCCCTCTAGAGATAGTTTTATGTGTTGCCCTGCATCCCACATAGTTGGACATTTTAGACAGCAAACACAAAATGTCTACTGAAGCTGAGAATATGCCTAGTAATTTGAACTATGATAACATTTCTTCTGCCCTCACACACTAGACAGATGAGTGCTCGGAACTACTAATACAAATCGGTTTTACCATCATCCTGTCTCCACACTAGAAAATCTATATTCTCTGCTGCTATATGTGTCCATAGAACTGTCCAACAAAACATCCATCACTCCACTGCATTGGGACCTTCATTCTGCTGTGTGGGGTAAATTTGGACACTGGCCTGAATACAGATTACAAGCTGAACAGCAATTTTCCATCCGGCAGTTCTCCCTGCACACATTCCTGCAAAACGCACAGGCAAATTCCTTCTGGTATTACCTGGTAGATGTCCGGAGGTATTTGAGTGGACAAAAAAGCCAAAATGTGTGGAATTTGGATGTGATAAAACACACCCTGCAGACTTCAAAAGCTAAGAATGGGAAGCTATAATCACACCAGGTTGTTGAAATAGATTTACACTGAGGCTATTTTACTGTACAGTAATTCTGACAATGACTAGAAGTTTTTTGTAGGTAGTACCAGACACTTGCAATGTTGTAGAGAATACCCAGATACAGTACTCCTAATCCAACACCATTCACTAGAGCCAAATGCACACCATACTTTCTACCAAGCCTCTACTTGTGCACTCTATTTGAAAACTCAGTCACTTGGTATGGTGATTTATTGCAAATGTACTTACAATTTGGGGAATAAACTGTAACTTGTCAGAAAAAACTTTCCTGCAAAACCAGACTATTCAAAAACCCAGTAAGAGACCTGTATCTGTTTTTAAAGTTCCTTTTGGCATATTTATTAAAGTTGAAAGCTTAGGTCTATATAAACCTCCCTCTCTTGCACAGCGCTCCATTGTTTAACATCTGAGTTTGCGCTTAAGTACGCACACTAGAGTAGCTGCAATCTTGGAATGCCTATGATGCACACCTTTTTTTTTGCAGAGTTTTATATAGCGCGAACTTGACCCGAATCGGGTATCAGAGCGCTTTACATAGCAGCAGTTACGTTACATTAGGACACACATTCATTTTTGTTAGGCACGGGGAGATTAAGTGATTTGCCCAGAATCACAGGATGTTCAGCGTCATTGCCGAGACTCGAACCCAGTTCCCCAGATTTGAGGTCGGACGCCCTAGCCGTTAGGCCAACTCCTCTCCCCCTTTCTTCTCCATAATGCAGTGCGGTGGTGCAGACCGGGCTTACCACTCTTAACTGATGTTGCTCTGCTTCTTGGCTTTCATCAGTGGCCCTGATAATCTGAACAAAATATGGACCAGCAAGGGCCACACTGCTGTATAGCATTATGCAGAAGGGAAGCCTGGGACATGCACAGGAGAAGATGGTGGTATCACGCTGTAAAAAAATGGCCAAGCCTAGGAAACCAAAACTAATACTCACTTTTAGAAGACTTGGGGGGACTGTTTCTTGTGACTGTTCACCTTATGCATCTTTTGCCTTCTTACGATTCCCAACTTGTGTAGGATTCAGAAACGGACTTAATTCTTCGATCTTTTATCTCCCACAAAAAGATTGCTTATATGGTTATAAAGAAAATTAATCAAAAGGAGGTTCCTCTGAAAGGCCAGTAGGGCACAGAAAATGTATGCATCCCCACAGACTAGGACATGGTACATCGACCTCTGGCTCAGAGAGAGTTTTTATAAGCTTATATGTTGTTTTTTTTCTATTTCTATGGCGCATACCAAACATAAATGAAAGAACATAGTGACAGAAATTGTGTTAAATCTAAAAGTGAAATAATGCACTGACTACTAAAGAGAACGTTTAGGAATTTATGCCTTCTCTGAGAGGATGTTCCACAACTTCTAGGCCTAAACTCTGAATCTGTGGTCTTTCCTCTCTTTTAACTTTGATCTGCAGCTTGTCACTAGGCACTCTTAGCTCCATCCGATGCCGTATTTTGGCATGAACAGGCAGGTGTGTTCAATATTTTCCTAAAAGGAAGGAGAGACTGTTCAGATCATAAGGCAAGAGATAGAGAATTTCATGCTCAGGCAGCCGCCATTGAGAAGGCATGGTCACCAAAGGAGACAGTTCTAACTCTCTAGACCTCCAGAGTACATAACCTCCCCTAAAGGACTTAACATTTGTTTAAAAAAAATGCTCTCTGCCTCGCTGCCCACAGTATCCTTTGGCTGAACTTAGAAAATGTATGGTGGTATATACAGACTTTTAAATCAGCCAAAACTTCAGAGTTCCGCAAATGTTGTTAGCCCATGCTTACCCTGAAGGACACACACATCTTTGCAGTGGAAGCATTAACTCACTTAACTACTGTAACAATGCATGTAGCAGATCAATGCATTCCAACAGCCTACTTGTCATTATACCAACGAGGGACTGTAATATTTAAAAGAAGATTTCACTTCATCATGGCACTTTTACAGCATTTGAATTTACAAACACATTACCATACAAATAGTTGATTTCTATAGGAATTTAAGGTAAAAGAAAGAATGGAACAAGTCGGGCTATAAAGAACTGAACTCTCACTGGATATGTCAAACTTTTGGCCATGTTTTATAAAAGAGGGTAATGCCACCTAAAAGCTCACCTGCTTAAAGAAGGCATGGTTCAGCAAACTGCTCGCTGAAGGCCTGTAAAAGAAAGAAATGCATAGAATTTGTTTTAAAGCATATCCATAGTAAAAGAAGCATAGCCTTAGGAAAGATGGCTCACCATGCTTGCCATACAAACCTACAAGCAGCTCTCCTAAAGTATCTTTTGTGTATGTAATGGCAGTGCATCCAATGGTGTAAACACCATTGATAATTGTTCAGCTTATAATGGTACTGTAAGCTACAAGTTGTATTATAACAACATTGAACTGTACTCATTTAATTCATCTATGATTCAACCCTTTCGAAATTTAAAGGTGGCACGTGCACTGATCTCCTCAATAGGTCACCTATCTACAGAGCTATTTTGCCAACTTATTATCCTTATAAACTTTAAAAAGCACGATCTGTACATCAAACAATATGATAACCATGCTCGTGTCATCGTAGTCAATGAGCGAAATCTGAAATCTTCATTGATTAGAATTGGATTGAGAGTTACGGAAGGAACAAAATCTCTAGCAGCTTCTAGAAAGTGGGATTCCTTTGTCTTTAGAGAGAAGACCATGGCACATTTAAATCGTGGATGAAGACTGGAGACAGAGAGCTTCTTCACAGCAATAGGAAGGTACCATCTCGGACCGTTTCATTGCCTTGTGCCTTTGAGAAAAAAGTACCATCTGCAGGAGTCTTTCAAGTTGACCAACAGAGCACCATGATGGAAACAGTCAGCTGTGACCAGAGTTGACCTGTGTATATGGATCACGTGAAGAGTCTACAATAAAGTATGAGCTATAGAAGTGTAGAATACCTACAGAAAATCACAGGAAGGTGAAAACTCTGGTTCACCACGAAGTATAAAAAGATGCCAGAAACCAACTCTGGCCCATGGTTATGAAGCAGCGTCTATTTTAAACTGCCAACAGGCATACTGGTGTAGTGGGAGTTTATCTTCCTGCACACGTTTACCTTATTGCTCAAAGATTCTGTGACGTAGGTACCATATCCATCACTACATTATATTGCATCAACCTTCAGGGAGTACCTGTGCTGCTGCACATTGTTAAAACCTGTTGGAGATAAGAGAACCGCTTTGTGCACTACTATCTTACTTACACATACAATAATGAGCTGTATAAACTTGTATGCTATTTAGCCGTGATTGGGTGTCACACCTGAACACAGAAAAGAGAAAATGAAAACATTCTATAGCCATCAAATGGCTGTGACAACAGCCTTTTCAATTTAAATAATGAGTTGATTTTGTGTCTGGTTGAGAGAGTTAGCTCCAAAGAATGACATTAGGAAGTAGATGGTGACAGAAGGTGACGATAACATGTAAAACAGACATGTCAGCATGGTATCAAGAGATGTTGGCTGATGATTAGATGAAATGCAGTAATGTTTAAGTTACAAATAGCTTTGCTCCATGGAGCTAGGTTTTTCATAAGAGAGGGGGTTCTGTTAATCGGCTGGTGACTGTTCTGTGTGCTTTGAAAGTAAAGATGATATGCAGTAACCATGTCCAATGTAGCTGTAGCCCTTTGGGAACTATAACCATGGGAGTATGGCAGTGTAGGAAGGGAGGGTTCCACGCCTTGAGGTCATGCACTGAGGAGTGCGAGTGCAGGTGGTATTACCTATATGTGGTTGAGCTTCACTGGGCATCCGTTGTGAGATAAACCGCTGCTTCTCCTACACAAGACCCAAGGTCCCGACAAACCGACAACCAGAAACAATTGAAACTGCTTATGATCTATCAGAAGAATGATCTACATAATTTGGGGATCAAGTTTTAATAACAAGAGTACTGAACCACTGACATCCACATATCCGTCAAGTAGACCTTTCTTGACAAACATGATTTGTGGCCTTATTTAAGAATCCTGCAGTCTCCTAGACGTCTTTTACTTCAATGTCACAGAATAATGTCCCACTATGCATTTATAATCACAGACTCAACAGTGCCCAACACTTAACCAGTAAACCACATGCATTAGGTAAATGATGTCCAAGTTATTGGAGCGATGCACTGCTTCGAAGGTCTAGATTTGTGATAAGAGAAAATGCCATATCTCCATCAACTGTTAGAATCAGGAGAGAAGACAGGTGCAAGCATTCGTGTACTTGATAAAGTCTGTAGCTTGTATTTATGAAATAATTTGATGGTTGCACCTAAGAGGTATTAGTGCACTTTACAGCAAACAACTATAGTAATAGCAATAATAAGAAACAGAATAAGAAATAGGGAGTCAGAGATCTTTACAATGCGTCTTGAGAATCTTCAGAGATGCCACTAATCATCTCTGAAAACCTGAACAGTTTAAAATAAAAATGGAGAAAACGGTCAGGAACACGAACCTGCAGTAGATGTTTCACTATCTGGTCTAGATAGTTACTTTCAAGAAAATGCTGAATAAGCGAGGCTCATAAAAGTTATACCAGCAAGAATGACAAACTGAAGCTGGAAATGGACAAGTACCAGTTCTGTGTTTCAGGTGAGAATTATGTTGGATATGTTCCACCAGAGAACAGTATTACAGATGGCCCTTTGCATGTGGCAACTCTATGGATAGGGCCCAGCCAGCCACAAGCACTTAGTTTCTTTTTTACTACAGTAGATTTGATCCATATCTGCTCAAATACAAAAGTGTTGGAATAAACTTACAGATGGTTGTCCTCCGAACTCAGACCACAGAATTCTAAACTTCCTCCTCACAACCCATAACCAAGTTCGGAAGAACGTTGCTAAAATAAGTTCTGCAGAGAGAAGGAAGCCGATCAAGACACTGTCAACTGCATTGGCAATGGGGTTCCACGACCTATGGCATGGGATCGCCATTATTGAAGTGGAGTTGTAATATTGTAAGAAATCCAGCCCGCTACACACACTGAGAAGTACTGATCTTATAAGCGCCTCCCATGCTGTGGCCAGTGACATCACCCAAATCTTTACTGCTGTTTCTTGTCTTTCCTGTACGCCAAGTAATTTGTCCTAGTTTTTCTTTCATTTGTTGGCCTCCACTGAATGGTTAAGCTATTTTGTATGCTTTTCTCATGCTTTTTGTCCCTCTGCCATTGAGCCTTAATATACTAATGTCTAGCAAAACCTATAATAAGGACTTAGAAATTATTTTAGTACTTGTCTATGGGAAAGAGTCATAGTTTAAGGCAAGGCAATAATTGCTCTGGGCATGCCAATTAAAAATTATATGAGATGGCAAAAGCATGGGTCAGACAGCATAGGATCTAAGAATTTTGGTAAGTAGAGGGTAAGCATTGGGCACCATATGGGATATGATTCTGTTCACAGTCTAAAAGGCAGTTTGTCTGAGTTTGTTATTCTCAACGAGTTGTCTAACTTCACCGATTTGTCCTTTGTGTTTTCTGAAAGACAGAAGCTTAGTGCACCTCCCTGCTTCACTTCAAATTCTCTCTCACTAACAGTGAAGCTAGAGGCCCAACCTTTATGTATCTCTGTTAGCCACACTACAATGAAATATGTCCCTGTGATGACTACAATGAAATATGTCCTCATTAGTTTTCCCTACCACTTCTAAGGTGATCTTATGTAAGGTGCTTTTCAGTGAGATACACAGGAAGAACTTACTGCAATGTAGTGGGCCTGTAAGGTGTAGACAAACAGATGGCAGAAGCACATTTAAACTTAATGGATACTGTTGCGGGGATTCTGCACATATACAGAACTATGCGCAGGAAAGCAGGACCTCGGTGTATGGTGGTGTACCAACCATCCACCTTAGTGCCCAAAATCCCAAACCGACTAGCTATAGTGTCTCATTCGTTCTCCGTACTACAGCGAAGCTACCAATGATTAGACATCCCAGAACACGGACTCTTTCAGGAATCGCGGGAGCAAGAACACTCTTTCATTACTCACTCATACTTGTCCACAACGTGCGTATTAAGAGACACAGTATAGTTTAAAATGTTTATTTCAACTAACGTGCTCTAAGACACAGTACATGTGCCAGTACTAGCAGCATAATGCATAAAGACAAAATAGTAAGCATCGTTACAATTCCATAGAATACAAACGGGGACAGCATTTTATAAAGACAGTGGATAAAGGACTATAATGCCTTGCCACCCTCCCCGTGCTAATAACTAGTTTATTCTAAAAATAGAAGACCTCTGGGCTTTGTCAGGGGGACCCCCATACCTCAAGAACTAGATGCAAGGTTTACATCATCGGACAAGCACAGCTCTTCTCCCTGGAAAGGTTTTTCTCCAAGTGCCTCCAACAGGTATCTTGCAATATTAAAAGCACTCGAATTTCAGCAGTGCAGCTGTGCTTCTTGTTATGTCTAAGTGCGTGGGGCTGACCAGAACAAAATAACAAGGGAAGTTGTTTTCCGACCTTGTACATCGTGTGCAGACGAAAACCACAGAGAACAGCAGAAAATGTGAAAGGCAGAAATGTAGACAGTTCTCATGAACATAGGCACAAGCAGAGTCTGGAAAAACAAAGTCACGAAGTAACGTGTGCAAAAGAGGCATCATGGCAGCTAGGCCTAAGCTAACTTAGCAATGTCGACAATGAGGCCACAATCCACACTACACCCTCCCCTGGTCAGTCCATAGGTTAAGACATAGGACGAAAACAGAGTTCAAATAGATGGAGCAGAATGCAAACGTCTATTGGTGGAAAAAATGTGTTGGAAAAAAATGGGAAAAAAAATTCTAAACAGGGCCAAAAAAAAAGGTCACTCAAAGAAAATAAAAAAATCCTGATATGCAGTTTATTGAGAGCCGCAAAAACAACAGTTGATGGACAGAATGCAGAACAATGTCATACATTCACCCCAGTACAGAGATCTGGGCCTAAATCCATCGTTTTTTTGCTCACCATGCCATTCCAGTTTGAACCCAGCCATATGCAAATCAGTCTTGACCCTGTGCCTCATGGGAACAGTCCAGCCCGAACTGCCAAGCCAGGTCCTCCCTGGACTGGAAACAAGCATCCTAGGACCGGTTTCGGGGTTTCACTCCTCTCAGCCAGGATAGCTTGATTCCAGTGGCATGGAGAGCACGGGACCCACGTCTGGGCATACCCGTCCCACTCGGGGTGACAAATGCAAAAACAACAGTTGATGGACAGAATGCAGAACAATGTCATACATTCACCCCAGTACAGAGATCTGGGCCTAAATCCATCGTTTTTTTGCTCACCATGCCATTCCAGTTTGAACCCAGCCATATGCAAATCAGTCTTGACTCTGCACCCAATGGGAACAGTCCAGCCCGAACTACCAGGCCAGGTCCTCTCTGGACTGGAAACAAGCATCCTAAGACCGGTTTTGGGGTTTCACCCCTCATCAGCCAGGATAGCATGACATGGCAGGGAGAGCACAGGTATGCCCAGACGTGGGTCCCTTGCTAACTTTGCCACTGGATTCAAGCTAGCCTGGCTGATGAGGGGTGTTACCCCAAAAACGGTCCCAGGATGCTTGTTTCTGGTTCAGGGAAGACCAGGCTTGGCAGTTCAGGCAGGACTGTTCCGATGAGGCACAGGTTCAAGACTGATTTGCATATAGCTGGGTCCGAACTGAGGTGGCAAAGTGAGCAAAAGAACGATGATCAATCAATCAATCAATCAATCAACACAGTGGGCAAAAGAACAATGGATTTAACCCAGATCTTTTGACTGGGGGAGAATGTTAGCATTGTCAGCATTCCGTCCATCATTTGTTTGCTGTAACACTTTTCGCCCTAAGTGGGATGGGTATGCCCAGACGTGGGTCCCTTGCTCACTGTGCCACTGGATTCAAGCTAGCCTGGCTGAAGAAGGGTGACATACCCTGAAACCGGTCCCAGGATGCTTGTTTCCGGTCCAGGGAGGACCTGGCCTGGCAGTTCGGTCTGGACTGTTCCCATGGGGCACAGGGTCAAGACTGATTTGCATATGGCTGGGTCCAAACTGGGGTGGCGTCGTGGGCAAAAGAACGATGGATTTAACCCAGATCTTTTGACTGGGGGAGAATGTTTGCATTGTCAGCATTCCGTCCATCATTTGTTTGCTGTAACACTTTTCGCCCTAAGTGGGATGGGTATGCCCAGACGTGGGTCCCTTGCTCACTGTGCCACTGGATTCAAGCTAGCCTGGCTGAAGAAGGGTGACATACCCTGAAACCGGTCCCAGGATGCTTGTTTCCGGTCCAGGAAGGACCTGGCCTGGCAGTTCGGTCTGGACTGTTCCCATGGGGCACAGGGTCAAGACTGATTTGCATATGGCTGGGTCCAAACTGGGGTGGCGTAGTGGGCAAAAGAACGATGGATTTAACCCAGATCTTTTGACTGGGGGAGAATGTTTGCATTGTCAGCATTCCGTCCATCATTTGTTTGCTGTAACAGTTTATTGAGAGCCAACACAACTAATCCATCAGATTGTATGCGCAGAAGACTGCCACACCTTCCAAAAAGACATCATTGTCATCGTTTGAAAAAAGAGATGCCATCCAGTTCAACAAATCAAAACTGCATTCATGTTCCTCATAATAGGGAGCAGCGATCAGCATTGCGGGACAACTTGCGTGATATTCAATATTACTTTGTTGTAGGAGATTCTGAGCAGCCGCACAGATATCCCACTGTGCCAAAACTCCAAGTGCAGCCGCACGCGCCATTAATCCATCACCGGAACATTCCCGTTCATGGGCCATTAAGGGGCCCATTAACTGGTCGAAATCCGGGTCCGAACAAGACGTATTGAAGAGGCAAACATCCAAGGACCATGAGAACGGACATCGTAAACAGGACAGCACAGGTTGCACGCAAGTGAAATACGCAAAGCGAAAAGATAATCCATAAGCCATGCTGAGTGTTGCCAGTGGCAGTGTAACGAAGCTGTCATGCATACGGTCACGGTGCATCCGCAGTCGCCCTGGGCTGTGTAGGCCCACAAGAGGTGCAGCCATTGCGCAGCAGGCAAAGCAAAAGCAATATTCCAGCAGCTAAGGCTAGGATCAATGGGAGGCCACCAAAGACGCTGGAAAAAATGGAATGAATAAAAGCCGGTATTACACCAAATATTGTCTGAAAGGACGTCAGAAGGCCAGAGCCCACAACTTTAAAAAAGTGTACAAGGCCGTTGGTATTAGATGCATTAAATATACGATGAATCAGTTCACTGAAATGTTGGGGGAGGTTAGTATTTAAAAGGGCCTGTATTTCACTGTGGGCGCTGGCCACCTGGAGGACGAAGATCTCCCGTGCGGAAGTTAGCATAACCTCCTCGTTTAATAATAGCGCCTTTATTCTGCTCAATTTATTGAAATCTGCCTTCAAAGTCGGTATGTAAGGCCAAATGGAACTATCTAACTTCCCACGTGGGGGTGGAAAAAGCACATTTTTGCAGCATACTACGCGTTGCGAAACTGTTACAATGTAGGGTATGCCAGATTGCAACCCACAGCAATCTTGATTATTCAAAAGCAGATAGCTACCGTTAGCAAGCATAGTGAAAGTAGGTGATATAGCTGGAACAGGAATACCCTTTAAAACACATGTAAGATTAATGTTTTTACAAACAAGGGAACGACCTACTGTAGAATCGCAAGACTCCCCTGTAAGGTACACCTCTTTGTCATCCCTAAGGCATCTGTATGTGAAAGGCAAGGACCACACTTCATGCAGAAAGGTACTGCCCAAAGGCTCAAAACAGCCTATCGGGTAATGTTTCATGCAGGAACTGAATTCAAACAAAGAGAAAGGCAAAGAGATAACCCTGTGTATGAGCCGAACTGTAGAGTCAGTTTCCGCCACAGAGAAAGGTAAAGGATCTATTTTTTCGATATGTAGAAGAGTGTATGTTGCATCTTTCATGGACATGAACTGCTGTTTCTCAGTCAAATTAAACGGCAAAAACAACGCAGAAGCGTTTAAGTAGTCCCATGGTACCTTCCCCATTTTCAGAGTTTGCAAAGTCCATGCAAACTGCATCACTGAACGCAACTGATTCTGACCATGATATAACACAGACACTTCATCTTGTACAATATCAACAACAGAAGAAACTATATTGTCTAATGTGTAAATGCGGGAAGATAGCGTGTTAATACTATTGTCAACAACAGCAAGTACTTTTTCTAGATTTGCTTGGTCTATTTCCCGTAAACGGGAAGCAGCTTCTATTTGTGAAAGCTTCCAGATTTCATTGTAAGTCGCATAAATGAATCTTTTTGGTCTCGTACCTCTAGGTCCCAGAACAAAGTCGGCCAGATCAATGTTACCGGATAACAGGGATAAATGTTGTTTCACGGACTCTAGTGTAGAGTGCTGCAACCACTGTTTACATAATTTACCAACTGAATATTTTGTAACCGAACGTGAGTTAGAAAAACGTGGATCAGGTCTATCCTGTTTGTAACCAGGAGCAGAGTTATGAAAACGCAGTTGGCAGGCATTAGAAGCTATCTGCCACACCAACCATTCTGAGGGATCTAATGCAGAGACTTTAAATGAATTATTTTGAAACAAAGCTTGCAACTCATCAAGGGAATAATTTAAATGCAAGCTCCAGTTAAGCAATGAAGACAGCGTAGGAATAGCAGGTGCATTCAATTGTTTGGAAGTCGCCAAACCAAAACAAGTTGTTTGGTATATAGTATTATTTAAAAATAATATTTGGGTTGGGATGAGGCAAGCACGATGTAAGGCCTCGGTACCGCGTACCTGCCAGGATTTAGTCCCCCAAATAGATTTCAAATGAATGGTGGCTTTCCAGTGCTCATAGCCACCGACAGCTACTGCGTCCATAAAGGAACTGGAATACAGCAATTTGGTGTGGGTTAACATCACCTTTGGATTGGAAGAAATGTTTAATTTCAAATAATAGGACCCTGGGTTTGACCTATCAAAGTCTGTAAAATAAGTAAACTTATTTATCAGAGTTTGGGAGCTCCGTTGCTGAGGGGTGGGACAATGTTCCCACTGGGTATAATTAAAACTATCTCGAAGTGCACTAGATTTATGCAGGAAATGGTTACCATAATGTTGGTAACAATACAAATCGGCATAATTAGCAGAATTTAAATACAAATCCTCAGTATTAAAAGCAGCATAATATTTCAAATCGGAAAACAAGGATTGAATTGCATGAACATCCCAATCATCTGAACGTATGTTTCTTTTTACCACATCACCCATGGAAACACGAAGTACATTTGGTACATTGATAATTTCTGTCGGTCCATGAATTTGGAAATTCACTGCATCCCATACGATGCCATCTGCGACTGGAAATGCAGAAATGTTCACAAATGTCTGGTCACGTTTCATTATGTGTGAAGAAGAGTGCGGAGCCAAAGTGCCAGCAACAGAGTTCACCGCAGAGCGCTCCGGCAAGTAGTGACCATTGATGAGTAAGAAAAAAACTGTCACAAAGCCAATGGACATGAAAAGGAAAATCAGGAATAGCACCAACCAGATGTATGTCCAAGGAGGGACCAAAAAATTGTCTCTAAACCAGGATACAAAAACACTAAATTTGGTTGGGACAAAGGATGAAGTGGAAGTCGAGTCGCAAGAAAAGCGGGACTGGTTCAGTGGTGTTGTAGGCAAACCAGTCAATGACTCACTTGTGGGATAAGCATACTCAGTTTCCTCGTTGCAGGAGGAAGCTGGTGGGACGAGCAGGCGATCTGGTAGAGAGACCATCCCAATGGCAACCTCGTTGCAAGTGGTGACCGGAGGGCCACCAGCAGGATTCCTTGAAATTGGTGGACACGATACAGCAGGTGTTACACTATTCAGAATCGGCCAGATGTTGTAGCTTGACATTGTCCACTGACATGTATCTGTTGTCTTTGCGACCAGGAAGCGGTGGTAATATGACTGTACGAGTACCCTTCAAGCCCAGGACTAGAACCGGCGCACGATAAGAGGGGCCAAATTCTTTTTTATTCTCCACCTTCTCTCGGACCATATCTCCAATCTTCGGAAGCCAGCCGGCAACCGGAATCAGCAGCGCAGCGTCAGTGGCAGAGGGTAAGTGTTCAGTTGCAAGTCTGTCACGGGTCTCTTGTAAGTTCTGTAACATAGTAGAATGATTATCTACGTCAAAGGTTGCGGCAGCTGCCGCCATGTCTAGACCATCAAGGTCTGGCACAAACATCTGTATGCCATAGAGCATTTCCTATGGGGTCCGCCCACCCAGAGATCTTCTAGGGAGATTATTAAGTGCACGTTGCACGCCATACAAGTGGGCCAGCCAGTTCCTGCCAGTACCTAAGACTCTAGCTGTCAAGGATTGCTTTAAGTCACGGTTCATTCGCTCCACAATTGAGTTGCCCTCAGGCCTGTATGGAGACGAAAATTGCACCAGCACCCCCAAAGACCTCATCGCATCCTTGTACGCCTTGGAGGCGAACGCTGGACCTTGGTCGGAATGGAAGGTGCCACAGGCAAAAATTCCCATAAAGACACGCAAATCCCTGATGACATTTCGAGCGTCAGCACTGCGTTGTGGCCAAACCCAGATGAAACGTGTGCACGAATCAACTGCAACTAAGATGTATTTATATGCAGTATCAGAAGAAAATGGACCGCAGTGATCAAGATATACACAACCAAAAGGTTTATTAGAAATGCAGAGCTGTGTTTGTGGCGGACGTGTAACCGCAGAGGGCTTAATTTGCTGACAGATGTCACAAGAAAGGACATAATTACGGGTCTGTTTATATAAACCACGCCACCATTAACGCTGCTGCAAGATTGAAACCGTTGCAGACACGCCAGCATGAGCCGAAGCCAAGCCTTCGTGCGCGGCTGTTATCAAAGAATTTCTGCGGTCCGCGTTGGGAATGAGCCGATCACCAACGTCCGGAATTCTTACATAAGGAACATGGTCGGGACTTAAGTGATAAGAGTACTTGGAAGGGAAACCCAGTGGGTAATTAGAACCTTCCGTAGTAGCAGCAATAGCTGCCAAAATCTCATTATCTATTTTTGTCATGGATCTGGTAACGGCTGCTACTGAGCACGTGGCTACTGCTGATTTGGCAGCTTCGTCCGCCAAACTGTTACCGACCGTGTGTGGACCCACACGCTGGAGGCCAAGAGTGTGAATCACCTGTGTGAGAGGCAGACGTTGTTTAAGATCCGCTACTCGAACCCAAAGCATTTTATGCTTAATTGCGCTGCCTTTAGAATCTCTATAGTCGTTCTGAGACCAAAAGAATAAGTTGTCATTAAAAGACTGAACACAGTAGTAAGAATCGCATACAATGAGTGTAGTCACATCTGGATCTGCAAACTCAAGTGCGAGCACCAAAGCACGAAGCTCGGCCAATTGGGCGGTACTGTCTCCCAGTGCCTGTGTGTGCACAACACTCGACTTGAACTCACCGTTCACCATGGTACCTGCCACAATAGCACAAGCTGCTGAATAAGCATGCTTAGAACCCGTGGCCGGTTGCGCCGAACCATCGGTGTAAATGATACATTTGTACTCCTCAAGCAGCAGTAAAGACAGAGGAGGAGGATGAACAAATTCATACTGCAAGAACTCCTGTGTCTGAAGAGAGGAATCAAAGATAAAGGTGACATCAGGAGACGTCAAAGAAGTAGCCCATTGTATCCAATGGGGGTGCAAAGCCTTAGAGTTCGGTACACTTGCCTTCGTCACTGCCTCAAGGGCAGGATATGGTGTTACCACCAAAATGCGCTTTCCCTGTGCCAGTGCGCATTCTTTAAGAATAGCCATTTGCACTGCAGTCAAAACTTTTTCCACAGATGAAAAGCGCAACTCAGCAGAAGTGTAAAGATGCGATTTGTATGCAATAGGTACTGTGTCACCTTCGTTAAACGTCAAGTAAGTGAAACCCACTGCGCCTGGCACGATTCTGATCACCAGGTTCGTGTGGTTATCACGAGTCAATAAGAACTTAGATTCAAGTAGATCAGACTGCAAAGATTGTAGAATAGCTGAATGTTCCGGAAGCCAGCATGACTTTGAAAAGGTTTATTGTATCAAGGCATAAAGAGGCTTGATATGCTGGGCATACTCGGGAATGTAAGAACGCCCGAAGTTCAAAAATCCCAGCAAAGACTGAAGTTTTTTCAGGGTTGTTGGAGGGCGCAGAAGTGCACATTTCTCCAGGAAGTGGGGAGGTAAGCCCCTACCTTCATTGTTGAGCTCGTAGCCCAAAAACAACACAGCGTACTTTGCGATGTGTGATTTGGCAAAATTAAATTTGTAACCGAAGTCCGCAAATTCAAGAATAATGCGGTCTACTCGGGAAAGATGCAGCCATAGTTCGTCGTCTGTCAGATATATATCATCCATGTACGAATACGCATCTGGGTCTATGCTGTCCAACAAAGAGAGAACACGGGCGGCGAAGACCCCCAGGCTGTTCTTGTAGCCCATTGGCAAATGCCGGAATTGTATTTGTTTTCCACCGGAAGTGAACGCGGTCCATTGACTTCATTCAGGGGACAAATTGTGTGTGTAAAATCCATTGGAAAGGTCAAGTGTCGTTTTATATTTTTTACGAACAAGACTGTCTACTAGAGCAGAACTATGGGTATTCTGTACCGCAAAGGTTCGACAATGAGAGTTCAAATGCCGGTAATCTAAAACTAAGTGGTACGACCCATCGGGTTTAGAAACCGCAAAAAGGGGGTTATTCATTGGGGACACGCATGTCTCAATTACTCCTTGATATTCTAACTGTGTCAGAATGTCTGAAACGGGACCTTTAGCTTCCCGCCGGAGGGGATATTGGGGTTGAGCCTGTGGCATAGACCACAACGGTATATCATGGGGGGGAGAATCTTGATCCCAGCCCACGTGATTACAGTACAGTGCCGGGGCTTGGGCCACAGCCCATTCAGCTGCGAAAGCCTCCGCATGTTCCTTAGGGACATAACGTGAAAAACTCGGAAGTATTACTTCCTCCCCTCTCGGAGCAGCGAGAACAAATGGTGGTGGCCAATCCGCCTCTGCCAATAATATGTTGTAAGAAGAGGTCAGATTTTCCCCAAAAATCCCTTTAATAACACGCTCAATGTCACCTTCAATTAGAAGGACTATATTATATAGTCTGTCAGGGGGTGCCACTCGGGTGTCAGCTGTCTCGACAGTAATGAAAGTGTCAGTTGCTGTCGCCTCCACATGAGGACGCAGTGCCTCTCGCACTATGGTAACTTCCGCGGCGCTGTCTAGCAGCGTCACTGCCCACGTCCAATTCAGGAGTCTTGTTCTCACCGTCTGTGGCATATCTAGCTGTTAAAGCTGCAACTTTTTTCTTCTGAAACTGTGGGCGAGAACGTGGAAGTTCTTCTTGTTTCCCCTTGCCTCCAGGCTGACGAGGTTGGTCCCGTCCCTGTGGGGCGTCGTGACCCTTGCCTCGATCCTGGCGATCTCCTCCACCAGCCTGTGAGCTCGATGGTGCCTGTGAAGAACGAGGAGAACGCTGTTCAGGGACCTGAAACTGGTCAGGAGACTTAATTCTCGCTCGGTCGCGCAAATCATAAGTGCGTTCAGAAGACTCGGAAGCCGGTGACGCAGCACGCGACCCCTGTTTCTGTTGTTGCTTCCCCTGCTTCTTTAGTTTCCAGTTCTTTTTAGAAAAGAACGGTTTCTCGTCTTTATCAGACTGAGATTTTGGTTGTGTTTGTGTCTGAGTTTGCGTTTTAGCAAAAGGCTTAACTCCCAAACTATTGCGGCCAATGGTTTTATAAGCTTGTGCAATAATTTTCGGTAATTCGCAAGGCTTGTCGAGTTCTGGGACCAAAGTCAAAGCGTTAGCTACTTGAAAGTTAACTGCATCACCCTTGACATTTGCAAGGATTAGATCAGCCACTATATCGAACACTCCCACTAGTCTCATCCCCAATTCTACAGCCGCTTCAGGGCCATGTTCGTCTTGAACACGCTTAATCACTGCGGGGAGGACTGTCATTGAGGGAGTGCCGAAACACTTCGCATACACTGCCACAAATACCTTACCCCAGTTGTTGCATTCTGTCAACTCTGGAATTAAGTCTTTTGGCAAACTTATAGTCAAAATCCTGTGTTTTTCCACAGGAGAGGTATTCGGAAACACCGCCTCCAGCTGGTCAAATTTCTCAGCAAGCCAATAAGGTAAATCATCCTTATGCTGTGAGCGCTTGCCCATCACCGAATTAACCATGACGGGACTTATAGTTACACCGCCAGGCCCAGCTGGTTGCACTGCAACTCCAGGAGGGGCCATCTGGACGTTGCGTGTGACATATTCTACTAAATCTCTGTGCACACGAACCAAAGACGTATGCAGCACGCGCAGTTCATCTACCGGAACCGCTAAATAACGTGGATGCGGGGTGTATCCGGCCAAACCAGGCCAAGCAGCCCCATCAATCGATAAAGGGCCTAAACGAATCGGGGTGACCGGGTGTGGGAGGGCGCCATTAAACCAAATTCGGTGTTGCCATGCCGTGAGCGGAACCTCAAGAGCCTGATAAGGCCGATAAGCATTAGGAAGGGCCGTGGCAGTGTACACATGGAACAAATTATCAGCTCCATCCACCGCCGGAAAAGTGACCCATGAATAAAACACCTCAAAGTGGTAAGCTGCATCAGCTTGTACCACAAAGATGAGAGCGACACCCGCGTCAGGCACTCCATACGCTGTCAAATGAGCTCGGAGCGCAGCGCGGCTATGTGCCGGGATATTTA
The DNA here is from genome assembly GCA_963921515.1 of Calotriton arnoldi. Taxonomy (NCBI): domain Eukaryota; kingdom Metazoa; phylum Chordata; class Amphibia; order Caudata; family Salamandridae; genus Calotriton; species Calotriton arnoldi. The sequence continues at coordinate 2,294,387 of CAWUFW010001372.1, read as the reverse complement.
TATTCACATCCATTAAGACCAAGAATGAATAACAACCTAGTGTGTGGCAGCACAATATAGGGTTAACAATAAAGAGAATACCTTTTAATAACTTCAAGCCTGAAAGAACCTATAAAAACATCAATATAGGAGGTTACACCCTCACATCCGTTTCCGGAAACAGAAGTGAGGGGAATTGTGGACAAGCACAAGCACTACTCAAGCGTCTCGCAGATAAGAAGCAGACCAAACGTTGGTGGCGCCATGTTGCGGGGATTCTGCACATATACATAACTATGCGCAGGAAAGCAGGACCTCGGTGTATGATGGTCTACCAACCATCCACCTTAGTGCCCAAAATCCCAATCCGACTAGCTATAGTGTCTCATTCGTTCTCCGTACTACAGCGAAGCTACCAATGATTAGACATCCCAGAACACGGACTCTTTCAGGAATCACGGGAGCAAGAACACTCTTTCATTACTCACTCATACTTGTCCACAACGTGCGTATTAAGAGACACAGTATAGTTTAAAATGTTTATTTCAACTTACGTGCTCTAAGACACAGTACACATGCCAGTACTAGTAGCATAATGCATAAAGACAAAATAGTAAGCATCGTTACAATTCCATAGAATACAAACGGGGACAGCATTTTATAAAGGCAGTGGATAAAGGACTATAATGCCTTGCCACCCTCCCCGTGCTAATAACTAGTTTATTCTAAAAATAGAAGACCTCTGGGCTTTGTCAGGGGGACCCCCATACCTCAAGAACTAGATGCAAGGTTTACATCATCGGACAAGCACAGCTCTTCTCCCTGGAAAGGTTTTTCTCCAAGTGCCTCCAACAGGTATCTTGCAATATTAAAAGCACTCGAATTTCAGCAGTGCAGCTGTGCTTCGTGTTATGTCTAAGTGCGTGGGGCTGACCAGAACAAAATAACAATGGACGTTGTTTTCCGACCTTGTATATCGTGTGCAGACGAAAACCACAGAGAACAGCAGAAAATGTGAAAGGCAGAAATGTAGACAGTTCTCATGAACATAGGCACAAGCAGAGTCTGGAAAAACAAAGTCACGAAGTAACGTGTGCAAAAGAGGCATCATGGCAGCTAGGCCTAAGCTAACTTAGCAATGTCGACAATGAGGCCACAATCCACACTACAATACCAGGGTCTTTCTGTTCGCCAAATGATACTTCCTGAAAATCTACTGCTGCATAACTCATTTCCCTTATTTACACGGCCACCTTGACACATCTGCAAACTGACATAAAACCTTGGACCTGATTCTTAAGGAAATTAGTACATCTGTATCCAGAGGTTTTCTAATCTCATATCGATGTAGATTTCCATTTCAGCAAGACACAAAGGTCTTACAGATCACACCTGGAAATCTGCTCTGGTCACCGCTTTATGGTGCATAATAATGGACACGTTTTGTGAATTCCATTTTCACATGCAAGAATATAAATGTGTATTTTCTCACCGAGGAAGGTATCTGAAGGTATCTTGTTAAATCCTTGTTACATCATAAGCTAACACATCTGTTTATATATTGCACCCATTCTTACCTCTCCTCAGGTTCCTGCTGCAAACAGAGCTCCACAAAGTTGCGAAAAGTGGGGGTAAATGTTTTTGAGGCAGGGGTTTGCAGTCTTTCGCTGGTTATTGTCCCAGTCATGGCAGAAGTGAGCACACTCTCGCCAATGCCGGAATCCACTCCTGAGCGAGAGTTCTTCAACCTTGAATCCCCACAGGGGAAATAACTGGCATCCAATTGACAGGAGGCAGAGCCCTTGAGCTTCTGTAGCAGCATCTGAAAGAAACACCAGTTTAACCCAGCATCATCAAAATGGCTATTTGCCAAAAAGGACAGTTGTTTTAATAAGAAAATGAGCAATCTTGCAGAGATACTAATATGCTATTAGGCAAAAGGATATTTTAGATTGCTTCCTATTGAATCCATGTATGTCCCTTCCTTCAAAACTCTCTCAGGAACTGGCCTATATTATTTTGATAGCTAACAAACTAAACTATGAGCTAGCCTAATAAAAGCATTACTGCTGCAAGCTCACATCTGTTTGATTTTTGTCTGTCTAAGATTTTACTCTTCTTATTCTATGACAATCAGACATCCTTTACTTTACAAAGCCATTTCTTAGAAACACCACAATGCCCTTTGTAAAGTATCTGATATCAGACATGTCAATATCTGAAAAAAGAAACCTTATAGTCATGTACAGACATTTACAGGCAATGAATTGCTTAGGGTGACCACCAGACCAGCAATAGCTCATGGTCACCAATAGATGGGAGATAAAGTCTCTAGGAAAGAGGCCCTGGGAAATCCATATATACTCAGACAAACCTATTCAGCCTTCCTTTAGCACCTTCACTGTGAAAGCTCTCTCAGTGTGCCCTTGCCAGAGTTGCTGACAACAACCGCGTTTTTCATGTTCCACTACATACAAGTATAAACACAGCCACATTTCAAAGTTAAATATTTAGGATGATGGTATGTTAGTCAATATCTATGCCAAAATACCCTAACCGTAAGACATTATTATGGTAACAAATCGTAAGGAATTCCATAATCCAATATTTGGCAGTAAACACCATTTTTTATCAAGAAATATGAGTGCATTTCTTGTTCAATTTTGCATATCACTGTTTATATAATTTCTAAATTGTTTAATCTTTTTTCTCCCCACTAGCGGTCCAACAACTTTCTGTCAGTGGGTTATAATTCAGGTTCCACATCTGTCCGAAAAAGAGCTAGGAATGTCACTTTCATTCCCACTGTTACCTCGGCATCATATTCTACTCTTCACTCAACATGAACTGCCAGATCAACGCTGTGTCCTCCACATGCTTCAACACCCTCCACATACTCCGCAAGACCTTCAAATGGATCCCCCCGACTCCAGGAAGACCGTCACCCACGCACTCATCACCACCAGACTGGACTATGGAAACGCGCTCTATGCCGGAATCAACAAAACACTGCTCCGCAAACTCCAGACTGTCTAGAACGCCGCAGCCAGACTTGTCCTCGACATCCCATGACATGACCACATCACCCAACACCTCCGCGACCTCCACTGGCTCCCCGTTAAAAAAAGAATAACCTTCAAACTGCTCACACGCCTACAAAGCCCTCCATAAGACCGGACCCCAATACCTCAATGAAAGAATCTCCTTTCACGCCCCCAAGAGAAACCTCCGCTCTGCCGACCTAGTCCTTGCCACGGTCCCACGCATTCACAGGGCCAGAGCAGGTGTCAGATCCTTCTCCTACATCACGGCCAAGACCTGGAACGAACTCCCCCTCCGCATCAGACAAAACCCGACACTGCACCTATTCAGAAAGGATCTTAAGACCTGCCTCTTCGGATGACCACGGAGCTGCTCGAAGCCCCCCACCCCCCAGCGCCTTGAAACCCTCACGGGTGAGTAGCGCAATCTAAAAATCCCTGATTGATTGATTGACCTAATCTTAATTTCAACATCAGAAAAATACATACACTTTTTGGGCCTTTTAAACAAAAATCGAAGGATTCCTGATTTGGGACAGATCAGTTCTCATTTTTCTTTTGGCATAAATCCCAGACACTGGCTCAGAGTTTTGCCAAATTTCCCTTGATTCCCTCTTGAAGTAAATGTTGCTTGAACAATGCTTTAAAAAAAATAAAAGATTCCATCTTGAAACATACACAATGTGTTCCACAGGTATGATTTGCCAGTTTTTCTCATAGTATATCGTGCCCTTCGTGGTCTGTTCTTTCCCCGTGGATTAACAATTACGAGTCGGTGGTCAGTAGCATCGGATTGTACATTATCCCCGCCACACCATCAATGAGAATGCCTCTCCCATTTCATACCCTCCCAATAACACCTTGCATGATCCTTCTGTAACTTTAGGCCCAACATCTCTGAAAGAGTGTCTTTCAACTGTTGCCAGAAAGTAAATATTCCAGGGCACGCCCACCAGTGTGTGGCCAGACCTACTTCTCTCCATAATTCTACAAAACCTCTGTGGTCCATGCATCAAAATTCTTTAATCCAACTAGGGAATACTACCACATGTATAGAAGTTTTAAAGTCACTTCCATATACTGCACAAATACACTGTACTGAATTATTTTTCTATGTAATCTTTCCCAATTTTGCTGGAAGATTTCACGTTTTTCCACACCCATGTCTGTAAGTGTACATAGGAGCTTACTGGAGCTGAAAATATTTCAAGGATATCAGGCCCCATGAAAACAATAAAGTCTAGCTTGAGTTCCTCAAAATTAATGGGTTGCCCAATGGCACCTACCTTAATATCCAGGTTTAATGCCGATGGTTAACTTGGAAATTGAATAGTCTTTTATCTTTAACTACCTCAAATTCTATTTCTAAAGCATCTCTTATAATTCTTCACCCTCCTTCCCCCACATTCTAAATGTCAGTCCATCGAGTGCTAATGAGAGTTCTTAGTTCATGTAGATGCGTAGAATGGTGGTGGACATGCAGAACACTTGTCCAACAATTTTAAGAACGTTAATATAACTCCATTTAGATACTGTTTTTTAAGTCTCCGTCATTTGGGCAATGATAAGTCACTCCACAAGGCTTGCTCCATAAAAGTAATGCTTCTCCAATTGCAGAAATATCCAATCTTTAATTACCTTAATTTGGACAGCATGATTGTATTGCTCACCCTCTGAACATGCCATCCCCCTTTTGACCTGGGTGCCATAAGAAATTTCTTATTTATCCTTGCTATCATTCCTTCCCAAAAGGGCATAATCAGCGAAGAAATTAGGTTAATGGTTGAAGGGGGTGGAAGCCGCACTCAGGTAACAACCACAATTCTTGTCAGGATGAACTACAAAAGTCACTTAATTAACCTGTGCTTAACCCTCTGGTAGCTTGGCACAAAGCAGTCAGGCTTAACTTAACCTCGTGTAAAGTATTTCTGCAGCACACAAACAGTAGTAAAGTGATTACACAACACAAGAAAAATTCCAAACCTATTAAAAAAAATTGACCAATTTACATTAAATAAAGTGGTACTAAAATGACAAAAATCCAATCAGTCGAACCGGCAATATACAATTTCAACGTTTTTCAGTACATATAGCGCCTAAAAGTACAAAGTGCTACTCGAGGTCATCTGGTAGTGCTAGACCGGGGGAAAGTCACAAGTTCAGGCCGACCACGATGGAGTGCAGGCCAGATACAGGGACAAGGTTAGTCCTGCTGTAAAAGTTACCCTCTCAAATTCGGCGCAAAGTGTTTCATTTGCGGTGGAAGAGGCCACAAGGAGCAGGGAGAGCATTGCGGATGGTCGTTGCTGTAGCACAAAGAGCAGGCCAGGCATAGCGGACGGTTGTCGCTGTAGCATGAAGATTCGGTCGAGTGTTGCAGACGGTTGTTGTTGGACCTTCGCACTGGCAGTCACCACGGGCAGGTCCTTGCTGTAGAGCGAAGAGCAGATTTAATTGTGCTAACGGTCACTGTAGGTAAAGAGACGAGTTCATAGGAGCTTATCGATGGCAGAGTCTCTGCGCAAACAGACCGGTTCACATTCATGAAGGGCCCGAAACATCTAGATTTCACCTTCTTTCACAGGAGGAACTCAACTGATGCTAGCCAAGCTTCTTGAACCTGGGAAAGCACCTCTTGGGGATCAGGAACTCACTCCACTGGAGCCCAGCAGGGCTCAGGCAGGTCCAGTACAGCAGGGCAGTTGGGCAGTTACAGAGAGTCCTCTAGAGCTTTTTATATCCTTGTAGCTCAGACAGGAGGTCAGCTAACTGTCCCTTGGAGCCACTTAGGTAGCCTGGAATGAAGGGAGCAAGTCCAGTCTTTCTTCTCAGAGAGCATGGCAGTCCTCAAGCAGAAGGCAGCCCTTCAGGGGTAAGGGATGTTTTCAAGCAGAGTGGCATTCCTCTGGTAGCAGCAGGGAAATTCTCTGGAGAGCAAGGCAGTCCTTCTTCTGTAATGTCCACAGGCCCAGAAGTGTACTAAGGAGTGGCTTTGGGGGGTCCAATATTTATACCCGGTGCCAGCCTTTGTGTGAGGGGACTGCCTGTCTTTCCCCCAACACTCTAGAAAGTTCTTACACTTCCTCTGGTCAGGGCTCCAAACTGTCTGGGTGACAAAAGGCACTGCAGGCCTGGTGTCAGGTTCCTTTGTGTGTGCTAGAGGCAAAACCCTTTGAAGTGTAAGTGGTGCAAGGTACAGCTCCGCCCCAGCCATTCTACAAGGAAGGCCCTCTACCAGCTGCACTCAGGTCACACTGTTTCCTGTCAGGGCCCAATACTCATTCTTAATGGAGGATCCATTACAGACCCAGGCTCCTAGAAGGCCTCTGAAACTTTTCGGCAGGAAAATGCCAACTTTCTAAAAGTAGAACACAACAGTGTACCCGGCTACTCCTTAATTTAACTGCTTGCCAGTTAAAGCAGTGATCACTTGGAATCAATCCAACTAGATCTGGTTATTTATTCAACTTTTTAATACCTTCTTTTACAAATCTTTTCTTTTTTTCAAATAGTCTGATACAAGACAAACACTTATTCATTCAAGGGTGAATATACAATACAAATACAAACAACAACATGTATATACATTAAACATTCCTACATGTGAAACAAAACAAATTTTTGTACACCAATCTTAATTCACGAAACAAGGCAAACTCTTCCAATTACATTCCTTTCATCATAGAAGAAGGATGCCCAACATTGGGAACAAAAATGAAAACAGCCAGGGTTAAATTTGGGCTTTATATTTCCCTCTGGCTGTGAATAGCCACCATATGGCTCTTCCTCAATGTAATTCCAATATGCCGACGCGTTTCGAGACCCTTGTCAACTCCAGGGGCTCTCATCAGGGCTTCGTGTTTGGATGGAATGGTGTGGTCTACAAAAACAAAAGAGGAACATTGGATGTTTAGGGGCCTCCCTTTTAGTGAACTAACCATATAGCAAAATTACTTCAACCTCACGGTTGTTACTAATAATTACCTGATGGGTGTCACCTTTTGCCATCAGTGAAGTCCCTTATTAACCATGTGGGGAGTATTTCAATCAGGAGCTGTGAAAAAACATACATTTGGCCCTGACACCAATACATTTCGGCAAATCATTTTGAAAAACTTGCATTTATTAGAAAATCTGGAATGACCATTCGAGAAGCCGTTATTCGCAATGAAAAAGAACACAAGTATTGGGCAACAAATAGTTAGAGCAGATCTATTTCCAGTGCAACAGAAGAGTGATTTACGCACTCAGTGGAAACTGAAACCGGTGGAGGGGCACCATAAATGCGGCAATTGTTCCGCTTGCGAATCAACAGTTGAAGGTAAAGAATTCATTCACAACAACACCAAATGGAGGCATACGGAATTTACCAACTGCAAGACAAAAAATGTCATATATGCAGTCTTGTGTCCCTGTTCCAAAATTTATATTGGAAAAACAAATCAACAAATCAATCAACGCATTGTCCAGCATCGCTCTCGAATTAAAAAGAAAGTTTTGACTGCACCCATGGTCGCGCATTACATCGAGCACTCACATAGTGAGAAAGACCTCAAGTGGACAGTGTTGTTTGGATTAAACACAAAAAATAGGGTCTTTGACACAGATGCAGCACTCTTGCAAAAAGAAGCTTACCTGATATTGAAATTCAATAGTACCCTTACTGGATTGAACGAAATGACAGAACTATCCAGGGCATAAGATTACACTGTGTGTTATTGCAAACTACAGCATCCAGAATGCAATATAGCTGTAGGTCACGACTGTGCCTACAACCTCAGTGGTCATTGGTTGTTTTAAACAAATAACATTTCCCACAACCCCAATTTTTTTTTAAAAAGAATGTGCTCCTATTCGAAATGCCGGTGGCTGCCCTGTTTGGCTTGCTTCCACTGAGAGACATGCAGAATGATTTCCGTCTCTTCAGGTTGTGAACAAGTAAGTTTTGATGTTTTAAATGCTTGATAGCTTGCTCATCGATAAAAAAAAAAAATACACGGCAAACTGAATTCCTTTATCCATCTATATTTTAGTTATGCGGAGACGCCGTTCCACACTTAATATCTCTTAGTAAACATTGAGTTTACTGGGCCAGCAGAGGACAAGAGAAAAGATTAACTGATCCTGCAGGTACGCGTTTATAGTTGTACGCGCGCTTGCAACTTGTATTTATAAATAGTTCTTTCTAAATCATCTCCGTACTGAAGGAGGCACATGCTTATCTTTTGTAGACGTGATTAATCTTCAGTGACACGTCTTGCCCGATCCTAAAGCTGCAACAGAGAAATGAAGATAGTCATGGAAAACTGTTCATTTGACTAGTGAAGGTATGCGCCCGATTAAGTTTGTGCACAGACAGAAATAAGGATTATTTGTTTCTGTAGGCATGCGCTGTATGTTTCACTCGCACCAGCTTTTAGATTTAACAAACCACACATTTTTAGGTCGAGCCTCGAGTAGCGCGCAAGCGCTGCTAGGCGAAGACTTTAAGTAAGGGGGTTTCAGAAGCAGTCCAAACGCTCGTGCGTCGTGGCTGGCCTTTTTGGGATGGTTACGCGCGGCAGACATGTGTTTCCAATTATCGTGCCCAGACGCGGACGCGATAATTGTAAACACATGCCGGCAAAAGGCCATGACGCACGAGCGTCTGGTCAGCTGAGCAGGCTGCCGCGCTCGCTGGCCTCGCCCCCGCTCCTCTCTTGTTGTTTTGAGAATCTGGTCACCCTAAGTTAACGACAATCTATATGTGTCATACTTACAAATCCCCACGAATTCGCTAACAAAAATGAGCCTCAGTGACAAATGAAGTACAGTGCCCGGGGGGTTAGGAAGAAATGTGAGTGTCCCTGAATGAATTGCCAACTGTACGGATATAATAAACCGATTTTCTGAGTCTCAGGGCCTGACCCCGAGAGCTCCAGGCATGCCTTCTTTCAGTCTGCAGCCGCGAATTGTGCGGTTGGAGAAAACGTGGCTGACTATGAGGATGTTGCTGGAGTTAAACTTTAATGTCTGAGCCTCGAGTCAACCACTGACAGCTCACGCCTCTGGCAGTCTCTCCCCCGACAAGCTGGAACACGTGTGTTTCAGACCCTGACAGTCCCGGGCACGACACGGGAGTCTACCCCCCTCCCCCCCACAAAAAGAAGCAGTAACTCAGGTTGTTCAGAGCCCGAGAGCTCCCAGACACGTCTCATGGGGTCTCTCCCTCAACAAACAGCATTACATGTGGTTCATACCCTGAGAGCCCCCGGGCACGCCTCGGGGGGGTCTCTTCCCCTAGAAGCAGTAACACATGTGGTCCGGACACTAAGAACCCCTCGGCAGCTTCGGGGGCAGTAACGCATGTGGTCCGGGCACTAAGAGACCCTCAGCAGCCTCGGGAAGTCTCTCCTGCAACAAAAAGTAACACATTTGCCTGTATTCGGGTCTTCCGCAGAGAGGGACCGGTGCTCACCTCGCCCTGTGCCCGGACGCAGGCTCCTGAGGTTGGCACTCGCTGCTCGGCCTAGGACTCTGCCTCCTGCCGTCCGCCGGGCTCGACTGACACAGCTCGGCCAGGGCTGCAGCCGGCTCACCAGCCTCAGCGACGTGCCCTTTCCCGCCCGGCACAGCCCCCAGGCTCCGCTGTGACACTGAGCGCACCCCTCACCTGACTGACAGCCAGCTCCATGCCTCCAATGATTGCCTGCAGGTGCTCCGGGCCACAGCTCTTAGCAGCACCTCGTCCTCTTCACAGCCACAGCTCTCTGCAGCACCCCGTCCTCTTCACAGCCACAGCTCCGCTTTCAGCAGCACCTCGCTCTCTTCACAGCCACAGCTCTCAGCAGCACCCTGTCCTCTTCACAGCCACAGCTCTCAGCAGCACCCCGTCCTCTTCACAGCCACAGCTCTCAGCAGCACCTCGTCCTCGTCACAGCCACAGCTCCGCTTTCAGCAGCACCTCGCTCTCTTCACAGCCACAGCTCTCAGCAGCACCCCGTCCTCTTCACTGCCACAGCTCTCTGCAGAACCTCATCCTCTTCCCAGTCACAGCTCTTCTTTCAGCAGCACCCCATCCTCTTACCAGCTCACATCTCAACTTTCAGCGGCACCCCACTCTCTTGCTAACCCACAGCTCCACTTCAGCAGCACCCCGTCCTCTTCCAGCCCACAGCTCCACTTCAGCAGCACCCCGTCCTCTCCCAGCCCACAGCTCCAGTTTCAGAAGCACCTCAGCCACTTCCAGTCCGCAGCGCCAGTTTCAGAAGCACCTTGCCCTCTTCCCAGCACACAGCTCCTCGTTCAGAAGCATTTTGCCCTCACCCCGACCCACAGCTGCAGTTTCAGCACCACCAAGCCACAGCTCTAAATTTGGTAGCACCTCATCGACCCCCAGGCCACAGCTGCAGATTCAGCAGCACCTCGCCCTCATCTGGAAACATAGCTCCTGTTCAGCACCGACCCACAGCTCTCCAATTTTAGCAGCAGCTCCCCCAAACCACAGCTCCAGTTTCAGCAGCACCTCACCACCCTACTGATCCACAGCAACAGGATAAGCAGCACGCCCCTCCTCCCAACCACACCTCCAGCCGCAACAGCTCTTCACTCTTGTCCCAACAGTGTCTCAACCTGGTCCGGACCCTGGCCATCAGCATCCCACCCTGACCCTCAGCTCCAGTTTCAGCAGCACCTCACGTACCTCAGAGCCACAGCTCCAGTCTCAGGAGCACTTTGACCTCCTTACAATCCACAGGTCCAGTCTCAGTAACGCCGCACCCTCCTTCCGATACACCGCTCCAGTTTCAGCAGCACCTCCGTACGATACACAGCTCCAGTTTCAGCAGCACCACACCCTGACCCCCAGCTCCAGCTTCAGCAGCAAGCAACTCAATATCCTCCCGTTCCACAGCTCCACTACCAGCAGCGCCTCCCCCTCTCCCCAGTCCACAGCTCCACTACCAGCAGCACCTCCCCCTCTTCCCAGTCCACAGCTCCACTACCAGCAGCGCCTCCCTCTCTTCCCAGTCCACAGCTCCACTTTCATGAGCACCTCAGCCAGACCCACGGGTGCAGTTTCAGCCGCACATCGCCCTGCCCCACAACCCCTCTTGCCCACCTCCAGTCCACAGCTCCACTTCCAGCAGCACCCCGCTTCCTTCTGCTTTTCGCGTCATGCTCGTCCAGCGCCAACGCATGTGGCTTCTATAGAGTGATTCAAACATGCCCTGTCGGAGGCGTGGCAGCAGCACCGGGCGAAAAGGCTTGTAAAATTCACTCTATGAAGAGGTAACGGAAGTTTGGCTTCCTAGAGGCATTTGTCCAGACGTAGTTTGACTTCTGTGAAATATTTATTTGCTTGATAGACATTTTAACAATAGCTTCTTTTTTTTCTAAAGAAATTGCCACCACTTTTGCTGTTTCATAGCAGCAAACCGAATAAACGGTACACATTTTATCCAATCTTAGAGGAGTACAAACGGCCCGTGTCAGGTGTGACACCGTCTTGCACATCAGCGGGGTGGCGAGGTTGTCATGTACCCTAGTGCAAGCAAGGTCAATGGGCCCCTTCATGTCCCAGGACAATGGGGCACAGTGACCCGAGACCCCGTCTGTTCCACGCCGCCATCCAACTCAACTTAACCAATGACTAGACACTACTACCCGCCATGAGTTAAAGGTTATGTTTATTAACAATCTCGCACAAACACGACGGCCATAAAATTCGAGCAGTAAATATAAACAGTTTTGAGAATTATAAGAACAGTCAATGAGAAAGCAAAGAAAATTGTGTGTGTAACTCTTCTAGAAACAAGCATTGGCATAGCCAATAGGTCTAGCTTTTGGGACCTTATAAGTATTTAGTTATGCAGCACAATATCCTTGGTGCAACAACATTAACTGTTGCATGGTTAAACACTTATAAGGTCCCAAAGGCGAAGTCAAGTAACACGTGTGTTTCTGAAGTTAAAAAAACATGTGTGGTTGAAAACATCAGCTGCACGCGTTTGCCTCCGAAAGCAAACAAACAACATTCCAAACACACAAGCCCAGGCAATCGGAAAAAATTGTTGGCCAGTTATCCTAAAAGGCGAGAAGCAAAAAAAAACCTGTGACATGGTCAGACGCCATGGGATGGAACACACACCAAAAGAGAGGGACAAATGGCCATGATTTACCAATGAAAAGTAAGGAATTTACTGAGGCACACAAACCAAACAATTAATTTGCAATGCAAAAGGTCTCGCATTTACATTAGTTTGAGCTATTGGCATTGTAAATGACAATGCCTTTCATTTATGTTTTGGTTTTTGAAACATAAATAAAATGCATTGTCATTTACAATGCCAATAGCTTAAACTTGTTTAATAAGGAAGTTAGTTAAATTGTCTATAAAGCGCTCCCTGTAGTGTTAGTTGCCTTTTGCTTCAGAATGTATCCTGTTGCCGCACTAATGACTCTTTAATTGCTTAAACATCATCAGGTTTTTTATCTGCCCAACGCATATACTTTTTATAACAAGCATTGGCATAGCCAATAGGTCTCGCCTTTGGGACCTTATAAGTGTTTAGCCATGCAACAATTGTTGTTGCACCAAGAATATTGTGCTGCATAACTAAATACTTATAAGATCCCAAAAGCGAGACCTATTGGCTATGCCAATGCTTGTTAAATGGCGTATGCGCTTATTACCTTTTAGAGACGTGACCAGCAGTAACATCCTGTGCAATTTCAAAGCCAACTACTGAAAATATAAAGAAAAGCTGAACATTTTACAGGCCAGCAGCTTCTGAAGGTATGCGCTCAATAATCACTCGTTTTTCTGATTATTGGTGACCGCTAGTATACATGGTACTATGAGTGCGTCTACTTCAATTTTCAGACGCTACTACTTCCCTGAGCCAAATATCGTCTCATGGATAAAAAAGAGAGGAGTCAAGCACCAGTTAATAAAACACAGGTACATGCCTTTTTGAATATCGATTCATAATACATTTTACTTGTTCTGCCAATTTAGAGTCTAAAAAGCACATATAATGTATGTTTTTCACAGCTCCTGATTGAAATACTCCCCACATGGTTAATAAGGGACTTCACTGATGGCAAAAAGTGACACCCATCAGGTAATTATTAGTAACAACCGTGAGGTTGAAGTAATTTTGCTATATGGTTAGTTCACTAATAGGGAGGCCCCTAAACATCCAATGTTCCCCTTTTGTTTTTGTAGACCACACCATTCCATCCAAACACGAAGCCCTGATGAGAGCCCCTGGAGTTGACAAGGGTCTCGAAACGCGTCGGCATATTGGAATTACATTGAGGAAGAGCCATATGGTGGCTATTCACAGCCAGAGGGAAATATAAAGCCCAAATTTAACCCTGGCTGTTTTCATTTTTGTTCCCAATGTTGGGCATCCTTCTTCTATGATGAAAGGAATGTAATTGGAAGAGTTTGCCTTGTTTCGTGAATTAAGATTGGTGTACAAAAATTTGTTTTGTTTCACATGTAGGAATGTTTAATGTATATACATGTTGTTGTTTGTATTTGTATTGTATATTCACCCTTGAATGAATAAGTGTTTGTCTTGTATCAGACTATTTGAAAAAAAGAAAAGATTTGTAAAAGAAGGTATTAAAAGGTTGAATACATAACCAGATCTAGTTGGATTGATTCCAAGTGATCACTGCTTTAACTGGCAAGAGGTTAAATCAAGGAGTAGGGGGGCGTGGCCAAGAGAGCCAAGATGGCGGTCGCACCTTAGGAGTGCTCCGGACCCCTCCGTCATCCGCTCTGTAATCACTCGCCATCGGGACCCCAGTGACCTCCTAACGCCTGTCTCCTTACCTGGGAGCCCTGGGGGTTCCTTGGAGTGCTGCTTGACGATTTTGGACGAAGCCGGCGGCCTCGAACTTCTGGGCCTGCCGCGCGGCCTTTCCAAGATGGTGGCCTCCGGCGAGCTCGCTTGATCCCCGCCCGGCCTCCGGACCTGTACACCCTGGCTGTGAGGTGTCGGCCCTGGCGACCATCCGCTGCAGTTCAGCGGCCCCGTGAACCAGCCTTCTGACTACTGGCCTCCGCGGAGCTGCTCTGGTGCTCCGGTGGCCTGCGGGGCCCGCCTGGCCGGATCCTGGCCTGATCCGGCGCGGTGCCCCCGTGAGCTGTGTGGCTCTGGACCTCTTCGGCCGCCGATCGGGCGGAGCGGAGCTGCTGCCCCCATCCCCTGCCCGGACTCTTGCAGCGCTACCCCGTTGGCGACCGCCTTGCCCTGCTGCGAGGCTGGCCCAGCCCGCCGGCCTCGCCGCGACGATCCTGCGGAGGCCTTCGTCCTACTGAGGGGCGGTGCCTGTGGGTGTCGGCGCCTCTCGCCTCTCCCGGCCGCTGGACGAGCGCCGGGATCCCTGTGTGTCCCCTGCAGGACTATTTCAGCACCCTGGAGGCCTGAGACCCGGCGGCACCCGCTGTGGTGGTGAGGTGAGGGGGTTCGTGCCTGACTCGGCTGCCCGGCGGGGGTGCATGCTTGGAGGGGGCTGGATCGGCTGTCGATCGGGCGGCGGGGGTGGCCCCCACTGATGTGACCTTGCCACTGAGTGTACTTGCGGCCCTATGCTGGGGGTTATCCCGCGCCCTGCCTGACTCTGGAGTGTGACGGCGCGCTATTGTGGTCCGACCTGAGGCAGTGGTTCCCCCTGGCGCTGCAGCGCGGCGTGGAGGTGCCTCGACTGCCATTTCGGGCAGTGGCGCTTCCATTGTGGCGGAGCCCTCCTCCTGAGTGCTTCTGCGCCTGCCACCTGCTGATCCCTGCACGAACCCTCACCCGGCCTCGGGGCTACACGCGGGGGTCTGAGTTTTGGGCCCTGCGGTGCCCCCCTTTTGGAGCTGCGGGCGAGGGTGCTCCCGATTGCCTCCTGGCTCGCTGTGGTGTTGACCTGAGGAGTAGAGTTTCGGCCGTCAATCGGGCGGTGTGGAGCGGCCTCATCGCTGGTGTGGCCTTCCCCCCCTTCTCCTGCTGCGAGTTGGTGCTGGAGCCGGTCTCTGGCACACCCGCGCCCGGCTTGACCTTGAGCTGCGGCGCCTGGGTGTGGTGACACGGCCCCCCCGCACCCCTCCCTGGTGCCCCGGTGGGATGTGAGGAGCATTTCGGCTGCCAGTTTGGGCAGTGGTGGCCCTACCTGTGGGGATATCCCTCCTGGACGGTCCTGTGTTGAGCGGTGGTACTGCGTGCTCCCTCCGCCGTTGGGTCTCGGGCACTACATCGGGTGGCGGTGTCTCCATGGTCCCGGCTTCGCCCTTGGCCCTTCACTCGCCGGCGAGTAGCTGATCTTTGCCCCCCTTTACTCCGGTGGTCCCGGGCGCTCCAATCTGACGCCGGCCTTAGCCTCCGGTAGATCCGCACACCAGGAGCTCTGCCCCGCGTGGGTCCCGGCTGGAGGCATCGGCTGTGGTCGTGGGGCGGTGTGGAGTGGCCGTGCCCTGCTCCCTTCCTCCCTTGGCCGCCCTCTATTTTCCAGCCTGCTCGGCCGCCTGGGATCTGCACTGCATCTCCTCGCTGCTGAACAGTAGCCATGGGTAGGGACAAGGCACCCAAGACCCCCGCCACCCAAACAAAGATGGCTCGCTTCACCACCACGGACTCCGGGGCGACTGGTGGTCCCGAGGACAAAGAAACCCCTGCCGCGACGGATCTCTCAGCCATCCTCCAGGCTATCAACGCATCGCAAACCTCGGTCGAGAGCAAGATTGGGGAAGTCCGAGTGAACATGACTCTGATCCGGCAGGACCTCCGCAACGCCACTGCCCGGATTAAAGAAACTGAGTCCCGCATATCCACCGTGGAAGACGACGTCCATCAACTCCGGATCCAGGTCACCCAACTTCAGTCCCATACCCAAGAGCTGCACCGGCGGGCCGAAGATGCCGAAAACAGGTCCCGTCGGAACAACCTCCGCCTGGTCGGGTTTTCCGAAGGGGTGGAGCAGGGGCGGACGGTGGACTTCGTAAAGCACTGGCTGCGCTCGTGGATGCCCGAGGGCTCTCTCTCCCCCTGGTTCACGGTCGAGAGGGCACACCGCTCGCTTGCTCCCCGCCCGCAACCGGGAGCACCCCCTAGACCATGGGTACTCACAAACTTTCTATCGGGGGCCAAATTTACAGTGTGGTTTGTGGCCGAGGGCCGCACCGGTGGGGGCGGGGTCAGTGGGGGAGGGGGGCGGGGCTAGAGCAAAAAAAAAACTGTGACCATGAGGTTGAACACAGGCCCCTGCAGCGGACTCCTTCTTCCACTGAGCCACCAGACCCGGCATACACACATCTCTCTCTCTGTCTCCCTCCCTCTCTCTCTCTCTGTCTCCCTCCCTCTCTCTCTTTCTGTCTCCCTCCCTCTCTCTCTCTCTTTCTCCCTCCCTCTCTCTATCTCCTTCCCTATCTCTCCCTCTGTCTGTCTCCCTCTGTCTCCCTCCCTCTGTCTCCCTCCGTCTGTCTCCCTCCGCCTGTCTCCCTCCGCCTGTCTCCCTCCGCCTGTCTCCCTCTGTCTCCCTCCCTCTGTCTCCCTCCCTCTGTCTCCCTCCCTCTGTCTCCCTCCCTCTGTCTCCCTCTCTCTGTCTCCCTCTCCCTCTGTCTCCCTCTCTCTGTCTCCCTCTCCCTCTGTCTCCCTCTCTCTGTCTCCCTCTCTCTGTCTCCCTCTCTCTGTCTCCCTCTCTGTCTCCCTCTCTCTGTCTCCCTCTCTGTCTCCCTCCCTCCGTCTCCCTCCCGCCGTCTCCCTCCCTCCGTCTCCCTCCCTCTGTCTCTCCCTGTCTGTCTCCCTCTGTCTGTCTCCCTCTGTCTCTCCCTGTCTGTCTCCCTCCCTCTGTCTCCCTCCCTCTGTCTCCCTCCCTCTGTCTCCCTCCCTCTGTCTCCCTCCCTCTATCTGTCTCCCTCCCTCTATCTGTCTCCCTCCCTCTGTCTGTCTCCCTCCCTCTGTCTGTCTCCCTCTATCTGTCTGTCTCCCTCTATCTGTCTGTCTCCCTCCCTCTATCTCCCTCTGTCTGTCTCCCTCTCTCCCTCTGTCTCCCCCTGACTCCCTCCCTCTCCCTCTGTCTCCCTCCCACTGTCTCCCTCCCTCTGTCTCCCTCCCCCTGTCTCCCTCCCCTGTCTCCCTCCCCCTGTCTCCCTCCCTCTGTCTCCCCTGACTCCCTCCCTCTGTCTCCCCTGACTCCCTCTGTCTCCCCCTGACTCCCTCCCTCTCCCTCCCTCCATCTCCCTCCCTCTGTCTCCCTCCGTCTCCCTCCCTCTGTCTCCCTCCCTCTGTCTCCCTCCCTCTGTCTCCCTCCCTCTGTCTCCCTCCCTCTGTCTCCCTCCCTGTCTCCCTCTCTCTCTGTCTGTCTCTCTGTCTCAGTCTGTCTCTCTCTGTCTGTCTCCTCTGTATGTCTGTCTCCCTCCCTCTGTCTCCCTCTCTGCCTCCCTCTCCGTCTCCCTCTCCGTCTCCCTCTGTCTCCCTCTCCGTCTCCCTCTGTCTCCCTCTCCGTCTCCCTCTCCATCTCTCTGCCTCTCTGTCCCCGTCTCTGCCTCTATCTGTCTGTCCCCGTCTCTGCCTCTATCTGTCTGTCCCTGTCTCTGCCTCTATCTGTCTGTCCCTGTCTCTGCCTCTATCTGTCTGTCCCTGTCTCTGCCTCTATCTGTCTGTCCCTGTCTCTGCCTCTATCTGTCTGTCCCTGTCTCTGCCTCTATCTGTCTCTGTCTGTCCCTGTCTCTGCCTCTATCTGTCTCTGTCTGTCCCGGTCTCTGCCTCCATCTGTCTCTGTCTGTCCCGGTCTGTCCCTGTCTCTGTCTCCCTCCCTCTGTCTCCCTCTCCGTCTCTCTGTCTCTATCTGTCTGCCCCTGTCCCTGTCTCTGCCTCTATCTGTCTGTCCCTGTCTCTCTCTGTCTCTATCTCTGTCTGTCTCTGTCTGTCTGTCTCTGCCTCCATCTGTCCCTGCCTCTATCTCTGTCTCTATCTCTGTCTCTCTATCTCTGTCTCTCTCTCTCTGTCTCTATCGCTGTCCGTCTCTACCTCTATCTGTCTCTGCCAGTCTGTCCCTGTCTCTGCCTCTATCTAGCTCTGTCTGCCCCTGTCTCTGCCTCTATCTGTCTCTGCCTCTATTTGTCTCTGCCTCTATCTGTCTCTGCCTCTATCTGTCTCTGCCTCTATCTGTCTCTGCCTCTATCTGTCTCTGCCTCTATATGTCTCTGCCTCTATATGTCTCTGTCTCTATATGTCTCTGTCTCTATATGTCTCTGTCTCTATATGTCTCTATCTGTCTCTGTCTGTTTCTGTGTCTATCTGTCTCTGTGCCTCGGGCAGTGCACACGTACTGTGTCTACAGGTCCCGTCACCAGCCCAGAGACAGCCCTCTCTCTGTGTAATGTAAAAGCCAGCTCGTTTTCTCACTGAATTTGCTGCTTCCTGGGGTTTGTGTCCCACCACTGTCGCTGGCTTTAATTCTGACTCTCACCCCCGAGCTGTCAGATCAAAGCCCCCCTTTGGCGCCCTCCGTCACCTCACCGGCTCTCACACCCTGCTGTCCTCTGTCACCCTCTGTCACCTCACCCCGCACGTGTGTCAGCCCAGGCTGAGACAGCTTCCCGGGCACACACACAGCCGCACCAAGTACTTCACAGGTCTTTAAAAGACCATTTACTTTGTTGTATTTCACCTCTTCGTTGCACCCCTGCATCTCCACTCTGACTATCGCTGGAATAATCGCCCCGCCTCCATAGAGCAGAGTCTCTAGGAGTCCGCCCTGCTGCAACCGGCGGTGTTTGCTGACACTTTGCAAGGTCCGCGGGCCGCCAAGGAAGGCTTGCCGGGCCGCTGGCGGCCCGCGGGCCGTACTATGAGTACCCGTGCCCTAGACCGATCATCCTGCGGATCCTCAACTTCAAAGACCGCGACGCTATTTTGCCCGAGTCCCGTAAAACGCAACCTCTTAAATATGAAAACCTAACGATTATGATCTTCCCTGACTACACCCGGGAGGTCCAGAACCAGCGCCGTTCCTTTGGAGAGGTCAAGCAAAAACTACGCTCGCTTCACATACAGTACAGACTCCTTTTCCCGGCCCGTCTGCGTGTAGTGTTTCAAGATAAAACTCTCTTCTTTGATACCCCAGATGAAGCATGGACATGGGCAACAGAGGACCGCCCGGTGAGATCAGGTGCCCCGAATCGGGCACCGCCCAGCGGCGCTGGAGATGCCCGGCGAGACATGCCGGTTCTCCGACCGAGACATAGGCGCTCTGGTAGGCGAAGAGGCCAGAGACGCGCACGCTCAGACTCTCCGATGGGCCCTTCTCGGCGACCTACACCCGAGCCACCTGGCAAGACTCTCCCGGCCCGAAGGCGCTCCGGCTCCTTGGGCCGCTCCGACACCGGGGCTGCTTCACCTTGTTCATCCTTGCGTGACCTGCCGGACACTGACCTCTCCCGCAGCCCCACACTCCTCTCAGGGCCAGCTTGAACCTTTTGTCTCCCCAGATGCTGGCCGGTTTCGTCCAGATGCTGCCACTCTGCCTAATCATTGACTTTGTTTCCCGATGGCTACGGATATGAACATCCTACTACGAGGAGGGGTCCTCCATGTTTCCCTGCTTCCAAGCGTTTTAGTTTGGTGCTTTCGCTTCACTGTTTATTGTTCGGGCGACAGATGCTTCCGTTCCTGAAGTATAGGGTGGGGGATTGAGGGGGTTGGGAGGGGTTGGGGCTACGGTCCCTGTTTGTTCTGTTTTTTGTTCCTTTGGTTCTTTGCACTAACACACCATTTCCGCATTTAGGTGAGCGCATACTACTCAACATTACTGCACCATATTCCTTAGCTTTAGGCATGATCCCACTCGGACGGCCTCTGCCTTATTTGCCGACTGCTCGGCCCCTTCCACGACTTCCCCCTGCCTGGCGCTTATGACGGGGCGTCTTCGCTCCACATAATGTCCTGGAATGTTAACGGCCTGCTGGACAAGATCAAGCGCGCAGCGATCCTGCGATATGCCCAACGTCAAGCCGCAGACATACTCCTGCTTCAGGAGACCCACCTGATAGGCACCCACTGCCCCTTCCTGGCGCGACATGGCTATGGCGGGGTCTGGCACTCTGGCTTCAGTAGAGGGTCAAGGGGAGTGGCTATTTTGGTGCGTCGCGCTCTTCCTCTGGTGACACGTAAAGTGACGCATGACCCCCAGGGCTGCTTTATCCTCCTGGAGGGGACCCTTGGAGATCGCCCCCTTAACCTATTGGTTGTCTACTCCCCTCCCACCCTGTTGGCCTCCACGCTTTGGAGACTCACCTCAGAGGTCGCTGCCTTGACCCTGGGGCTGACCGTCATTGGAGGGGATTTTAACGCAGTTATGGATCCCGGCTTTGACACCGCCTCGCCCCCCTCTACCTCTAGGATTGCCCAATCCGGCCTCCTCTCGGCTTGGGCTGCCGGCCTGGGTCTTGGGGATGCATGGAGACTTTGGCATCCGACAGCGCAACAGTATACTCATACCTCAGCCTCTCATCACACACACGCGCGCATAGACTATGTTGTTCTGCCGGCCCAGGATTGCCGAACGATTCAAGCTATTACTATCCTCCCCAGGGGCCTGTCGGACCATTCCCCGCTGATGTTACACATCGGCTCTCTCCGTCCGTCCTCACGCCCACTCTGGCGACTCAATGCCTGGTTTCTCCAAGATGAAGAGTTCAAAGATCAAGTCGGTGCCGAGCTTCGCCTCTATTTCACCACTAATCAAGGTTCAGTGTCCTCCTCCCGCACCCTTTGGGAGGCCTGGAAGGCCACCATTCGGGGTTTTGCCAAAGGCCAACTCAAACTTACCCGTGCGGCACGTGATTCCCAGCTCACACTCCTGGAAGCGCAGGCCGCCCAGCTCGAGATCCTACCCCCCCCCCCCCCCCGAGGACAGATCTGAGGCTCAGGACAGGAGGCTCACGTTCTTGCGGGATGAAATCATACAGACCTCCTTGGAGGCTGCCAAATTGCTCTGGAGGTCTTCCGTGGCCCGTGTATACGGCTGGGGAGATAAAAACGGGAATCTCCTCCATCGCCTCGCCACCTACCCTATGGCCAACCGTATAGTACCGGAGGTGATTGGCGCGAGCGGTGAGATCCACCGCGCCCCCACAGCAGTGGCCCAATGCTTCGCCGCTTACTACGCCACTCTCTATTCGGCACGGACACCTAGCCTCTCACTCCCTGAGCTCCTCCGACGGGAGCGGTTCCCTCTTCCGCGCCTTAGCGAAGCTGAGGCACTGGACCTCCCGATCACCCCCGAGGAGGTTTCAGACGCCATATCGCGCATGGCGGCTGGTAAGACGCCAGGACCGGATGGGCTCCCCCAAGAATTGTACGCGTCATACAGTGACACCTTGGTCTCACCTCTAGTGACGATGTACAGTGAGGCGGTGGATTGTGGTTCCTTCCGCTCAGAGACGGACCTAGACACCATAGTAGTGATCCCTAAGTCTCAGCCTCCCTCGCGCTGCTGTTCAGACTACTGTCCCATCTCCCTTATTAATACCGAGCTTAAGATCTTCGCCTCTGTCCTGGCCAATCGCATACGACCGCACCTAGCCAGTCTGGTTCATCCAGACCAATTCGGCTTTATGCCTCTCCGAGGAACCAGACACTGCCTTAGATGCCTTCACCTTGCCCTCGCGAACCGGCACTTACTGTCCCCCTATTTATCTCTTCTCCTTGTAGATTTTGAGAAGGCCTTTGATTCGGTTGACTGGGGTTACTTGGAAGCGGTGTTGGAAGAGATGGGCTTTGGAGTCCCCTTCCGCAGCCTGGTGAAGACGCTGTATTGTCGGCCACGGGCGCAGGTCCTCGTCAATGGTGTTCTGTCCCGTCCCTTCCCTATTAGAAGAGGTACGAGGCAGGGGTGCCCCATCTCACCGCTCCTGTTCGCTCTGGCAATGGAGCCCCTTGCTTGCCTTATTCGATCGGACCGGTCTCTCACTGGATGGAAGTGGCCCGGTTTGGCAGAAGATAAGATCGCGCTCAATGGGACGATGTGCTGCTGTTTCTGGCAGACCCTGCTCACTCGGGGCCCCGTTGCCACTGGGCCTTGGACCTCTTTGAGTGCACCTCGGGCCTCCGGCTAAACCCGGCCAAATCCGTTCTGATTCCCCTTCATTTATCACGTGAATGCTTTGACTGGCAGTCGACGATCCCTCTTCGGCGGCTGTCCTTCAAGTATCTGGGGATCTGGGTAGCCCTTCTCCCCGACCTTGCCTGGTCGCTTAACGTCACTCCGCTGGTTAAGCGGGTCCGTGCTGACCTCCTTAAGTGGCGAACCCTACCCCTGAACCCTCTGGGCAGGATAGCCCTATTTAAAATGATGATTTTACCTCGCTTTCTATATGTGCTCCAGAACACGCATCTCTCGTTCGCCAGGTCCTGGTTTCGTGAGATAGACAGTTTGGCCACCAAGTTTCTCTGGGGTGGATGGAGGCCCAGGCTGGCCCTGGCCCAATGCCGGATCCCGCCCTTTGACGGAGGCCTTGGGATAACGAGCCTGTATCTCTACTATTTAGCGACTCAGCTCCTTACTGTGCACGATTGGTTTAATGGCGGCTGGTCCAACCCGGCGTACCGTCTGGAACTGCACACCCTCGGTTTTTCTACTATCCAGGGGATGCTGTACGGGGACGCTGTTCCCCAAACTCTCCCGGAGGTCACACGCGGAGTGCTCCTGGCCTGGCGGGCCTCCCTGCGTCATACCCGCTGGTCGGGCAAACTGACCCACTATACTCCCTTATGGTGCGGCACCAGGAGGTTGCTTCTCTCTCGGGCTTCCGGCCCTGGGATCTCATTGGGATCTCCCTGCTGGGTGATGTTTGGAGTGGAACTCATCTGCGCTCCTTCCAGGATTTACATGTCCGACATTCCCTCCACTCTTCTCAGTTCTTCAGATATCTTCAGTTACGCCATGCCCTCCGCTCCTATATATCGGATGGCACTCCCTTGCCCGAATATAGCCCACCCGAAGCTCAGGTCATGACCGGCGACCTGGGGAGAGGAGGGATCTCTCGTATATATCGTTCCCTTACAAACAACACCCCCAACTCCCTATCTCAACTCCGGGACAAGTGGGAGGGTTGGCTTGGGGCCCTGGAGGACGCTGATTGGAGAGATGCCTTGATGGCTCCTAAAATAATTGCTGTCTCAGCAAAGCTCCGACTAGTCCAAATATATTTCCTGCACACTGCTTATCCTACACCGCTGCGTCTCCACCGCGCGGGGCTTCGACCTGATGCTTCCTGCCTCCGCTGTCCTCACCCCCAGGCTCCACCTACATTGGCGCGCTGGCGCAGGTGTGTGGACTGGTGTGCCGCGCAGGAACAGCCTCTCTACGTGGCCAGAGGTTGTCCCAAGAAATTTAGTCGAATGTGGGGCAAGTGGGTTGGAGTGATAGAAGACTAAAATGGTCTGATACGCTGTCTTGTGTGGGAATGGGTGCGCCGCTATCGGCCCGATGTATGTCAACTCTTTCATGCCGCTGTGATATGTTTGTATCCTTGCCTTGCCCTTCACGATGTGTTCCTGACTGGTGTTGTGCTCTTTGTTGCAACTAAAATCAATAAAATTGGTTATAAAAAAATAAAAAAATCAAGGAGTAGCCGTGTACACTGTTGTGTTCTACTTATTTCGGCCCCACCTGGCTACTGTCTTTTGGGCCAAACTCCCTTTGTTCTTTAACTTTCTAAAAGTGGCATTTTCAAAATTAAGGTCTAAAATCCGACTTTACCATTAAATGGATTTTAAATTACAATTCTTTTGATCATAAACAATATATCTCCACCTGTTCTCAATCCAAAGTTAACACTTATCAATTGACATAAAGTAACCCAGTGTTAGTCAATGGGAGGGATAGACCTTACAGCAGTGAAAAAAACCTTAGGTGTTTTTCACTACCAGGACATGTAAAGCGTACGTACAAAAGGCCTACTTTTTAAATACAATGCACCCTGCCCTACGAGCCTTTAGGGCTAACCTTAGGGTGATGTACAAGTATTAAAATAGAAGGTTTAGGCTTATCGAAAGGGTTATTTTGCCAGGTTAAAATGGTAGTCTGCAACTGTACAATAGTGTGCAGTGGTAGGCTTGAGCTATGTTTTAAAAAGGCTACTGTAGTAGGTGGCACAATGAGTGCTGCAAGCCCACTAGTAGCATTTAATTTATAGGCCCTGGGTACATGTAGTACCATCTAGTAGGACTTACAAGTAAGTTAAATGTGCCAATTAGGGGTAGGACAATTTTACTATGTTTGAAGGAAAGAACAGAACCTGGTTAGCAGTGGTAAAGTGCACAGAGTCCTAAAACCAACAAAAATGGGTTCAGCAACAGGAGGCAAAGATCTGAGGGAGGCCCTGCAAAAAAGGGTCATGTCCAACAATCAGATGGAAAATGCTACTTACCCAGTATGCATCTGTTCTTGGCATATACAGCTGTAGCGTTAGCATAGATCGCCATCTGGTGTTGGGCTCGGATGTTTGCACTTTGTTTTTCTTCGAAGAAGTCTTCCTAGTCACGAGGTAGGTGACTCCTCCTTACGATGATAGCGCGCATGGGCATCGACTCCATCCCCAGATTGTTTTCGCCATAAAGGGTGATGATGGAGTTAGTAAGAATAGAAAAGGATGTCCATGTGTGTTGTATCTAAGTAAGATAATACTGCAGCAGATAAAGGTACCCGGGGAGGCGGGTGGGTGCATATGAATCTACAGCTGTATATGCCAAGAACAGATGCATACTGAGTAAGTAGCATTTTCCGTTCGAGGCATATGAGCTGTAGATCATATGTGTTAGCATAGACTATACAGCAGTTATTTTCCCAGCGGTGGCTGACCTGTATCTTTTGCAGTAGTTTGGAAAAGTGTTCTTAAGACAGCCTGGCCCACACTAGCTTGTTGTTTTGCATGCACATCCACACAGTAGTGTTTTGTGAATGTGTGAGGTGTAGACCAAGTAGCAGCCTTACAGATGTCATCTAAGGGTATGTTCCCTAAGAATGCCATAGAAGCCCCTAGTTTGCGTGTGGAATGCGCTCTAGGGGGAATAGTTAATGTGCGTTTGGCTTTAATGTAGCATATTTGGTTGCATTTAATTATCCATCGTGCAATACCAGTTTTTGAAATGGGATTGCCTTTATGCTGCGGTGAAAAAGCAACAAAGAGTTGCTTGGTTTTCCTAAAAGATTTAGTTCGTTCAATGTAATAGAGTATTGCTCTTTTGACATCTAGTGTGTGAAGAACACGTTCTGCCACTGAGTCTGGTTGAGGGAAAAACACTGGTAGTTCAACAGACTGATTGAGGTGAAAGGCAGAAACAACTTTAGGTAAAAATTTGGATTAGTCCTAAGAACCACTTTGTTATGATGAATTTGTAAAAATGGTTCTTGTATGGTTAGGGCCTGGAGCTCACCAACTCTTCTAGGAGATGTGATGGCTATAAGGAAGGCTACTTTCCAAGTGAGGAACTGTAGTTCACATTTGTGCATAGGTTCAAACGGTGGGTCCATGAGTCTTGTAAGGACAATATTAAGGTTCCAAACTGGAGAGGGTGGAACTCTAGGGGGAATGATTCTTTTGAATCCTTCCATGAATGCTTTGATAGCGGGCACTCTAAATAAAGACAAGTGTTGTCTGTTTTGTAGATAAGCAGCTATTGCAGCGAGATGCAATCGTATAGATGTGTATGCCAAGTTACAGCGTTGTAGGTGTAAGAGATAGCAAATGATGTTTTGAATAGAAGCATCTAGTGGATTGATTTGATTGTTTGTACAGTAAATTACAAATTGTTCCCACTTTGCTGCGCAGCATGCTCTTGTGGTAGGAAGTCTAGCCTCTTTAATGACGTTCATACAGTCTGGTGGGAGATTAAGGTAATACAAAAGGGGATGATGGACGGAACGTTTGAGCCAATCAAACACTCACCCCCAGTCAACTGATCTGGGTTTAATCCATCATCATTCTTTAGCTCACTCCACCACCCCAGTTCAGACATGGCCATATGCAAATCAGTCTGACCCTGTGCCTCATGGCAACAGTCCAGCCGAAGTGCCAAGCCATGTCTTCCCTGGACCGGAAACAAGCATCCTAGGACCGGTTTCTGGCATTTCAGCCGTCATCAGCCAGGCTTGCCTGAATCCAGTGGCAAAGTGAGCAAGGGACCCACGTCTGGGCATACCCCCGCCAACTAAGGGCGACCAAAGCGATACAAAAGGGGATGATGGACGGAACGTTTGAGCCAATCAAACACTCACCCCCAGTCAACTGATCTGGGTTTAATCCATCATCATTCTTTAGCTCACTCCACCACCCCAGTTCAGACATGGCCATATGCAAATCAGTCTGACCCTGTGCCTCATGGGAACAGTCCAGCCCGAACTGCCAAGCCAGGTCTTCCCTGGACCGGAAACAAGCATCCTAGGACCGGTTTCTGGCATTTCAGCCGTCATCAGCCAGGCTTGCCTGAATCCCGTGGCAAAGTGAGTAAGGGACCCAAGTCTGGGAATACCCCCGCCAACTTAGGGCGACCAAAGCGATACAAAAGGGGATGATGGACGGAACGTTTGAGCCAATCAAACACTCACCCCCAGTCAACTGATCTGGGTTTAATCCATCATCATTCTTTAGCTCACTCCACCACCCCAGTTCAGACATGGCCATATGCAAATCAGTCTGACCCTGTGCCTCATGGGAACAGTCCAGCCCGAACTGCCAAGCCATGTCTTCCCTGGACCGGAAACAAGCATCCTAGGACCGGTTTCTGGCATTTCAGCCGTCATCAGCCAGGCTTGCCTGAATCCAGTGGCAAAGTGAGCAAGGGACCCACGTCTGGGCATACCCCCGCCAACTTAGGGCGACCAAAGCGATACAAAAGGGGATGATGGACGGAACGTTTGAGCCAATCAAACACTCACCCCCAGTCAACTGATCTGGGAGATTAAGGTAGCCAAACTCTATGATCTCAGGTGCCAGATCGCAAGGTTGAGTTGATTGGGATCTGGATGTCTTATGTCTCCATGGTTCTGAGTGAAAAGCTTGGGTGAGAGGTGTAGTTTTTGATGAGGAACTACAGATAGTTCCAACAGGATTGTGAACCATGGTTGTCGAGCCCATGTGGGAGCAATCAGGATCCTTTTGAGTGAATGGTGTTGGAGCTTCCAAACCACTAATGGAATGAGCGGGAGAGGCGGAAAAGCGTAAGCAAATGTTCCGGACCAGTTCATCCATAGCGTATTGCCTTTGGACAATGGGTGTGGACACCTGGACGCGAAGTTTGGGCATTTTGCGTTTAGGTGTGTGGCGAACAGATCTATTTCTGGGTAGCCCCACATTTGAAAGAATGGAAGGAGAACTTGAGGATGTAACTCCCATTCGTGGATCTGTTGTCGCTGACGACTGAGCAGATCTGCAATCTGAATGTCTATTCCTGGAAGGTGTTCTGCAAGGAGATTTATGTTTTGAGGAATGGCCCATCTCCATATGCTTTGAGCTAGACGCGAGAGCTGTAGGGAGTGTGTACCTCCTTGCTTTTGTATATAGTACATTGCTGTCATGTTGTCTGTACGGACTAGGACAGCTTTGTGTAGTAGATGGATTTGAAAGGCTTTTAATGCTAGAAAAATTGCCAGAAGTTCCAGGTGGTTTATGTAGAACTGCTTTTGTTGTGGAGTCCACAGGCCCTGAATGGTATGGTTTTGTAGATGACCAGCCGGTGAGTGATGAGTCTGTTGTTAGCACTATTTGTGGAACCGGGTCGAGGAACGGCCGCTCTTTGGAAAGGTTTTGTGTGTTCCACCAGTGCAGAGAGCGATGGGTGCGGCTGTCTACCAACACCAGATCTGTCAACTGGCCTTGAGTCTGGTTCCACTGACGTGCTAAGCATTCCTGTGGAGTCTTGCATAAGGGACTATTAGAATGCAAGAGGCCATCATTCCTATTAATTGCATGAACACTCGAGCTGGTAATGAGTGTTGAGGTTGAAATTGTGATATTAGAGCCTATATGTTGCGTATCCTGACTGGGTTGGGGTAAGCTAGGGCTTTGCAAGTGTCTATTGTAGCTCCTAGATATACTTGTGTGTTGGACGGTTGGAGGTGGGATTTGGTGAGGTTTACAGTGAATCCCAAGTGGTGAATCAACTGAATTGTTTTGTGGGTGTGCTGAATACAGCTTTGTTGTGACTTGGCTTCTGTGAGCCAATAGTCCAGATAAGGAAACACATGAATGTGTTGTCTTCTTAAGTGAGCTGCAACTACTGCTAGACACTTGGCGAAAACTCTGGGTGCTGTGGTTACCCCGAATGGGAGGACTTTGAACTGGTAGTGTTGACCATCCACCACAAACCTGAGATATTTCCTGTGAGCGGGGTGAATGGGAATGTGGAAGTAGGCGTCCTTTAGATCCAAAGTGGAAAGAAAGTCGCCTTGCTGAATCAATGGGAGCACCTGTTGGAGGGTGACCACGTGGAAATGATTGGATTGAATGTAGAGATTTAGCTGTCTGAGATCCAGTATTGGTCTGAGAGAGCCGTCCTTTTTTGGAATTAGAAAATAGAGTGAGTAAACCCCTGTGCCCTGGTGAACTAAGGGGACTGGTTCTATTGCATGTTTTTGTAACAGGGAGAGAACTTCTTGTTTTAGGAGGGTGAGATGTTTTGAGGACATCGCACGATGTTTGGGAGGAATGTTTGGTGGAGTGGAGGTAAGTTCCAGGCAATAACCATATTGGGAATCCAACAAAAGAAGGGGACTAAGGGCTATTGAGAGGTCCAGCATACATGCCCTAAATAGACTAGCAAAGAAAAAGGTATGCAGTTCCTGTTGTGAGGGAAATAGGAGGGCAGGGGAGGGGACTCGCAAAGTCCCTAACTACAAGTGGGTAGTGTTAGTGAGAAAGGAGGGGGACTGGGAAGTCCTTCCTTTTGGAATGAGGGCCCTCACACACCCAGCCTGCTGGGTGTCATGCTTCATCATCGGGCATGCTCCTCGTCGGGTCGGCGCTGCAATACCCGACGGGCACCCTATGCAGGGGCTCTTTGGCGGAGATCTTTTATTCCTTGCCGTATGGTGCAGTGGGTGTAAGGGGCCTTAGAAGTGTAGAAATGCAAATGTGTGAATTGTGTGAATTAAAACAGGGAATGGAAGAGACAGGTAAATTAGACTTTAATGATCCTGCCTTCCCCCTGGTTAAAAATGGAGTTGGCGACTCACTGCAAAATATGCTGCAGCGTGTTATGCTCAATCTCATGTGGTCAACATGTTTCTTGCCTGTTTAGTCGGGTGGATCAAGCGGCAATTCCTCAGGACCTAGTGAAAATAGTTAATCTACACTCAAATGTGGTGAGACTATGATGTTCTAGCCTATTTTTACCACAAGTGACACCAAGAGGTAAAGTACCTGTTGATGCGACAGCCAATCTGAAATGGAAAATGGAAAAATGAAAGCAAATCATATCAGAAAACAATCATGCTGTAAATACTCCTGCCCTCGTATCCCTCGATAGTGACACCAGATTGTGCACTTTAACAAAAATGCGGTGAGCATAGTCAAAAAAATGGTCACTTATGTCAACCAAAATTGCCCCGCTGTGGTCGATGCCTTCGTATGTACATATGTGAAACGCAGCGGGTTCAAACCATGCGGTGAGTGATTAAAAAGGTTAAAAACTAAGAAGTAGCAACATGGTGAGGTAACAGCAACTCACCTAAAACTATCTTGAGATTGGCCCCTTCAAATCCCGGCAAGTGTTGGACCCAGTAAGGTGTTTGTGTCCTGGGGAGGGAGCCCAAAAGAGGAAAAGATAGTTTGAGCGCCTAGTGTAGAATGCGCGTAAGTTGGTAGAAAGGGGGGGGGTTGTGGAAGCCTCTGGTGTAGCAAGAGACAGGAGTGAGGTGGCTAACAAGCAGGGCCCCGCGTCGTGGATCGTTACTCACGGACAGATAGGCGCGACACCCAGCCCCTGTCTGCCGGCGTGACGGGAGGTCGCCCCTCAAAGAGAGGTGCTCGCTCCGTCCGCCGAACAAGCAGTACGCCGAGGTCCGCCATCTGTAATAGAGAATTCGTGAGGTACGTCCCCAGGATCGCGGGTGTGCTGCTGGTGCCGAAAATCGGCATCCAAGCCTGTGCCTCAAAGTATTTCTCGTACAGGCAGAAATCCGACCAGTGTTCCTCCAGTCCTAGGGGGGAAAAATAGTACTCACCAAATGACTGCGCCCAGGTGACGAGTGACCTACCCTGCACTGCCGGATCCGGGAGGTAATGGTCCCAACCAGGCTGGGGTTTAAATAATAATGGAAATGGCGCGCAGGGCGGGAACATCTCCTAAAGGGAGCCGGAGACTAGTGTGTACTTCGCCCCTGGTGGAGAGGAGTGGAGATGTATGGTGGCCATTTTGGGGGAATATCAAAAGTCACAGCGGGCGCCATCTTGGAGTGGGCAAAAAATGATCCACGACGCGGGGCCCTGCTTGTTAGCCACCTCACTCCTGTCTCTTGCTACACCAGAGGCTTCTTCTACCAACTTACGCGCATTCTACACTAGGCGCTCAAACTATCTTTTCCTCTTTTGGGCTCCCTCCCCAGGACACAAACACCTTACTGGGTCCAACACTTGCCGGGATTTGAAGGGGCCAATCTCAAGATAGTTTTAGGTGAGTTGCTGTTACCTCACCATGTTGCTACTTCTTAGTTTTTAACCTTTTTAATCACTCACCGAATGGTTTGAACCCGCTGCGTTTCACATATGTACATACGAAGGCATCGACCACAGCAGGGCAATTTTGGTTGACATAAGTGACCATTTTTTTGACTATGCTCACCGCATTTTTGTTAAAGTGCACAATCTGGTGTCACTATCGAGGGATACGAGGGCAGGAGTATTTACAGCATGATTGTTTTCTGATATGATTTGCTTTCATTTTTCCATTTTCCATTTCAGATTGGCTGTCGCATCAACAGGTACTTTACCTCTTGGTGTCACTTGTGGTAAAAATAGGCTAGAACATCATAGTCTCACCACATTTGAGTGTAGATTAACTATTTTCACTAGGTCCTGAGGAATTGCCGCTTGATCCACCCGACTAAACAGGCAAGAAACATGTTGACCACATGAGATTGAGCATAACACGCTGCAGCATATTTTGCAGTGAGTCGCCAACTCCATTTTTAACCAGGGGGAAGGCAGGATCATTAAAGTCTAATTTACCTGTCTCTTCCATTCCCTGTTTTAATTCACACAATTCACACATTTGCATTTCTACACTTCTAAGGCCCCTTACACCCACTGCACCATACGGCAAGGAATAAAAGATCTCCGCCAAAGAGCCCCTGCATAGGGTGCCCGTCGGGTATTGCAGCGCCGACCCGACGAGGAGCATGCCCGATGATGAAGCATGACACCCAGCAGGCTGGGTGTGTGAGGGCCCTCATTCCAAAAGGAAGGACTTCCCAGTCCCCCTCCTTTCTCACTAACACTACCCACTTGTAGTTAGGGACTTTGCGAGTCCCCTCCCCTGCCCTCCTATTTCCCTCACAACAGGAACTGCATACCTTTTTCTTTGCTAATAACCATATTGGATAATTTGTCTTACCCACTTGTCTGTTGTGATGGAATTCTAGACAGGTAGGAACTGTGAGAGACGTCCCCCGATAGGAGTGGAATGATCGGGGGTAGTGGGGGGAAGTCACTGTTTGGTGGTAGGGGAAGTGCAGGTGGAGTTACCTCTGCCTCTTCCTCTATTGTTATTCACTCTGTATCCTCCCCGAAAATATCCTCTGGATGAGGATTGATTGGGGCTTTTATAAGACGTGGAGATGTTTTCTGATGCAGTTGTCTTTGAGCCACCCCTATAAAAGGAGCGACGAAAAGAGCCTTTATTACAAGGTAGTTGTAATGCCCCCATGGATTTAGCAGTCTCGGTGTCTTTCTTCATTTTCTCTAATGAAGAATCAATTGTGGGACCAAAAAGATGTTCCTGATCAAATGGCTGATTAATTAGTGCTGATTGTACTTCTTGTTTGAATCCTGAGATTCGAAGCCAAGCGTGTCGGCGTAGCAAAACCCTGGTGTTAATGGCACGCGAGGCTGTATCAGCTGCATCGAGGGCACATTTGATGGAAGTGTTTGTGATGAGCTTACCCTCTTGAATGAGGTCGTGAGCTTTAGCTTTGTATTGGTCTGGTAAGTGTTGCATCAGTTTTTCTAGCTCGTCATAGTGAGCTCTATCATAACGCGCCAGAAGAGCTTGTGCATTGGCAATACGCCAATGATTGGCAGCTTGAGATGCGATTCTCTTGCCTGATGCATCTATAAGTTTCGACTCCTTGTCAGGAGGAGGGGCGTCACCTGTTGTCTAAGAATTTGCCCTTTTCCGTGCATTTGAAACAACAAGAGCATCTAAAGGTACCTGACCCCTGATGTAAATTGGGTCTGTAGGAGCAGCTTTATATTTTTTGTCTACCCTTGGTGTAAGTATTCTAGCTCTAACAGGGTCTTTGAATACCTCGCTGGCGTGTTTTAGCATACCTTTGAGCATGGGCAAAGTATTTGTGGTTTTTTGGGAGGGAGCGAAAGTTTCCACTAAAAAATCCTCGTCCAAGGGATCAGTATGTAATTCCACTGCATGGTATTGAGCAGCTCTATTAATGAGCTGTGCGAAACCAATATTGTCATCGGGTGGTGATGGTCTGGAGGGATATAGATCGGGGTCATTAGTATGATCCGGGTCTTTATCATAGTCATCCCAGGGGTCTGAGTCCTGTGGAATGTTGTCCTGATTATCATCCCCATCCCCGTCTCCCTCCCCGTCCCCATCCCAGTCCCCATCCTCATCCTCATCATTATCATTATCATCCTGTGGCCCAGGTGAAAAACGTGGTGGTGGCGAGTTTGCTGATGAATTTAGTAGATTTGGGTTAAAAGGTGGAGGAGAGGGAGGTATGTAAGGGGAGAGGGGTTAGTACCCATGTCTTTTTTCTTAAGAGGTATGCGGTAGTCTTCAGGGAGGTCCAGCTTCCGTTTTTTAGGAAGTGTTGCGCGAAGTTTTCCAGTTTCTGGGTCAATATGCAATTGTTTCTGTTTTGGATCCAAAGATTCTTGTTGAGGAATATCTTTGGATGGAGTCTGTTTATGTTCGGAAGGTTTATGAGGGATTCCGTGCTTTTTAGGTTCGGTGCTCTTCGGTGCGGGATGTTTTGGCTCCGAAGGCTTGCCTTTTCCCTGTTTCAGATCCGAAGGCTTTTCTTTAGCTGGTTTCGGTTCCGAAGGTTTTTCATTAACTGGTTTCGGCTCCGATGCTTTCGGTTTAGCCGGTGTCGGTTCCGAAGTATTTGATTTTGGTGGTATCGGCTCCGAAGCCTTCTGTTTATGGGAATCTTTCGGTGCCGAAGATATCTTCGGTGCCGACAGCGGAGCGTTATGCTTAGCCTTGTGTTTCGGTGCCAAAGATGTGGGTTCGGCACCAGCATGGGGTCGGCTCGATCCCGAGCCGGGAGACTTGTCCTTATGTTTCATAGCCGGGCTCGAAGGCGGGGCATCTGAAATGGTATCACGGTGTCGACCGGAGCCCGAAGGCGAAGGTGTAACCGGAGTCTTTGAGGTTTTTTTGGGTAGTTGGGGCTTGTTACTCACAGTTCGTTGAGCCGGAGTGATGTTCAAGTCCTCTTCCATGTCGAAGTCATCGGCTTCAGACACGGAAATGTCTTCTTCTTCGGCGCTGGGTTGGAATTCCGACTCTTCTCCGAAGATATCTGGCACCGGACTAGTGCCGCGTCTCATCTTGTGACGTCGAGCCCGACGGTCACGAATGGTTTTCTTGGATCGGAATGATCGACAGGCCTCGCAGTTGGTTTCTTCGTGCTCCGGGGAGAGGCAGAGGTTACAGACCTCGTGCAGGTCCGTGTGTGGGAACTTAGCACCACACCCGGGGCATTTCTTAAATGGAGTCCGTTCCATGGACTGCTGGCGTGGTCGGCACGGGTAGGCCTCACGGCCCGCGTCGAATCGATCGAAGTAGTTGGATTTTACGATGCGCGCCGAAAGGGAAACCGCGATCGAAAACAATACCGTCAAGTGGTAAGGATTGCGCGTCAAAAAGGTTCGAAGACGATCCCGAACTGGAGCGGCGCAATACACATCCGAACCCGATGGCGGAAAAAGCAATCTGGGGATGGAGTCGATGCCCATGCGCACTATCATCGTAAGGAGGAGTCACCTACCTCGTGAGTAGGAAGACTTCTTCGAAGAAAAACAAAGTGCAAACATCCGAGCCCAACACCAGATGGCGATCTATGCTATCGCATATGATCTACAGCTCATATGCCTCGAACATTGTGTTCTTTGTAGCCCTTTTTAGGTACTTTGGTAGGAAGAAACTCAAGTAAGTACAATAGTTCAAGCAACGTAACTATTTTTACAGCAGCTATATCAGCCAGGATATATCAGCCTTTCCATCTATTCAGCTTTAATTTCCGGCAGCTAGTTCTGAAGAGTAACCACCACATCCATTGATATTATTATATCAGTTTATTTCAATGTTCTTAGGCCCCTGGCAGTCATAGGGTAAGATCTTGCCTCTTAGATTTTCTAATATTGATCTTGAATCATGATATTCAGAAGAAATGTATAATTTCTTGAACTGTTGCTGGCATCGCATAGGGCCACTAATGGATAGAGGGATACTGTCTGCTTGGAAAATAATTTAGGATTGTCCATACTCTAAATCTATTGTTAACAGCCAACGGCTACACCAAATAACTGAAGGGACAATGGCCAACCCTGTTTGTTGCCCTTCACTTTCTGAAAAGATTTCTGTAAGTCAACCTTACTAGCACTGGTGCTATAGAAGAAACCTAGTTTGACAAGATCCACCTGCCCATTGTGAAACCAGAGCCTACTTTAATTAAAGCTTTTTTTGATACCGATCCAAGCTATATAATCAAAAGCCTTTTCACGGTCTAGGGAGGGAGGCCTGGATGCATGCTGAACCCTAGATTTCTGACCTTACATATTATTTGTGATCGTCTCCTTTTTATTTCACACATGCTTATTTTTTTAATAAAAAGCTATCTGAACAGAATCATCCAAAGAAGAGAGAGAAACAGAGAGAATCTGCTCCTGTATGCAGGTCAGAAATTTTGTGAAATCTTTGGCATCCACATAATCCAAGACCAGAATGCATGCTCTCATTGTAAAAAGCTGAGGTGCAGTTCATCCCTGCACCCGGTGCCACCGGGTGCAGGGATCAACTGGGGGGCACCATAGGTGCCCCCTAGGCTGCCATCCGGAAGCCTTGCACCCATGGGGGCCCTGCTGGGGGCCCCCAAAGTCGGATTCCCACAGCCTTTCTGTCACGGAAAGGCCGGCACAGAAAGGCTGTAGGAATCTGCCATCGTAATCCTTTCGGGCGGAAAGAGCCGCCCTTGGGATTACAGGCCCCTTTCCGAATGGCAGACGGCCTCTCCGAGCCCGTTGTAAGCCATTCGGAAATCCTGTTTGGAGTAATTTCCGACCGACTCCATCAAAATGGGGCTCGGGGCCGTTTCCTACGCCATCGTAATCGGCCCCTTAGTATTTAATTGATTAATTATGTAAATTGTGTAATAATCATATATTGTAGTTATATTTTAGGTGTGGGCAGCTGGGTTTGTAGGGGTATAGGCTGGGAAGTTAATTAATAATTAATTAATAATGTATTATTCATTATTGAATTGATTATTAATTATGTACATTATGCAATACTGATTTAATTTATTTATATTTTAGTTGTGGGTTGCTAAGTTTGTAGGGGTATAGGGTGGGAAGTTAATTAGGTAATAATACAATAATAATTAACAATGTATCACTAATGAATACTTATGTAAATTGAGTAATAATTATATATTTTAATTATATTTTAGGTGTGGGCTGCTGGGTTTGTATGGTTATAGGGTGTGAAGTTAATTGAGTAATAATTAACAAATAATTAATTGTTAATTATGTAATTTGATATCAATTATCCAAATTGTGTTATACTTATTTATTTTAGTAATATTTTAGGTATGGGTTGCTCGGTTTGTAGGAATATAGGGTGGCAAGTTATTTCAGTAATAATTAAATAATTATTTTTAAATTGAAATTTATCATATTTATTATTAGTATTTGTTTATTTTACTTTTATATTATTTGTTTGGATTCTAATTTGTTTTCAAATGTTTATTTTTGTAAATGTCCTTTTTGGGTTTTTAATGGGTATATATATATATATATATATATATATTAAAATATAATATATATATATATATATATATATATATATATATATACACACACACACACATATATGGGTTTATATATGTATATATTTATATATAGTATTACATATTAGCAAAATGTATTTAATTAACATTATATTAATGATATATATTGAAATTTTTAAGATTTACTACTTTAAACTCCATATACTAAGAAAAAATATTTTTGTATGTTTTTTAACAATATTAGTGTGAAACTGTAATTTTTCCGATATGTTTGTACTTACTATTATAAGGATAGGGACACAATATTTTTGACAACAATATTTTTGACACAATATTTGTGTTACACGATATTGTTGATTTCGATATTTTGTCAGTGATTTTCTACAAAATGAAAGATTGTAATGGGAAAACCTCATCTATGTAAAACAAACGATTTTAATACAATTGCAGTGTGGCAAAATCCAGTTCAGCCCAGAGAGACTCAATTAGAGTTACCCTGCTTAGGCCCAAAGTGCTATTAAAAGCTAAATTTCAATTCAAAGTGGGTATCACTTTCATTGTATCAGCTTCGATTATTGGGCTTCACATGTGCCTTCAATATTTGTTATTAATGTGTTTTGATGCACTCATTACACCGGCTATTTTTCAGATTTTACACTGGTAGTGGATTCCCAGCTGAACTTTCTATCGAGGATTATACTCAAATATTCAATTTTTACCAGTATCAAACTCATTTCCATTCATCTTTCATTCTGAACAACCCCTCCCACTCACTAAAGAAAAGTATGCTGTTTTCGTGTCACTTATTTCAATATGCAGCTCTTCACAATCCCCTCCTCAAAAGACCTAACAGGGCGCATTCATTATAGTGATTCATCTTCGAAAGAAAGAACCTTCCATTTAGGCAAGAACAGTTGGGCTTTGGACAAAAGCATATGGGAGATGTGGGAGGTTTGCAACATACACATTGAACAAGTAATTGGTCTAAAATGCATCCTAGTGTGGCCCCAGTTATTGATTCCATATTTTCTGAGAATTGCCAATCAGCGCTAAGGTGTGAAATAGTACAGGTGTCAGTATATTATTTCTGGATTATTGTCAATAATCCTTGGAACTCTCCATTCACTCATCTTCATTACAAAAGAAGAAGTTACTTACATTCAGCAATGTCTTTTCTGGTAGACCACAGACTCCTCACCTTATGAAGTCCCCCAGGCGCCAGACTGGGTCCAGAGAATTTTGTAAGCAATTCCCTTGAATATTGATAGGTGATGTAGTGTGGCTCCATGTTGGATCAGTCTTACGTGATGTCAGAGCGACTAGATCTGCGACACCTCAGCGTGCTCACATCAGTTTCTTTCTGAAATCTGTGTGCACCATCGGACGCAGAGCCCATAGAAATCAGAATACACCAGTGTGCAGACCTCTAAACTTTCTGCTGCGGCAAATTTGATTTTGTGGTCGTAGATAGTCTTCTTGTTCATCTTTGTGCAGCATTCGCACTGCACAGCGTCGTGCCTTGAGCCGAACCACCAGAAACAGACATCATGGGTGTCTGTCACTGACATTTGTCGGTTGCAGCCATACCTGGGATTTGAACCCTTGCACTGGAGGAGCCTGTAAGATCAAAGGCACAAAGTGTGCAAAGTTTTGAGGGAAAGAAAAACTGAAAGGATTCGAAAGATCTCTGGATTCATGTCAAAAGGAGCTGAAAGAAAGAGACTGAATTCAGCGCGCTGAGGTGGTGCAGATATAGTGGCCCTGTCGTCACATCGGGGGGGGGGCGGACACGACATGGAGCAGCACAATGCTACTTATAGATGCACGAGGGAATGGCTATCAGAATTCTTCGGATCCAGTTTGGCGCTTGGTTAAATTCAAAAGATGAGGAATCTTGGGTTAGAAGTCTCTATCAGAACAATCAATTTGTTCTCAGTGAAGGCAATGGAGAAGCAATAAATACACAAAGCATTGAAATGTTTCCTTTCTGGCTTGATATCAGTGTCAAAAGATTGGGGGTACTGCAACCCTTAGTTATATGCCACTTACATCAGGTGTTGCACTTACTGTTTGGCAACTCATACTAGCCACTAAAGGGCTGATCACATGGAACAAAGACAGCATAATTAGCCACATTCCATTATCAAACAGCCCATTTGAGGTTATGATAGTCACTAAGACCAAGTAGGCCATCCTAAATACTAAAGAGGTAAAAAGTCACAAGAATTTCCATATAACTTAACGTTGGCCCAGAGACTTTCCTTCTCAACAGAATGAGAAGTACAGGACACTGATAAGCACCGAACATAGTAAAACAAATGTGTAACTGCTAAACATCTTTGAGGGATACTTGTTTATAGTTGACAAAGTCACATTTACAGTATAATTGCCTTTGTGTGGGGATCTTCCAACTTAAGTCTTCTGCTTGCGCTTTTAGTCTAAAGTGGAATACTTTGATAACCTTATGCAGCGGTCTCTTGTGTGTTGTATAGATCATCTCTCCTAAGGAACTCTCTCACTGCAGAAATTAGGGCCAAACCTACCCTTCAGTCCTTCCGCTGTCTTCTAAAAACACATCTCTTCTGAGTACACCCGACCCGTTGACACAGATATAACGTAGTTGCTGATGTTATTCCACCTCACTACTCTTTAGTTTTACCATAATTTGTTACTTGTTTACTTACGCTCTCTCTCCTTGCGTACCACTAAACTACAACCCACTCTGACCTCTCCATCAAGACATGACCCCCCTATTGTCTGCTAACCGCTTTCCCTCCGACCTGCTCTCTTTGGGAATTGCTTGAATGCATATTAAGAAAAAGTATCTGTTTTATTTTAATTTCAATAATTTTATTCTACATAAATACTATGTTCTGGTTGTGCCCTGACTAGAAAGCGGACTGCTAGGGATGATGTGTATCACTAGTAAATGTAGTCATGCACTAGCATCTTACGGGTTTGCAACCAGAGATTACAAGGACCCAATGAATTTCATATGTGATGATGATTCTCCATGATTGTGTATGGCCTGCTGCAGTCCAAATATTTTGTATTTTCCTCCATGCATGGCTCACCACAGGCTCAGAGTATTCATCCACCATGAAGAGGAATACTAATAAGCATATACTTCTCACATAGATTTCAACAATATTCTCCACGTTGAACGGCAAAGCAAATCATCATTGCCACTTCCATTCCTTGTTATGTGGAACTCCCTAGCAGCAGCTGTATGTTATGCATGTATGTTTGTATATATGTATGTACGCATGTTTATACCTCCAACAGCTGCTGGAAGTATAAGTGTGAATGTTTCTATTTTGCCACCAGCTCAGCCGGTCTCATTCATAACAAAGGCAGCCTACACTAGCACCTCTTGGTTGCAGCTAGCCTTAAGTTTGGCATGATACTGTTTTCCCTGCATTGGAAGAGACAGTATCTAGTACCTATGCAGTTTTGTAAAGCATGAAGTTAAATTCCAGTGCATGAGAAGAAGCACAACTCTACTCAACGAAGCAAGAAAGGAGAGATACCAGTCAAAGGGAAAGGAGGGATTGTGATATTTTATGAAGTACTTCTCGGTGCTTTTGACCTTGAGATGTAAAGGAGTCACATAAGCTGTAACAATGAATCCCTGAAGAATCAATCAACGATCTCATCTGTTGGGATCTCCCAAGTACCTGAAGGAGACTGAGGAGCATACCATCACATTTACACCCTGCCTGGCTGTGTTTGAAGCGTGACAGGGGTTCCATTGGGGCAAAGTGCTCTAATAGCTTCACATCCCACCTCAGCTCAGCTGCATACAGGGGGATTAAAGTCTACTCTCTTGTTATTGGCCTGTGCCTAGGGTGGGCAGTTGATGTTGGTACAGCCTGTTGCAGTGACCTGGCATTTTAACACTTTGGTAATTTATAGTATTGTAATTGGGGGGTCTTCACTGCAGATGGCAAAATACTACGTACTTGGGAGAAGAAACAACAATTAGTTGACATTTACCTGTGTCCTGTGCATATACTGGAATGGGGCGCAGCCGCTGGCCAGCTCACAGGCAGTAATGCCCACACTGTAGATGTCGGACTTCACATTGTACCCATGCATATCCTGTTGAAGAAGAAAAACCCTTTGAGATATCACCACTATATGAAATAGGAAATGGTTGCACACATTGTAATACACTGGAGTGCTCCCGGCAGATAAGCATGAGACCATTTGGGGAACAAATACACATTTAAAAAAAAGTATGATTAGTGATTTCAATAACATGACAGACTGGGACAATGCAGACTTACACACACAAAAATCAAATCTACACATTACGCTCTAGATCACATTGGCTGGGGCCCTAACACAAGATCATTGACTAGAGGCAAATGGCCCATGTCATGGACAGGAGTATCTAACTCCCCTGCTAGCCAATCACCGTACCCGTGTCCAGACTCTGAACTGCATTACAGGCATTTCAGTAATAGGCATGCTGAGCTTTTCTCAGAAATGAGGAACGACCACTAGAATCGGCATTACTGCGCCCAAATCCTGTAGTAATTTCCTATTTTTGTCCCATTTCCGTTGTATCTGGTGAAATGTTCGGGGGAATGAAAGTGGCAGATGTGGGGGGGGAAGAAGCAGGGATGGGGCATTTATTCTGATTTCTATCTAATTCGTCTGGAAACATGCTTTCTGCTAAATCAGGAATTGCATTGGCAGTGGGATGGGGGCCAGAGCACTGTAATGCTTGTCGTTTTACCATGTCATACTCTGACCCTGGTTAAGTGTGGCCCAGTGGTAGGCAGAGAAAAGGATGGGGAGAAATACTGCTCCAGGGCAATCTAAATGTGCTGGTGTCTGCAGGCCTGGGATTATCAGGTTCGCAAATACCAGATCAGATGATTCTGATCCCAAAGACACTGGAGCCGGCCCTGTGGGCGCTGCCTCTGGCTGCCCCATCCGGCCCCCATCCACTCTCTGATACCGTGTGAAGGACCACACCATCTGCTCCAGGCAGGTAGTAAATGTTTGAGGATTTTAGCTCATTATTTCCCAGGAAGGGGGAAACCACATGGATTTGAAATCTATATTTTCACAATCTTGTATTATTCCCCATGCAGTGCCGGACTTGATTTATGTGTGGGGTACTGGCCGGAATCAGGGATTCCAGCCCTTCCGTGCCCCTGCCCCTAAATCTGAGGAGCTCGTAAAGAGAGCCTTTGTTAGTCAAGTATGAAACCTGTGTACATTCCACAGACTACTGTACGC
This sequence comes from Calotriton arnoldi, assembly GCA_963921515.1. Classification (NCBI taxonomy): domain Eukaryota; kingdom Metazoa; phylum Chordata; class Amphibia; order Caudata; family Salamandridae; genus Calotriton; species Calotriton arnoldi. Next base: position 2,252,877 of record CAWUFW010001372.1, on the reverse strand, counting down.
AAGCCGTGAACTGCTATGTTCAACACTACAATGCTCCTCGCCATTAGTGAGGCACAGGTCCAGGAACAAATATACATTTCACTCAACAAACTGGAACACACAATGCTCGCTACCAGTTTGGAGAAAAAGCGTGTCAGTGAAGCTTCTATTACTCCCAGCAAAGTGGTTACTATTAGCACATGTGCGATGTAGTCAGGGGGCTGTTAATGAAATAGAGATGATATAACTAAGCCTATAGCATTTAATCTACAGGAAGGACAACTAAATGCCTCTCTTCCTTTGTTATTTGTTGTGCTCTGTGTAATGTCAATGTGGCACCCTCTGCCACTTTCGGTGTTTCAACAGCAGAAACATCAAACAGTGATAATGTTTAGAACTAAGACAGCAATTAAAGAGAGTGGTGTGCCTGTGCTCTGTAGCCCCAGGCTCGGGTGTCAACAGTCAGAGCATGGGTGGACTGTTTGAAGATGTGGTGAATACCTGTTTGAACAGATATGTTGCAGGTGGCTTCTGAACTGGCTTTTGTTTCTTTGGCCTTCAGGATGGATTAGATGGTGCACATTTAATACCGGGCTACCATACCTCATCTCTTTTATTTTTGCTTTTAAGATGGCAGGTTTCTGCTTGAGGTGGAGATACTTGAATGCATCCTGGGCAACCTTCCCTTTGATAGCTCTCACCATTGAGTGTGGGTATTTTAACCACACACTCTGCTTCCTGGTATCAGCAGAGGGATAGTTTGGTGTGCTCTGTATAACATTGTATGGTCTCACTCTGGTTGGGTAGCCATTTGTAGATTACTTTGAAGTAATACACATGCACAAATAAAAGGAATAACATCATGGTGACTAGACCAGATCCACGAGATTTTGGTCGGCAATACGTCTTGCTGGATGCAAGCGCTCTTTCCCACTGCATTATGTAATGGTGTGAGGGAAGGTCTGAGTGAAATAAACATCCCAACCTCCTTAGTTTTCTCCAAGGAGTTTGTGATGTGCCTCATATGTGTGTTAAGCAAATCGCAAGATACATTTGGGCATGTTTTGCAACATCCATATCTCGGTTCAGGGAAGACATAGGAATATCTTCTTCATAAAGAGCTTTAAATACAGTGCTTAACTTGAGCTGGTGGTTTCTGTTGCTCAGCACTGGCACTTAATTGTCAACACCGGCACCTATGACGGTCTGCCACATGGTGGCACTTTTTGTCTAATTTACAAATAAGCGCAACAACAGTTTTTTTATTAATTTGATGTACATAGGAATTACTAATACCTGCTGCCCAAGCCATTGTTAAAGCTTTGGGGGCCTAGAATAGTCTGAATTGTCTCATTTGTAGGACTGTGATGGTTAGTAGTTGTGTTGGTACTGTCAACGGCAGCGCTGGCATGGCAATGGGTGGTGCAAGCTGCAGTGGCCTCCTGAAGAGTGCCCTGGCACTTAATTGTTTACAAATTAAGCACTGTTTAAATGTATCAAAAAACAGAAAGGGTGCCGGTACCAGTTGTGTGATGGAATTCTAGCAGAACATATGTGATCAGGGATTTAGATTGTAGCAGGTGGGTGCCCAAACCTTAGGTGGGTAGACGATTAAACATACAATTACCTTTTATTGTGCTCTCTTTGGTTGAAAGAGATAACAGTTTCCGTACCGCAAAGAAAGTAGAATATTTACCTTTATATGGAATATTAACTACATTTGTAAATAAAAGAGTAAGGCTTTTTACTGTATAATTAGAAGTACCTGGCCTGTGAAAATTATCTAAAAAGTAAAAGAATTGTTTATCAATAAAAATACAACCAGTATAATTCTAGTGTTCTTAGTTCCTAATCACTTCGACCTATGCCTTGACCTGGCATCAAACATCACTGAGGTATTGTGAGATGTCAGAGTGGTTCTCAGATCCACCCTACAGATTGAGCAAATGTAGGTGTCGTCTGTCTATATCTAGAACGGAATACTGTCTGCTGTATGTATAGTGCCAATGATCATATCATACGTTGCACAGCATGTCGCTGAAACTTTAGTTGAATGGTGGGTGTTCATTGTAGATAGACGATCCCAAGTAAAAAGGACCAGTCTTGCAGTTGGTGTTGAAGACTGTCATTGTTGATAGTGTCATATGCTGCAGAGAGGGCAGCATATAGCAAGGCAGTCTTCATCTAGGGCACTAAATCGGTCTCATCTATCAAAGATGCTTTTGTTCCTCAACTGACTGTATGTCTAACTATCTTTATATTTCTATAATTGTGTAGTTATTTCGTGACTGTATGTCTAACTATCTTTATATTTCTATAATTGTGTAGTTATTTCGTTTAAATTATCTTGCTAATGATTAGCTCTTGATATACGAGTGGATAGTTGGCTAGTCCCTTAGGGTGTGTTGCACCTAGAAGTAGACAAAAGTTCCCTTCTTGAAACAATGTTACTTCAGAGTCTGGATAGGTTTATTATTGCCTGAATCTGGATCTAGGCCAACCTTAGTTTGGCAGTTTTTAAGTTTTGTGTTATCTTCTTGGCCTATTTTACACTGATTGGTCAAACAGTGGCAAGATAAGCATGACTCCTGAAAGCAGGTGTTGAGAAGGTGTTGAGGAATGTGTAACGTGCAAACACAAAGAAGAAGGTTAGTCTGGGAAGGCTCCTTAATGGATTGCTGTGGTGCACCTCGGGTACTTTTTATGCCATTGGCTCTGTAAGATCATAAAAAATATATATATCGCTTTCTCTCACTTCATGTCAATTCCCCTCCGGTAGACGAAAGGACACAGACGCCAATTGTATTCGTGCCAAATTCTTTTACTTTGTTTCCGCGCAGTCCGCCATGACGCGTTTCGGCCAAGCCTGGCCTTGATCTGTAGTATGGATTGTGGGTCCATTGTGGACATCTGCTAAGTTAGCATGAGCTTCGCTGCCATGAGGCTGCTTTTGCGCACGACACTGCATGCATAGATTTCGCAAGACTCTGTTTGTGCCCTTTCACATGAGAAGTGTCTGCCTTTCGCGTTCTCTGCTGTGCTCTGAGGTTTAGTCTGCACACGATGTACAAGGTCGATCAACAATGCCCCTTGTTATTCTGTTCTGGTCAGTCCCTCGCACCTAGACATAACATGACACACAGCTGCACTACTGAAAATCGTATGCTTTAATATTGCAAGCTAAACATGTGGTGCAGGCACTTGAAGAGATTCCTTTCCGGAGAGAAGAGCTGTGCTTGTCCTGAGATGTAAACCTTTCATCTAGGCCTTGAGGTATGGGGTCTGCTGACAAAGCCCAGAGGTCTTCTTTTTTATAATAAACTATTTCTTACCACGGGGAGGGTGGTTAGGTATTGTAGCCCTTTTCCACTGTCTTTATAAAATGATATCCCCGTTTATATTCTATGGAATTGTGACAATGCTGACTATATTATGTTTATGCATTTTGCTGCTAGTAATGGCACGTGTACTGTACCATAGAGCGCGTTAGTTAAAATAAACATTTTAAACTATACCGTGACTCTGATTACTCGCATTGTGGACAAGTATGAGTGAGTGAGCGAAAGAGTTGTCTGGCTCCCGCGATTCCTGAGAGAGTCGGGAGTGTCGTGTTCTGGGTTGTCTAATCATTCGTAGCTTCGCTGTTAGTCGGAGAACAAATGAGACACTATAGCTAGTCGGATTGGGATTTTGGGTACTAATGTGGTAGTTTGGTACACCCCTATTCACTGAGGTCCCGTTTTCCTGCGCATAGTTCTGTATATGTGCAGAATCCCTGCAACATGGCGCCGCCAACATTTGGTCTGTTTTTTATCTGCGAGACGCTTGAGTAGTGCTTGTGCTTGTCCACAATACCCTCGCCTCTGTTTCCGGAGACAGTTGTGACGGTTTAACCTCCTATATTGATGTTTTTATAGGTTCCTTCAAGCTTGAAGTTTTAAATAGGTTTATCTCTTTGTTCATAGCCCGTTATTGCGCTGCCGTGCTCTAGGTTGTTTTTCTATATTATCAGTTATGGCGGTCCCGATTCCTGCAGCTAATAGGGCAGCAATCACGGCTTATTTGACTCAGAATGGAGTCCCCATTGCTGGTGTTGCGCTGATTTTTGTAGTAGAAGCAGATGCGGCCTACCGCTTCGAGGTGTTTTATTCTTGGGTCCCCTTTCTGGCGGTGGATGGAACAGATAACTTGTTTCATGAATATACGCCTACGGCCCTTCCTAATGCTTATCAGCCCTATCGGGCTCTTGAGGTTCCGCTTACAGCTTGGCAACACCAAATTTGGTTTAATGGCGCCCTTCCTCACCCAATAACGCTGGTACATTTAGGTCCTTTATCGATAGATGGGGCCACGTGGCCCGTTTTGGCTGGGTATACCCCTCACCCGAGTCGTTTGACAACGGCGACGCTTGCAGAACTCCGCGTGTTACATACGTCTTTAATACGCGTGCATAGAGCTGTTATACAGTTCATGTCACGCAACTTTCAGGTGGGACCACCTGGAGTTGCTGTGCAACCTGCGGGACCTGGTGGTGTGGCCATCAGTCCCCTTATGGTTAATTCAGTAATGGGCAAGCGTCCACAGAATAAGGATGAATTACCTTATTGGCTTGCTGAGAAATTTGGACAACTAGAGGCTGTTTTTCCAAATACCTCTCCTGTGGATAAACACAGGATATTGACTATTAGTTTGCCTAAAGACTTGCTTCCCGAGTTGGCTGATTGTAACACCTGGGGTAAGGTGTTTGCAGCGGTATATTCGAAGTGTTCCGGCACTCCTTCCATGACTGTACTCCCTTCCGTGATTAAGCGTGTTCAAGATGAACACGGAGCTGAGGCGGCTGTAGAGTTGGGGATGAGACTGGTGGGGGTGTTCGACATGGTTGCAGATATGATCCTTGCAAATGTCAAGGGCGATGCGGTAAGCTTTCAAGTGGCAAATCGCTTGGAGGCTGTGCCTGATGCAGACAAACCACGCAAATTGCCAAAAAGTATTGCAAAGGCTTATGAGACAATAGGCCGCAATAGTTTGGGGGTTAAGCCTTTTACTCAAACGCAAACTCAATCTCAAACTCCACAAAAAGTCCAGACAGATAAAGATGGACAGCCGTTCTTTCCTAAAAAGAACTGGAAAACTAAAAAACAGGGGCAGCAACAACAGAAGCAGGGTTCGCGTGCTGAGTCACCGACACCTGACACTTCTGAGCGTACTTATGACTTGCGCGACCGCGCGAAAATTAAGACTCCTGATAGGTTTTAAGTCCCTGATCAGCGTTCTCCTCGTTCTTTACAGGACACATCTGGCTCTCAAGTCGGTGGTGGAGATCGCCAGGATCGTGGCAAGAGCCATCCTGCACCACAGGGACGTGATCAGCCTCGTCAATTTGACGTCAAGGGGAAACAAGAGGAGCAACCACGCTTCCGTGCCCAGTTTCCAAAGATAAAGGTTGCCGCTTTGACAGCGAGATATGCCTCAGACGGTGAGAACCCGACTGCTGGATTGGACTTGGGCGGTGACTCTGCTCGACAGCGCAGCGGAAGTTACCATAGTGCGGGTGGCACTGGGTCCTTGTCTGGAGGCAACAGCAACTGAAACTTTCATTACAGTAGAAACAGCTGACGCCCGGGTTGCCCCCCTGGATAGGCGGTATAATATAGTTTTTCAAATTGAAGGTGACATTGAACGTGTGGTCACGGGGATTTTTGGGGAAAATCTGACAGCTTCCTATGACATTTTGTTAGCAGAGGCAGATTGGCCCCCACCTTTTGTACTGGCCGCCTCAAGGGGGGAGTACGTGATTCTTCCGAGTTTTTCACGTTACGTCCCCAAGGAGCATGCAGAGGCTTTTGCAGCTGAGTGGGCTTTGGCCCTGGCACCGGCAGTGTACCGTAATCAGGTGGGCTGGGATAAAGATTCTACGCCACATGAGATTCCATTGCGGTCTATGCCTCAACCTCAACCCCAATATCCCATCCGGCAGGAAGCCAAAGGTCCCGTTTCTGATGTTCTAACTGAGTTGGAGTATCAAGGAGTGATTGAGCCATGTGTGTCACCGATGAATAATCCTCTTCTTACTGTGTCCAAACCCGATGGGTCTTATCGCATAGTTTTAGATTACCGGCATTTGAACTCTCATTGTCGTACTTGTGCGGTACAGAATACCCATAGCTCTGCTCTTGTGGACAGTATTGTTTGTAAAAAATATAAAACGACACTTGACATTTCCAATGGCTTTTACAGTCATAACCTGGCCCCCGAATGTAGTCAATGGACCGCATTCACGGCCGGTCGAAAACAGAAAAAATTTCGGCGTTTACCTATGGGGTATAAGAATAGCCGCGGAGTTTTCGCCGCGCGTGTTGTCTCTTTGTTAGACAGCATAGACCCAGATACATACTCGTATGTTGATGATATTTATCTCACAGACGAATTATGGCCGCATCTATGCCGTGTTGACCGCATCATCCTTGAATTTGCGGATTACGGATACAAATTAAATTTTGCTACATCACACATCGCTTGCTATGCGGTGCTGTTTTTGGGCTATGAGCTCAATAATGAAGGGCGGGGTTTGGCACCCCACTTTCTAGTGAAAAGCGCACGCTTGCAATCTCCAGCTACCCTGAAAAAACTTCAGTCTTTGCTGGGATTTTTGAATTTCGGGAGGTCTTACATTCCCGAGTATGCCCAGCGTATCAAGCCTCTTTATGCTTTGATACAACCTACCTTTTCAAAAGCCAGCTGGCTCCTGGAACATTCTGCTATTCTGCATTCTTTGCAATCTGACTTGCTTGAATCTAAGTACTTGTTGACACGTGATAACCACACAAACCTGGTGATACGAATCGTGCCGGGCGCAGTGGGTTTCACTTACTTGACGAACAATGAAGGCGACACAGTACCTATTGCGTACAAATCTCATTTGTACACTTCAGCCGAAATGCGGTTTTCCTCTTTCGAAAAGGTTTTGACAGCTGTGCAGATGGCGGTCCTGAAGGAACGCGCACTGGCACAGGGGAAACGCATTTTAGTGGTTACACCTTTCCCTGCTTTGGAAGCAGTAACTAAGGCGAGTGTGCCAAACTCTAAAGCATTACATCCCCGTTGGATACAATGGGCTACTTCTTTGACGTCTCCGGATGTCACGTTTATCTTTGACCCCTCTCTTCAGACACAGGAGTTCTTGCAGTATGAACACGTTCATCCACCTCCTCTGTCTTTGCTTCCCTTAGAAGAGTACACATGTATCATCTACACCGATGGTTCGGCACAACCGGCCACTGGTTCTAAACATGCTTATTCAGCGGCTTGGGCTATTGTGGCTGGTACGATGGTGAATGGAGAATTCAAGTCTAGTATAGTGCATACACAGGCGCTAGGGGACTGTACCGCCCAATTGGCTGAGCTGCGCGCTTTGGTTCTTGCTCTCAAGTTTGCAGATCCGAGTGTTTCTACACTCATTGTGTGCGATTCTTACTACTGTGTTCAGTCTTTCAATGACAACTTATTCTTTTGGTCTCCAAATGATTATCGAGATTCTAAAGGCAGCACAATTAAGCATAAAACGCTTTGGGTTCGAGTGGCGGATCTTAAACAACGTCTGCCACTCACACATGTTATACATACTCTTGGCCATCAGCGTGTGGGAGCACACGCTCTTGGGAATTGTTTGGCTGATGAAGCAGCCAAATCTGCAGTAGCCACATGTTCCGTAGCAGCCGTTACAAGGTCCATGACTAAAATTGATAATGACATTTTGGCAGCAATTGCTGCAACTGCGGAGGGCTCTAATTATCCACAGGGTTTCCCTTCAAAGTATTCTTATCAGTTAACTCCTGAAAATATTCCTTTTGCTAGAATACCTGACGTTGGAGATCGGCTGATTCCCAACGCGGACCGCAGACACACTTTGATCAAGATCGAAGGTATGGCTTCGGCCCATGCTGGAGTGTCCGCGACTGTTTCTATCTTGCAGCAACATTATTGGTGGCGTGGTTTATATAAACAGACCCGTACTTATGTGCTTTCGTGTGACATCTGTCAACAAATCAAGCCTTCTACGGTAACACGTCCACCACAAACACAGCTTTGCATTGCGAATCGCCCCTTTGCCTGTGTATATCTTGATCACTGCGGTCCATTTACTTCTGATACTGCATATAAATACATTTTGGTTGCAGTTGATTCGTGCACTAGATTCCTTTGGGTTTGGCCACAACGCAGTGCTGACGCTCGAAATGTCATCAGGGATTTGCGTGTCTTTGTAGGGATTTTTGCCTGTGGCACCTTTCATTCAGACCAAGGTCCTGCGTTCGCCTCTAAGGCATACAGGGATGCGATGAAGTCTTTGGGGGTGCTGGTGTAGTTTTCGTCTCCATACAGGCCTGAGGGCAATTCAATTGTGGAGCGAATGAACCGTGACTTAAAGCAATCCTTGACAGCTAGAGTCTTAGGTACTGGCAGGAACTGGCTGGCCCACTTGTATGGGGTTCAACGTGCACTTAATAATCTCCCTAGAAGACCTCTGGGTGGGCGGACCCCATACGAGATGCTCTTTGGCATCAAAATGTTTGTCCCATACCTTGATGGTCTAGATGTTGCGGCGGTTGCCGCGACCTTTGACGTAGATAATCATTCTACTATGTTACAGGACCTACAAGAGACCCGTGCCCATCTTGCTACTGAACATTTACCTTCGGCAACAGATGCTGCACTGCTGATTCCAGTGGCCGGCTGGCTTCCAAAAGTTGGTGATCTGGTCCGAGAGAAGTTGGAGAACAAAAAAGAATTTGGTCCCTCTTATCGTGCACCGGTTCCAGTGCTTGGCTTGAAGGGTACTCGTACAGTCATTTTACCACCGCTTCCTGGTCGCAAGGACAACAGATACATCTCGACTGACAATGTCAAGCTACAACATCTGGCCGATTCTGAATAGTGTGACGCCTGCTGTTTCGTGCCCCACAATTTCGAGAAATCCTGGGGTTAGCGCATCTTTCAGCTCACCTAATGACACTGTCATCGAGATGGATCCTGTTGTTGACCATTTATCTGTCCCTCCTGCAACGAGGAAGTTGAGTATACTTATCCCACAAGTGAGTCTTTGCATGGCTTGCCCGAAGGCTCTTTACACCATGGCAGCTTTTCTTTTGACTTGTCTTCCACCACTTCAATTGGCACTACCAAATTGTCTATTTTTGTTTCCTGGTTTAAACAGACTTATTTGGTCCCTCGTTGGACATACATCTGGTTAATAATGATCACGATTTTTCTTTTTATGTCAATTGGGTTTGTGACAGTGTTTTTCCTACTCATCAATCGTCGCTATTTACCTGAACGCTCTGCTGTGAACTTGATTGATGGTATTCTGGCCCCTCACTCATCTTCCCACATCATGAAGCATGACCAATCTCTTGTTAACATTTCGGCATTTCCATTTGCAGATGGCATTATCTGGGATAAAGTGGATTTTCAGGTCCATGGGCCAACGGAAATTATTAACGTTCCATACGTCTTTCGCGTTTCCATGGGTGATGTGGTAACAAAGGACATATGCTCAGACGACTGGGAAGTGCGTGCAATACAATCATTGTTTTCAGATTTGAAATATTAAGCTGCTTTTAATGCTGAAGATTTATATTTAAATTCTGCCAATTATGCCGATTTATTCTGTTATCAACATTATGGACATCATTTCCTACATAAGACTAATACATTACGTCCTGTTGTCAATTACACACAGTGGGAACATTGCCCTGCACCATTAAAAGGTAGTTCGAAAACTCTTAGAGACAAATTTACATATTTTACAGACTTTGATTATGTCAACACCCGAGTCGTATTATTTTAAATTAAATGTTCCATCAACTCCCAAAGTAATGTTGACCCATACGAAATTAATTTATTCAAATTCTTTCAGACATGATCTGTCTGTCAAGGGTTATGATCACTGGAGGGCCACCGTTGATTTGAAATCGATCTGGGGTTCTAGGTCCTGGCAGGTGCGAGGCACTGAAGCCTTACATCGTGCCTGCCTCATCCCAACACAAATTTTGTTTTTAAATGAAACAGTTTACCAGACAACTTGCTTTGGTTTGGCAACTGCAAAAAGTTAAACACCCCTGCCATTCCCTCTTTAGCGGAGTATAATAATTGGCGCATATACACGAATTATACCATTGAAGCCTTACAATCTTTGTTTCAAAATAACACGTTTAATGTATCTGAACTGGATTCTTTAGGTTGGTTAGTTTGGCAGACAAATTCGAATGCCTGCCAACTTCGTTTTCATAACACCAATCCAGGTTATATGCAAGACAGACCCGACCCAAGATTTCCAGATACACATTCAGTAACAACCTATTCGGTTGGAAAATTATGTCAACAGTGGTTGCAGCACTCTACACTATCGTCCGTTAAACAACATTTATCGTTGTTGTCCAACAACATTAATTTGGCCGACTTTGTCTTGGGACCCAGGGTTCCTAGAACAAAGAGATTCTATTACGCAGCTTACAATGAAATATGGAAACTTTCACAGATTCCTCAGACCACGCCAAGAACCTCGGCATCGTACTCGACTCATCACTCACCATGAACCGACAGGTCAACGCCGTCACCTCCAGCTGCTTCAACACCCTCCGCAAGACCTTCAAGTGGATCCCCCCTGAGTCAAGGAAGACAGTCACCCACGCACTCATCACCAGCAGACTGGACTATGGAAACGCACTCTACGCCGGCATCAACAAGTCCCTACTCCGCAAACTCCAGACAATACAGAACACCGCCGCCAGACTCGTCCTCCGCATCCCCCGACACGAACACATCAGCCAACACCTACGAAGTCTCCACTGGCTCCCTGTGGAGAAAAGAGTCACTTTCAAAATCCTCACTCACGCCTACAAATGCCTACACAACAACGGACCCAAATACCTCAACGACAGAATCAACTTCCACGTACCCAAAATAAACCTCCGATCTTCCAACCTCGCACTGGCCGAAACCCCGCGCATCCACAGAGCCAGAGCAGGCGGAAGATCCTTCTCTCACATTGCAGCCAAGACCTGGAACGAGCTACCGGCAGACATCAGACGCGCCCCCTCCCTGAACACCTTCAGGAAGACCCTCAAGACCTGGCTCTTTGGCTAAACAGATCTGCGTACCCCCCCCCCTCAGCGCCTGAGACCCTCACGGGTGAGTAGCGCGCTTACAATTCCCTGATTGATTGATTGAAGCGGTGTCACGTCTGCGGGAAATTGACCAAGCGAACTTAGAGAAGGTTCTAGCTGTTGTCGATAATAGTATTAACACACTATCTTCCCGCATTTACACATTAGATAATATTGTTTCTTCTGTTATTGATATTGTGCAAGAAGATGTGTCTCTGTTATATCATGGTCAAAATCAATTGCGTTCTGTCATGCAATTCGCATGGACTTTGCAAACTCTAAAAATGGGAAAAGTACCATGGGATTATTTAAATGCGACTGCTTTGTTTTTACCATTTAATTTAACTGATAAACAGCAGTTCATGTCCATGAAAGATGCAACTTACACTCTTCTACACATAGAAAAAATAGACCCTTTGCCCTTTTCTGTAGCGGAAACTGACACTGCTGTTTGGCTAATTTGTGGGGTCATATCTTTGCCTTTCTCGCTGTTCCAATTCAGCTCCTGTATGAAACATTACCCGTTAGGCCGCTTTGAACCCCTGGGTAGCGCTTTTCTGCATGAACTGTGGTCTTTTCCTTTTACCTACCGATGTTTGCGGGAAGAAACTGAAGTATACCTTACAGGGGAGGACTGTGATTCTACAGTGGGTCATTCCCTTGTTTGCAAAAATATCAAGTTGCACGGAGCATGTAATATGTCAGCTCCGAACCTTGCCTGTGTTTTAAAAGGTAATCCAGTTCCCGCAATAATTCCCACGTTCACTCTGCTTACTAACGGTAGTTATCTTATTCTAAATAACCAAGAATGCTGCGGCTTGCTGGCTGGCATACCATATATAGTAACGGTTTCACAGCGCGTAATTTGTTGTAAAAATGTGCTTTTTCCTCCCCCGTGTGGGCAGCTCGATAGCTCAATTTGGCCTTCCATACCAACTTTGAAAGCAGATTTCAACAAGTTGAGCAGATTAAAGGCACTTTTAACCCAACAAGAAGTCGCCCTTACTTCCGCACGAGAAACCTTCAACCTGCAGGTGGCTAGCGCTGCTAGTGAAATTCAAACACTTTTAACCACTAACCTCCCACTGCATTTTGGGGAGCTAATACACTGCATATTTAATGCGTCTGACACAAGTGGCCTTGCTCAGTTTTTTAAAGCTGTCGGCTCTGGCCTTGTGACTTCTTTTCAGACAATATTTGGTGTTATACCTGCATTCATTCATTCTATCTTTTCCAGCGTCTTTGGTGGATTCCCTTTAATGCTGGCGTTAGCTGCTGGAATCCTGCTTCTCCTGTGTCTGCTGCGCAATGGCTGCTCCTCTTTTGGTACTGCACAGACAATATCGGCTCCGATTGCTCTGTGACCGTATGCATGAATGCTTCAGTACACTACCACTGGCAGCTCTCAGTGTGTCTTATGGGTTGTCCTTCCGCTTTCCATACTTCACTTGCGTGCAACCTGTCTTTTCATGTCTACAATGTCCGTTTACATGGACATTGGATTTGTGCCTCTCCAATTAGTCATGTCTGGACCCGGATTTCGACCAGCTGGTGGGTCCCTTAGTGGCCCATGAGAGGGACTGTTCTGGGGTTGGCTTTATGGCGCATGCGGCTGCACTTGGAATCTTGGCTCAATGGGATGTCTGTGAGGCTGCACAGAATCTCCTACTTCAAAGTTACATCGAATATCACGCAAGTTGTCTGGAAATGCTAATGGAAGCACCCGCATATGAGGAGCACACCTGTTCATTCGATTTGATGAACTGGATGGCATCCCTTTTTTCTACCAACAACAATGATTTCCTTCTGGAGGGTATTGCATTTTATTGCTCCTACACTCTGACGGATTAAATTCACCAGTCCTTGGATTTCTGAACCCCTTTAAACAAACTTACTTTTTTCCTAATAGGTTTTTTTTTCTTTCACTCACACTTTTGAACTCTGCTCGCACTTTTTGAACTCTGCTCGCACTTTTTGAACTCTGTTTTCGTACTATGTCTACATGCGATGACCTTACCAGGTGGAGGGTGTAGTATGGATTGTGGGTCCATTGTGGACATCTGCTAAGTTAGCATGAGCTTCGCTGCCATGAGACTGCTTTTGCGCACGACACTGCATGCATAGATTTCGCAAGACTCTGTTTGTGCCCTTTCACATGAGAACTGTCTGCTTTTCGCGTTCTCTGCTGTGCTCTGAGGTTTAGTCTGCACACGATGTACAAGGTTGATCAACAATGCCCCTTGTTATTCTGTTCTGGTCAGTCCCTCGCACCTAGACATAACATGACACAGCTGCACTACTGAAAATCGTATGCTTTAATATTGCAAGCCAAACATGTGGTGCAGGCACTTGGAGAGATTCCTTTCCGGAGAGAAGAGCTGTGCTTGTCCTGAGATGTAAACCTTTCATCTAGGCCTTGAAGTATGGGGTTTGCTGACAAAGCCCAGAGGTCTTCATTTTTATAATAAACTATTTCTTACCACGGGCGGGTGGTTAGGTATTGTAGCCCTTTTCCACTGTCTTTATAAAATGATATCCCCGTTTATATTCTATGGAATTGTGACAATGCTGACTATGTTATGTTTATGCATTTTGCTGCTAGTAATGGCACGTGCACTGTACCATAGAGCGCGTTAGTTAAAATAAACATTTTAAACTATACCGTGACTCTGATTACTCGCATTGTGGACAAGTATGAGTGAGTGAGCGAAAGAGTTGTATGGCTCCCGCGATTCCTGAGAGAGTCGGGAGTGTCGTGTTGTGGGTTGTCTAATCATTGGTAGCTTTGCTGTTAGTCGGAGAACAAATGAGACACTATAGCTAGTCGGTTTGGGATTTTGGGTACTAATGTGGTAGGTTGGTACACCCCTATTCACTGAGGTCCCGTTTTCCTGCGCATAGTTCTGTATATGTGCAGAATCCCTGCAACAGATCACATGACATGATATATATATACATATTATATTTTTTCATTTTTAAATCACTGGTTTGGATGATGGCCTGCAGGACATGCAACAGATGGAAGGGTTTTTTATCGCCCTCTTCAAGTATGGTCTTTTGAAATGGGGTTCCTGGATCCTTGTTTTTTTCTTTAGAATTGCTCATTTTTTGTTTGCATTATTTTCCCACTTCTTCCATTATGGGTCAGATTGTTTTGTATTTTTAATCATATTTTAATTTAAACAAATCAGACACTTAACACTGAGATCAACATAGACTGCACACATTTAAGCACTGTTTTGTTTCCTGTATATAATATTCTCTCATGATCTGAGGAAAATGAGACACTTTTCATATGGATCACCACTGACTGCTTTCATTTCAGAGAAACACTATTTTGGCCCTTCAATTCAAATGACTGACAATCTGGGTCACAATCTTCATTATGTTCAATCGGATTTTTACCCACTCAGTGTGCCCGTTTGCGAGGCTGCTACACTAGTGGCTGCTCAAAAAATAATTACTGTTTTTGAGTGTTACCCAAGAAAGTGCAAAACAACCAGATATATTGAATTTAGCATGCTAAGTATTTTTACAACACAAAATCCATAAAGACTACATAAAAAACAGGCAGGCTTTATATATATTTATTCACTACCTTTGATGGATCCGGGTAAGGAGTCGCAGATGTAGACAAAATATCACGTTTCAATTGGTTGATCCTGCACACATGACTAAATAGTATAATTTGAGGCGTTGGAGTTAATAGTCCATTAAAAAACGAAATGGTTGAGAGCGACATGGGTTGCAGACTTGGGCCCCTTTGCAGACGACGACTGGAGGGAGGTGCTTGCATCCCCTTGGGAGGCAACGATAGCCTCACAATAGCGACTGATTCAACTTAAATACCTACATTGGGTATACTTCACACGTCTATGGAGAGTGGGACTTATAGCCTGACTCCTATGCTTGCGTTGTGGAACGCACACGGGGACTTTTCTCTACACGATGTGGAAATGTGGGTCAAGTATTGGGTTGGGTCCTACCTGGAGATCCCAAGTTTACTCTATTGCATGTTACTTTGGATGCCAACAGTAAAAGACATTGGGCAGCCCCCCCACATATGGATGGGGTTGGTGATGGCTAAACGTGGCACTGCCAGAGCATGGAAAGAAGTACACCCCCAAGCTTGGAGACATGGAAGACGAGTCTTGATAGGTGCATGAGCCCAGAAATTCCCATCTATCCCGCATTACACTGCTTGCAGAAACACTACAAAATATGGCCAAGGTGGGCCCAATATCGAGGGATCCCCCGGCACAGCAAGAGTCTAGACCCTTCTCCATCGATGAAGAAGTTAGGTCATTTGGGGACAGGTAGACTCCATAAGTGGGAGGAGGGGTGAGGTGTGAGAACCGGGGTCACTATCGCCTTGGGAAAGGGTGGAGTGAGAGGGGGAATTCAAAAGTAAACTTCTATATACAATGGTAGATTATGCAGTCTATGTCGATGTCTGTGAAATATCTAATAAAATGTGTTATAAAAAAATGAATGGTTGAATACAGGTTACAATTGCTCAGGGGTTTGCCAAATCGGACTCATTGTGCACTGATTAGGGTAACTGAGACTCTCATTTTGGTATCTCTGTTCTTGTAGAATATTTTGTGGACCTGATGATTATGCCTGTGCTACCAAAGCACCTTGCTCCTCTAGTCGGGTGAGTAGGAACTGATGAATTAGACTCAAGTGTAGTAGAAAAGTACAAAGACAAAATGAAGAATGTAGCAATAGATAAGTTTCTAACCTGTCTCAGTAGTTCTGGACTCAGCCAGGGAAGAACAGAAGTGCTGAAGTTTGGGAACTCGTAGGCAACATTTGATTTCTGCCCACTGCAGACCATGCTGTAGATGCGGTTCAGGCCAGCGAGTGAGATGGAGCCTTCTCCTGAGATGAGAATGTGACTTGCTTTTACGTTTCTGAAACACAAATATCAACACGTTTTAATGCGATAGATATTTTTCAAAATGTCATGTCAGTTTGTTAAAATAGGAACCTCCCTATAGGAAGAGGAACAACTAATTATGGAATAAGGAATTAATCTTGTATCATTCAACTTCCTAAAAAGTAAATGTGGACTCTGTATTGCAATGCCAAAGCAACGCAGTACTGAGGATACTTTAAATATAGTTTTATATTACAGCATTAACATGTACCGGATTTGTAGCATGGTCCTGCTTGATTGAATTCTGACTCTTCATAATTTAGCTCTTTGGTGTTTCTTTAATAAGTTTGGAGCCAACAGATCAGCACAAGTGCACCGCAGTCTGGCAATCCGCAGCCTTCACCCTCAAACATCTCTTGCACCTGCTCTCTCTATGTTTCTACCAACTGTGAAAGGCAAATTCATGTGACATGGCACACTTTTTAGGCTTCAGTATTTTTGTTGGAGCGTTCACTGGTCCGTTCTCATCAACAAAATGAACGTGCCAGAAACATAGACAAACTCTTCATGATGCAGGGTGCACAATTATGTGTTAACAGCCATTTTCATTTGCTTTCAGCTATTTGCATTTGGAGGGTGTACACTTTCTAGCCAAATCCCTCAAAAAGGGAGAAAGAGATGGAAAGATGTGCAATTCAGTCTACAACTGTCTCCTTATTTATTGTCTGGTATTATATTGTCGATTTTTCCATTCCCATGCCATCAGCAGATCCTAGGGTTTCTTTACTCTTAGTACAGCAGTCAAGATCTGCTCATTTAGTATCAGAGACGGCCAGGATTTCCTAGCTCTCTCACAACAGGTTTCAGCATGGAAAGAAACTGGCATCTGTTTCACTGCAAATGTCATGGGCAGGCCCGAGATTGTTTCCTTTCTGCAAACCCTTTTTCTATAGAGGGTTTCTGGTTTTCACATAAATTACTAAAACGTAGACAAAGCTGAGTTTGTCACTGGGACAGGTTCCCAAACATCACAACTGTTCTTTTTCTACTCGGTGCATATTCAGCCAGTCTGCTGATGTTTTCATGGCTATGTGTACTAAAGGCATGGACTTGGTGATAAAGAAAGCTGCTCTAGATTGTTTTCCAGGTTCATGTTAAATCAAATGTAAATGTTTCTTGTGGATAAAATTGAAAAGGTGAGGATTGAGACCCTGTAACATATGTTACTATGAGTATAAAACAGAATCCTAAATTCCATTGTCCAAATGCATTTTATTTTCAGCACAGGTCATATCCTCATGACCTAGAGGCCCAAAAGTAAAACGGCTGCAATGACTTAGGAATCCCTGTGCTCGAGAGGAGCCCTCTCTACTGGATAATGGTACAGAGGTCCTCAACTGTAATATACTGCAGCCAGAGCGCACAAAGAAATGCTCCTTTATCTTTCTTAGAAATGTCCATTATAAGCACGACTTAAAATTGAGTCTATTGGACTGGATGCCTTTGTGCATAGGTAATGGCACAATAACTAGAAGACCCACAAGGATTTGACTGCGAAGTGTCTCACCCGGAACTCTGAAGTTGTGTCAGCCCAACTCAGAAGGGATGAGGCAGTTATCACAGCATCAGCTCCCTCAGATGTTGTTAAAGCCAGGGTTCAAGCTTTCAAGAGGGTACTCCTCATTGGAGGATTGATGCCTCCTCAAGATCCATAAAGATGCAAACATCTACGGTGAAGAGCACTAAACGAACATTCAGTTATCCATGGATGAAGACCAGAGGCTTCTTACTGAAATCAGGATGCACAGAAGAACGAAATTCCAAGCAATAGGGCATTTTCTTTGAATCTTATTTTATTCATTTTGATTTGTTTAACAAACATTTCCAGAAGTTTCATGGTGTTGTCCAATTCATAAACCAAGAGAAACCACCCAGACTAGATGGGAATTAGCAATTCAAAGACCAATTTCTTGTATACCATAATATTATTCTGCACCTAAAGAGAGGGAAGAAGATATTTTATTCAAAATATTTCTGAAAAAAAGAAAGAGCTGAGCTCGGGTTGTACCAGGTTGCCATCAGGGTCTCTGTCAAAGTTTTGTTAAGGGCAGCAAGGGTTCTGAAGCAGTAGGCCCAGGCTGCAATAATCTATCAATAGGATTGTCATGGTCTCTTTTGTGGGTAGCTGACGTTCGAACACTTCTGTAGCCCTGCGGACTACCACCACTAATCAGGAACTCCTCTCTGTATGGGGACCTGTTGGGGAGTCCAACTCAGGGGAAGTATCTAGTCCACTGTCATTATGAATGTAAATTCAGCAGCATTTTCCAGAAAATGACAGCACAGCCTCTTTGAAGGCCTCTACTTACTGCTGGGTCAACAATAGCTCAGGGAACTGTAAGTACGCTGGGACCAGCCTGGGGATTGGCTGACTGAGCGACTTCTCTGCGGAGCGAGAATGAAGGGATTAAGAAGAGTATTGTTTGGACTTCTTGTATTTATAGTGGGACTTGTCCTTAGGCTTCACCTTCAACTCACCTGAAAACAGTGACTTAGAGTGAGACTAGGACCTGGAACATGAGCAGCCAGCAACTTGAAGCGGGGGCAAGTTCGTGGCTTGGAGCATAATCTGCTCTGTTCTCAGTGACGTACAGTTTTGCCTTTCGCTCTCTGAGAAACATCCGACACAGGACTTTGAGTCATGCTTAGACCCTAAACACCACAGGCAGACTTTGTTTGGATCTGTGACAAGATGTGCTTTTTCTGCATTTAGAGCACAGTTTGAATTCTGTGGTCTTTGGGGGAGACATTTTACCCAACACACTGTCATGATGAGAATGATTTTGGAGTTGGCAAAACACCAAGAATAAAGTTTTGGCGCAGAGCTCCGGATGTGCGTCGAAGGGCAAGGAATGAAAGAAACAGATGTCAGCATGCCAAGGTGGCACCTATGCATGGCTCTGTGCTGTGACTTCCAGAGGTGGTGTGGTGTTGCAGTGGAGTCCGTTGGTGCCACATGTCAGGGCGCAGAAGTAATTGCTGGAAAAGCTCCACATCGAATCTGACACGTAGGGGAATTCCAAAGGTGAAGAACCTATGATTACAGTAACCATCAAAAAGAAACATTTACATCTGAGAACCAATTATTAGGAAGGTTCCAATACAGGTTTAGATCAGATGATAGCACAGAAACTTTCATGCTGAAAATTATCAATAACAGTTCCTGGATTATGAAAAATCTGGCAGAGTCCTTCTCCTGACTCTTAAGTGACAGGACGGTCTTCAAAGGCACTGTAGTGAAATAGATAAAAGCTTATTTGACCGACAGATCACAATTTATTCATAAAGGTAATTATAACTTGCATGTTCTGCATGTGCAACCATTTCACAAACTCATGGGAACAACACACCTGACATTCAAGGAGCCTTCAACAATGTGGCTGTCCGTCGTTTTAATTATCTACCAATTGACGGATAAGGAGATGGTAGACTGTCCGGCAGAGACAGGCCTGAGGTGGTTGAAAGAGTGCTTTTAGAAACTGATTACATATCTGTCATGGTATTAGCTCATTGTAAGCCCAGTTGATGACGCCACCACAGCAGGCACTGAAAAAAGCCCAGGTCATAACAGACAAAATGCTGGAAAATACACACTGAGCAATGGGATGGTTAAAGGGACAAACTGATTATCTGCTAATTATGACACATTATGTAAGCCTAGCATGTCCTGAAATATGTTAGTTCTTGTTACTGCATGTATGAAAAAACCCCAACCTGAGGAGAAACTACTGCACAAATTTACTTTGCCTCCCAAGATCTACTGAACATTGCAGAGGACCAACTCATCAAAGACATAGGGCATGATTTAGATTTCGACGGATGGGTTACTCCGTCCCAACGGTGATGGATATCCCGTCTGCCGAAATATAAATTCCATAGGATATTATAGGATTTATATTTCCGCGGACGGAATATCCGTCACCGTTGTGACAGAGTACCCCTTCCACCAAAATCTAAGTCAGGCCCATACTCTGTGTTCTTGACACCTCTTGGTAACATATCTTGCCTTACTGATCAGGGACATATGCCTTCATTTCCCTCAGACATTTAATCTGTTGTCACTGTGACTGGGTAAACAGGGTACATTTCTTCAAACTTCCAAACTATTTCTGCCATTGGCCAAGCGGCTTTTATGAAACCACCTTTCCAACATTAAAACCCAAATGGACTACTCAAGGGGTGTTCACAGCTGCCAGGCTCTCCCAGGCTAAAGCAGATCTCAGGAGATACTGCTGTGTAGTGGACAGAATTAACCCTTTTTTGGTCTCCAAGTAACAAACTCTTGCAATCAATGAAACATCAGTTGGAGACCAATAGGGCAAACATGTTAGATAAACCATTAAACATAAACATTATGTTGCTGATCACTTTCTATAACAACAACAGTGATGCCTGAAATGTTCTTTAGAAACAACAGGGACTAAGAGAGTGAACTTACATTGTCCAATAATGCAGCTTGAATACATTGTAATTGAGCGAGAGTATTCAATTAGACATGTATGCATGTAATGCTAACTTGTTATGCACTCACAGCACCTCACAGTTGATTCAGAACATGATGAAGAAGCAAAATGAGATTACAGGGCCATTGTGCTTGACAATGGAGAAACATGTATTTTTAATTCATGTATTGTTTTTATAAAGCGCTACTAACCACCTTTCGGTGGCCTCAGAGTGCTTTGGGGTGTGGGCAGATATAAAGAGCAGCAAGAGAAATGCAGGCCAAGCAGGGCATCAGGTAAAGGAATGGCCTGCTGCTGATACCTGCCTTCGACAATGAATCTAAAGCTGACAAAGCCTTAAAGGGCAGGGTCTTCGGAGCCAAGGGTGAAGAGGCATGCAGCCAGAGGCAACTGACAGGCCAGGACTTCAAGATCAGCTGAGAATGAGTGTTCAGGAGAAGTTTGGATTATCCGAAAAGAGCAGTCGAGCCATCTTGTTTATCCACCATATACGAGAGCACAGTGGAAACCACCTATACCCTTTTCCAGTCTCTAACCAGTTTAACACTCAAAATATATTTTTTATTGGAGGTCTGTAGAGCCATAATCTCACTGGAAGTTGCCAAATAATTGCATTAAAGAATTCCCTGACAGGATGCTGCACAGTTTTCGACAGGAGCCCACAGATTCAACTTGCTTCGTACCTGTGAATGCAGTCATTTTTGTGCAGGTAATTCAGTCCCTGAATAGCTCCGTACAGGATATGCGCTATCAGGGCTTCACTCATTCCTTCTGGGAAGCAGGTTCTTAAGAGGTGACTGGCAGAGCCTAAAATAAAAAAGCAATACAACTGATGGCATAACAGGAGTTCAATATGCTATATTTATCGAGTAAAATCAACCATATTTCCACAGAAGTAGGAACTTAACATTGCAATTCATATTTGAAAAAAAGCTTTTTAATATATATTAAAAAAGCAAAGTCGATTCAAAATATTCACTGATTTTGGACAACGTAAAATTTGCAGTGCCATTGTTCAGTAAATGTATCTTCTATTAAAAATATGCGGTTTAAAACAGCTTTTTCAATCAATGTTTAAGCATTTGCAAACCAATAACATACACCTAATGCCCTGAACATCTTAACGGACAACATCGACGCAGTAAATTTCTCTTCACAATCTGGTCTTGGAGTAAAACTTCATTGTACCTACATCTGCAATATTTACTTCTAAGACACGTCTATTAATATGTATCCAAAGTGAAATATCGTATTCGGTTTCGTTTCGCATGTTTAAATACTGTTTAAATAATGTTTTCATAATTTGCTTTCTTCTATATTGTTTTTAGGGAACTGAAGGAAAGGCATTCAAATTAGAAACAAAAAAGACTTGTAATTTGGATTAGTTCATTCTGTTTAAGATGCCAATACACAGTTTGCCCCTACCAATAAAAATATCTAAAGATCCGTGCCTACTAACAATGAACTAGAGACTTGTGTTTGCCCACGTTCTTTCCACATTAGGATTTGTCTGAATACTAGATCATGTTATTTATGTACATTCCCCAGTAGTCATCCATACAAATCTAATGTTCTACTTTTCCTCTGAGTGCTTGTGTGACATTTGCCCAGAGAAAGTAGCATGTTTGTTGTAGATATTCTGACAAATCTGTTACATGCACTGAAAATAAAAGCAGGGCCAGGGCACAGCCCTGTCTGTGGCCACTTTGACCATCATTTGTTACATATATAAATTAATGTTATTTAGCTGAATCCAAGGCCATGGATAGCCTCAATAGCTGATCAGGGTTACCTATCTGTTTACCTTTCTGCCATAGATTAGACTAATTAAGCTTACCAGTCCGAGAAGGCATATTCGCAACATTGGGTGCACAGGGGTAGAACAATGCCAACTGATCCATATGAAACATATTTTGACTTTCCAATTATTCAAGACCTCAGATATTCAGGTACTCCAGTCAAATTGAACAAATAAAAAAAAAAAGCTGGTTTATGTATGGGCCAGATTAGATAGTTTGAGAACTTTGAGAACGGTTAACAGATGTTTAAAATATCAGAAAAAGAACGGCATAGATACTACCAGTTGAGGCACTGGGCGATAAAGCCAACCATTAAAGAAGCTGAGGTGATTCACATCTTTCGAACACTTAGCGATTATGTTAGGAGATAGCAAAGTGAATGTCTGGAAAAACTCTAAGGTATTATGCATTGACGCTAAGGCAAAGGTCACCTGTGGAGTTCCTCAGGGATCGGCACTCTCACCTCACTTGTTTAACATCTATACACAGCCGCTGATAATGGAGCTTGCTAGAAGAGGGTGCTGCATTTTCAACTATGCAGATGACCCTCAGATGTCTGGAGAGCGGGGAGTCTTCTCAGCGCTGCGTTCAAGACTATGCGCTTTATATATGGATGGATAAAGATAAACATCTTAAAGCTAAAAGTAGAAAAACAGAGATTGTAGTCTTTAACGGCCATACAGGAATCTGGTCAGATCTTTACTGGCGTAGGAAAATATGCCCAGCATCTACACTCAATTTGATGGTAAAAAGTCTGGGCATAATAATCGATCACAAACTCTCCATTAGACAGCAAATTAATAATGAAGTCTTAAAAGGAGTTTTTATTCTTTGGACAATAAGGACACTCACTCCATACCTTTCTTCTGAAGCAATGAAATCAATCATGGCAGCAATGACTGGAGGTAGAATTGACTATGCTAACAGTATTTATTTAGGACTGCCAGACTGATTTAAAACGTCTTCAAATACTTCAGAATGCTGCAGCGAGGCTGGTGCTAAAGGCTCCCTACAGAAGACATACTTTCCATTTGTTAAAACAACTGTACTGGCTGCCAATAGCACAACGCATCCAATGTAAGGTCTGTTCATGGCTTAGCCCCAGATTTTCTTATTCACGTAAACCTAGGTATACGCCTGCCAGGGTTTTTATGTTTGGCCACTGCCAATGTTTTAGTGATACGCAGGTACCAGGAAAACTAGAGTAGGAGGTTGCAGGTTCTCAGTTCTAGCCCCCAAGAAGTGGAACTTCCTTCCAACATCTACTAGGGCAATAACATCTCTGGAACCTTTTAGATGGGTATTGAAAACATGGCTGTTCAATAAAGCCTTTGGTGTTGAAAGGCAGCAACTGACATAAGAGCAACGCTTCCCCACGGCTTAGCGCCATGATACGTTTGGGTGAACGAGCGCTATAGTCTTCATAACCATGCACCACAGCAGTCCAAGGGAGATTATCTTACTTGAATAGATATGAAGACATACTGGATAAGAACACTCAGGAACTAGCAAGGGAAATATACTGGAGAGATGTATGAGAATATCAAGTCAGTGCCACACTTAGAATCTTCTGTGATGGGTTGGTATCATATATCTGACAAGTTCTGCAAAATGTTTTCAGGTATCAGTGTCAGGGGAAAAGAGCAGCCCAATTCATGTGTAGTAGGAATATCAGAAACATTATGTTTTCTGTAAGAAAGAACTGGTGGCAGGTATAAGTAAAGAACAAGGAATGAGCACTCATGTTTCATCTTCTTGTACAATGGAAATAGTAATAGTCAAAAATTGGAAATAAAGTGTGATATCGCCACCAGATACATGGTACAAGAAAATCTAGGCTACCATGGCATGGAGAGGCTATCTAGACATCTTACCTAAAGATAGAGGACTTCCTGACAATTTGGCTACTGGTTCTGAACTATGTAACCAGAGACTGCAGATAAGTTACATATCCCCACAAAAGCATTTGTTGGACTGACTGGAAAAGAGATTAATGCCTGTTCAATTAATAATTCAGCCTGCCTGAAACAGGGGCGAAATGACTATACAATTCCTTTAATGGCTAAAATGTAGCAAATGAAATGGTGCAGGGCTAGAAAGGAGAGGATAAACGTTAAAATGTAATCTACATGCAGGTAACTGTTTGGCAGTGAGCACATTGTTGGGACTAAGCTAAAATTGAGTGTTTTATTAACTTAGGCTCAATGTTTACTGAGTGTGGAAATTGAATATTGTTCCGCTTAACAATAATATCTTTTTGCAAAACCATTCTGCTTCTAGAGTATATGTTTTCCAGTCACGTTTCCAGAAAACACAATATCTGGCAGTATTTGCAGGGAACAGCCCTCCCAGATATATTATTTCTAGAAAACCCAACAAATATTCTGTAGCCCCAGGCCAAATATATGCTGTCTCTGTGGACTAAAGGATCACCTCCAGGTATTGCGTTTGACCTCACTGCCACAGGTTCAAGTAGCAATAGGACTCCTTAGTCTTTCAACCGTCTGATAAAAATAGGACAGTTGTGTTGGGCAAGAATAAACATCTGTTCTCTGTCAATAGCATCAAAGGACTACGCTAGGGGTGAACGCTGCACTTTAGAAACACAGATATATGTTATCTCCATTTGGACATTGAATAAAGTAGCTGTTATGTGTAGAAATATTAAATCTATATGCATCCTTCACTTCCTCAGATAGTACATAATATATCATTGATAGTGCCTCTTTATCCCAAGAGTTGGTGACTTCTCTACATTTTACCATTCCCTTCCTTCCGCATCCATGGCCTCTGAAATTAAGAGCCATTTTAGAGTCTGAACATATTAGGTCCATGGATGCAGAAACAAATGATGAAATTGTTTAACCAAGTACCTTAAAAGAAACAAATGAGAAAAGTAACAATCTTGTCTTGTAGGACAAGAGATTGCGGAGATGTTCCTTAACTATGACAAGATGTTATACATCAAAAAACAAGAAGCCTCAAGAAAGACATCAAGAACTATCTCCTAAAGCTTCTGCGAAAAATCTCTGAACTGAAGTTGGGCAAAGATCTTGCCATATTCATAAGCCCAAAAAAATAATCAAAATTGCATTAGTGGGCATGAAAAAGTAAGACAACAGGAGTAGATAGTCTTCTAATAATTGAGTTTTAAGTATTTTAACATGCAATCATGAGCAGCATGATGGACAAATTCTTTGTTATCATCAGTTGAGAAGGCTCAACAACAACTTTATCAGAAATCACTATAAGTATAATCTCCAATAAAGTCAAGAATTGTGATACTTAATGGGTGACAAAATAACAATCCAGTTCAGCCAAATAATAGTCTGTACAGAATGATGTATGAAGGGACTACTCTGATCTTCAGAGTGTCCTTCTTGAGTGCAGTGAACATAGTGACAGAGTTTAATCATCGATAGTCATAGATTTTAATAAATTGTTGATGGAAGGAGAACCCTCTAAAACACTTACTGAGAGAACGATTTGAGTCGTTTTTCCATCATTATCTGCTTGTTGCAGAATAATTGTAAGGTGTTCACCTGCTAAAAGAGATGTGTCAGATAGCACCATCTCATCCTGCCTTAGTTGTGACACACTTACACGTACAGGTTTTAAAAAGAAAGAAACTGTCAATCTATTTCGATTTGGGAAACACCAATGCATGCCCAACATTTTACCTAGTTCACTTGTGAAACAGTTTCATATGTTCTGGGGGGTAGTTATTCATTTCATTATTTCTTAAGAAAATCTTTCTGAGCTGCTATACAAAGATTTGTAAGATACGCTTAAAATGCTTAAAGAAGACCAAAAAAATGAAAAAAGTAAGCTATTGCAGATATTGCAGATACTCAAAACTATAGGTAGCCTTCTTCTAAATAGGTTACTATGATGAGGTATGGGGCACTTCCAATTTGGGGCCACAAAAGTGTGAGGGAAAGAAGGATGGACCATGCTGATGTGAAAGATGAGAGAGGGAAAGTTAAGAGAGGTGTGCTTGAGCAGAACTATTGACATCCAGAGCAGGACACGGCAATGTTCAACACCTTGCAAGGATCATTCTGAAGGGGGGCTTGAGAAACTGGAAAGGGAGGTGGAAAGAGAAGGAGAGCCCCTAGTGACCTAAGTGGGCCGCACACATATCTGTGTGTCTGCATTACAACTCAGATCTGTGTCGCACAGAAGGATTAACAGTGCAGGGTGGGAAATGTTTGATGACTGAATCGGTCGGTTATCACAGATGGGGATAGTAATTAAGGATGCAATCCCGTAATAGAGGGAAAGGCTGTCTTTTCTTAGGTCGGATCCAAATGAAGAAAACTTGAAATAGGCTAGTGCTTTGGAACAAGGTAAGGTGCTATGCCTAGATGCTCCCCATTAGAAACTTCTCACACTGGAGTGTTTAGTATATGACGATAGAAGGGGTACATTGCAGCTCCAATGGGAAGGAATTCCATATTCTCAGAGCACTCTCAAAGGATTCCATTTGGATTTTAACCTGTTTGAATTACAGGCCTTAAGGGAAAGCTCATCTTCACTGAGTATGTCTCATGCACTTCCAGGTTGGGAAAGTTTATCTAATGTACATATGCAGTAATGAGATGAAGACCTATGTACTCTTGCTTAATCAATCTCTTTTTACTCTGTTTAGCTGCTTCAGACCTATAGTGGCGTGCAATGCAGGATACGCGCTTCGTCCAATTGCGCTTACGAATTAGAAACGAAAACACGGGGACCCAGTTAGATCCCTATTCAAGCAGCACAGCCTTGCCCGTCGCTCCAATGAATCCAATAAATCAAGATTATCAATGTATCTGCTTCAATTTATGTACTCTTTAACACTATTCCTTTTCTTCTTTGTTCATTTTTAATCGATTTATTTTATCCATTCCCAAATAAATTACAAAAATAATTACAAACAGGAGGTATTTCCACATGTCACGACTTTATTGCAAGTTCACCCAATGCATTTCGGGGAAAGATTTCCCTTTGTCAGGGGTATCTATAAAAAATCCATAAATACAGCATCATTAATTTTTGCAATATTTACAACTATGCATCTATGCACAAACATTATACCTCTCTTGATGTCTCTCAAACACTCAATGGACTGTGTTTATCTGTACATAACGCTACATGCACATAAAAACTCAACTTAAACTTTCGTGATGATTCACATGTTGATTAAAACTACAGCCTCTGTTCGATTTCGCCACTTCTTTAAGAGAAAACACAGCATATCTCTTTACACTCTCTAATTACTGCCATTAACCACCACTAACCCTGTGTTTAATCTCGATGCTCAGATTAATTACTAGCGCGCTTACCGTGACATGCGTGACTTTAAAAACATCAGTCAGAAACCCGAATTGACTCCATTTCTACATTTCATCATTATGGCGAGTGCCTCTGCACGTCTTCATTCACTGTGGCTATTTAAACAAATACGATCTCCCGCCACCATATGTAGCTCCTCCCCATACCTTCAGGTGTGCAATCACTTATCTAACAGCATCAACTTCACAGTTTCGCGCTCTCCCGTTGGTGAAAAACGACAGTGAAACTACAATTCCCAGAATGCTGTATCTGTGTTTTAAAACGAAAACATTATATTTTATCTATCCCCACTTCAATTTAATATGATTGTGAGTGATCAATGATTGAAACATGTGAACTAGCTGGACGCTCCTTTTTAAAGCAACCACATAATGCAAGGTAGTATATCATCTATCATTTCTCGCGCTAAATCCAGACCAACTCCCTCCTCATATAAAAGCACAACAGTCTCTTGCGTGTTGATGTTGTTCCCATATTTCTTGTCGCTTTTATCTGGAAACCAACACTCCTGTGTAAATAGAACGAAATATTAACCACAGCAAGATCTTCTATTTACACAGGAGTGTTGGTTTCCAGATAAAAGCGACAAGAAATATGGGAACAACATCAACACGCAAGAGACTGTTGTGCTTTATATGAGGAGGGAGTTGGTCTGGATTTAGCGCGAGAAATGATAGATGATATACTACCTTGCACTATGTGGTTGCTTTAAAAGGAGCGTCCAGCTAGTTCACATGTTTTAATCATTGATCACTCACAATCATATTAAATTGAAGTGGGGATAGATAAAATATAATGTTTTCGTTTTAAAACACAGATACAGCATTCTGGGAATTGTAGTTTCACTGTCGTTTTTCAACAAAGGGAGAGCGCGAAACTGTGAAGTTGATGCTGTTAGATAAGTGATTGCACACCTGAAGGTATGGGGAGGAGCTACATATGGTGGCGGGAGATCGTATTTGTTTAAATAGCCACAGTGAATGAAGACGTGCAGAGGCACTCGCCATAACAATGATGAAATGCAGAAATGGAGTCAATTCGGGTTTCTGACTGATGTTTTTAAAGTCACACATGTCACGGTAAGCGTGCTAGTAATTAATCTGAGCATCGAGATTAAACACGGGGTTAGTGGGGTTAATGGCAGTAATTAGAGAGTGTAAAGAGATATGCTGTGTTTTCTCTTAAAGAAGTAGCGAAATCGAACAGAGGCTGTAGTTTTAATCAACATGTGAATCATCACGAAAGTTTAAGTTGAGTTTTTATGTGCATGTAGCGTTATGTACAGATAAACACAGTCCATTGAGTGTTTGAGAGACATCAAGAGAGGTATAATGTTTGTGCATAGATGCATAGTTGTAAATATTGCAAAAATTAATGATGCTGTATTTATGGATTTTTATAGATACCCCTGACGAAGGGAAATCTTTCCCAAAATGCATTGGGTGCACTTGCAATAAAGTCGTGACATGTGGAAATACCTCCTGTTTGTAATTATTTTTGGAATTTATTTGGGAATGGATAAAATAAATCGATTAAAAATGAACAAAGAAGAAAAGGAATAGTGTTAAAGAGTACATAAATTGAAGCAGATACATTGATAATCTTGATTTATTGGATTCATTGGAGCGACGGGCAAGGCTGTGCTGCTTGAATAGGGATCTAACTGGGTCCCCGTGTTTTCGTGGAAAAGTTTATCTGTCTGGTACCTTGAGACGTTTAGGTGGATAACGTCTATGTAAGGCAAACCATTTTGAAAATTCAGCAATCTTTAATAGTGAGCCAGTGTTGAGTGATCAGAACTGACAAGATGAGTCGAAACACTGCGTGCATCGGATCCGCCGGGCTGCATTATGTGGTCTTGCTTCTGTGATGCCACACAATCAACACTGAGGAGCTCACGCCCGAAAAATCTGATGCTAAAACTGAGAAATAAGCCAGCATGTCCTCAGGGGTGTAGTTCAAGGGAGGTGTTATATCCCCCTAATAAATGTATTATCTGGTAAGTGGTTGGGTCCAGGTGCTTGTAGCTGGGAATGGTAACGTCTCAGATTTCACCTGGGAGCTTTACATACACTCTCTCTCTCTCTACTTTGAAGGTCTTCAAGAATGTTGGTAATTTAACAAAATATTGTGTTTCTTCCCACTTACCACCCCTAACAATCTACACTCCTCTTCTTTTCCCACTGTCCCTTAAGCTACCCTCATTCCCTGCTTGTCAAGATAATGCATTTTAATAGGATACACTAGCATGATTGTTGAAAAATCTGAAGCTCACCCCCATATCTTACTGACCAAGATATGCCCCTGCATATGCTGCCTCCTATAGGAGGCATGTTCCCGATGTATCATGCAATAAAGGGAGCTCAAATCTGAATTTTCTATGGCTGGGCGGTGTGCTAGAACTGTGCGTCTTGGAAAAACCACCAGCATCCAGTAGGTAGGAAGGACCTGTATCCTCTTGTGTGCAGAGCCCCCCACTCACATGTTCATTCACAGATCTCACCATAGGCTTTGAACGGAGTGATGACCCAAAGGTGGCTTCCAGCACTGAACACATTCCAAAATGTCAGGATGTTTGGATGCCGGAAAAACTGTGTTAGGATTACCTCATTCTGCAAAACAAAATGGAAAAAAAATGAAAAATCAACTCATGAAGAATGATTCTCAGGGCCTTTTTAATAAACAAAATGACATATTCATCCAACATTCTGTGTCCCAGACACCTAATTTTGGGCTGATGTAAGGTCATCCATTACTATTAGCAATAAAGTAATAATTCTGGCCAGTGAGATAAACTCTTGCTGCTAAGATTTAGAAACCTGTTGCACAAAATTGTTTCAACATGTTACAATAAGCACTGCCCTTCAAATACACACAGAGCTGTGATGCAGGAAGATGATGTAATTGAGATACCATCTAATTCCTCCTCTCCCTCAAGCTGAGGTAATATTGATGTGTGCCGCAGCAGGCTGGGCTTCTTATTGCTAGGTCAAGCAAAGAGTAAAAGCAAAAAAACTGATCTATCACCAGGAAAACATTCAGGTTTTAATATTGTTTCTGTAAGCCAAGTATGTAGTGATAGCTTGAACATAAACTGGGAGAAATCTAAAGTGTAGGATTGAGCAAATAGAAGGCTTGGACATCTGCTTTCTTTCTCTAAATAAGGGCATTTCAGAGGTAGGCTATTACTGGACCAAAGCTCTCTCCCTTGAGCACACTGTCTGTGTTTACGTGTGGAGAAGGGTGGCCCTAGAGGGCAGGCTAAATGTGCTACACACAGTGCTTTAAACTGAATGCATTCTTCTACTGGAAGCCAAAAGAAAGTAAGGGAACAGATAATCCATACATCCAGATTTATTTGCTGACGTTGTATAATTCTAGTGCAACTGGACAGGAGCCTCAGAACTCAAGGAAAAAGAGGATAGGTAAAGAGGGGGCACAAACATCAGAAAAAAATCAACTGAGTCCAAACCAAAGTCTTAGTGATAGAAGAGGGTCTGCAAGTCTTTCAAAAGTTTCAACACTCAGTTTCCTGGTGAAGAGATTAAGGCAAGAAGTTCCAAATGGTCTAGATAGTGCACAGACTTCCTCATAGCGCCTATATATTGATGGAAGCCCCAAAATACAGTTGAAGTCTTTTTCTACGTTTCTTCAGTGAGTCCAAACAAGGGGCAATGCCACTGTCAAAAATAAACAAATGAATGATCCTTGGATATAAGAAAGGGGAGGATTTATTTCAATCAACCTCCATCTGAAACATGCATGATGATAGAACTGTATTCAGTTTAGGTTTTACAGATGAAATTGTACACAGACTCACAAAAGTGAAAAGGATGTGTACTAGATTCACAGACCACAGATAATCTTTGCCCAGACTCCTACTGTCTGCTGGTATTCCTGGCTGCAACAACACATTCAATGTTGTTTTTTTAATCCCAAGTCACAGCCACCCACACTTTAAACAATGCAGTATTAATTCAAACATCCACACTTTTTCTTGTTAATCATTATGACTCTAATAAAACAGAGTGAGTGCTTTGCTCATTAAACATCAGGCCAAGGCCCTATGCACCCACCTGCAGTATGCTGAGATGTTCGTCGGAGCAGTTTTCCAGGTCTGTAAGCCTGGCTGTTACCATTCTTCCAGTGGGTGTGTGTCGTGCGAGGTAAACTGAAGTTAAATTGTTGAATCCTTTTCCTGTAATTAGAAATAAGATTAGATGCTGTATTTTATTAAAAGAACTATTCTATGTGAAGAAATGTCTGTAGCCTATCTATGACCAGCTCCTGATCTCTTCTATTAAAGAGCTGTAGACAAAATGGCGTATCAGGGGAAATGCACTTGGTCTATTTTACCTGATCAAGATGATCAATCTTCGTGCTTTCCTTTCACATACGTATGTTTATGCATGTCGTTCAAATTCCAAAAAGCATACCGTTCATATTTGACTGATTTTATAACGATCTGTGTATACTTCCAATACACCTGAATGTTCAAAAGTAATGCACCCCAATGCATTTCGGGTCACTAAAGCCATAGAGAACCATTTGGCCCCTCACCAGAAGATTCTATATAGCAAGTGAAAGGTTCACACCTCCCCCTGATGAAAGGTCACAGTGACCTGGAATGCATTGGGACGCATTACTTTTGAACATTCAAATGTATTGGAGGTATACACAGGTCACTATAAAATAAAATTAAATAAGAACTGCATTTTTTTGGAATTTGAACAACATGAATGTACATCTGTATGTGAATGGAAAGCATCAAGATTATTTATTAAGGATTTTGGTAATAAATTTGGTAAACTTTGGCTTATTCTTATATTCTTCTTTATTGTGATATACACAAACACTTTCTTCACCTTTTTGTACTGGACACTTTTTCTTTATTCTCACAGGTGAGATAGCTACCTATGATGAGAAACGTGGGCACAACTGGTGAGAACCAACCAGTAGGCCCCTTTGGTGTAGCGCACGTGAGGTGCTATCTCGCCTATTCACAATTTTTTGTTGTTGTGCATACACCTGTTTAAGTGGGGGGTATATCTGGAGTATAGTGACTGACAACCCTAAAGGTTTTTTTAGAAAATAATTTATGGGCTTTAAGGATTTGGGAGAAAAAAGAAAAATGTTTTATGGGTAATATAAGTTGAATACCCTTTCCCAATCCTATACATGAAAGTGGATTTAGCCCTCATTGATCAGGTCTTTTGGTGTTTGTTCTTATTGTTATACTAACCTGCACTAACCATTCAACAGCTCCTCCTGAATGTGCAACTTGGGACTGGTTCCAGACCAATACAACCAGCGATTTTACAGAGACAGTAGGGTTTGCTGGACAGAAAGCACACCAAGACACCAGGTCATATATTGAATAAATTGTATATACTTGCAAAATAACTTCAGTGCATCTCAGGAACTTCTCATTTCTTCAAGTACAAAGTAGTCATGTTTAGAAGTAAAAAGGTTTACTCAAAGTGCCACTTAAGTGGGTTTATCTACAGATTCTGTCCAATTATTGTTACCAGAATACAGTTTTATTTCATTCTGTATCAAGGAGCAGAAACTTGGATATAACATGTACAAACGTTTTGCCAACTAAGAGTATGTATTCCCAAACTCCCAAGACAAACCATACTATGTGACATCCCCTTCCCACCCCTTGAGCGGGATTTACAGATAGTGGAGAAGTCCGCAGTCATAAAGCCATTTACACCTGATAGGAATCCCTTTGTGAACTTCTGGCAAGCGTAATTAAGCTAAATTTGATCATAAACTTATGCTTCCGGCCGAATTTACCTTTGTGTATAGGCCCCAATGAATATACTCATGAAATAGTTGGCTGCAGTGGTGCCTTTCATGAGTTTTTCATAATAAAATAATACTGACCATTGCACTCTAGCACCTCTAGCAAAGAACACGCACTGAAGGGCGTCTTGGTGGCTAAATAGAAGATGACACTATTACCCAGCTCACTGGAACTTACTTTATTGACTATGGAAGGATAAAGGTAGAGTCAAAGCATCAAACCTTTGGCCTGCAGGTTGTACAGAGATCTCTATACTCAGGGGGTACTTCAGATCATGTGCAGGATCATCTAAGAAGATCATGAGTTTGAAATATGGTACAGAACATTGTCTAACAACATACTGTAAGGCAATAATTACTGCAACATGAATTTCCTGTGAACAACCTGTTTCAATAATTAGAACAAGAGAGAGAGACAGAGAAGATATATACTTTAAAAGCTAAAGGTATCTAAGCATGGCATGACACATCTTTAAGTAGTGAGGAATTATTTTTCCATGGATTATTTCTTAAAAGCAGAATTTTGTAACTGCTTTTGGCTCTGTAATTCTCACTGTTAAGGAGGCTTGGTTGAATCGCTCATGTGTGCAGCAATACCGCACATTAGGATGCATATTAAGGCATTCTCTTGTTTTTATGAACACATTCAATGTTGTCACAGTAATGTACCAATAGTAGTACAACAGCACAGGGAATATGTTTGACCCTATAATAACAGAGCATGCCTCTTCAGCAAGTTCATGAAATGTGATGTGCAGCAATCATATTTCATATCAGCAGTATGGGGCAGCGCTAAGCAATTTCACAAATCTATCTTCAGTGTCAATAGGAAATCCACTGGTACCTAATTCCACCTGGAGCTGGTAGTGTGAAGCATTGCAGGACAACAGAGGCCTTGCTTCCCCTCTGTGTGTTGGGGGAGCCCACGGCGGCGGCAGCTCTTCGACCTGGAAAGAAAGCAACAGTGATCTTGTTGTAAAATCAACAGTAAAACACCATCCTTGTTTAAAACATCTATTGATTTGAATATAAGAGAGAACAAATGCACCACACAGAATGAAAGGATTGTGAGGTGTACCACAGCCTGTTTAACTCTGGACCTAACCATACAGGAATCTTGGAATAAATATAGTAGTGTCCCATTTATTTTTTATATTTGAGTGGAAGTTGGTGAATTCCATGAATGAAATTCAAGATTCTAACTTGTGAACAAAAAACACCCTCTCAGTCTGCAAGGAAACAAATGCAACAGCGCACTATGCAAGCAATTTATTTGGCTAGCTTATTTTCTCTGTGTACACATACATATATTTAGCCTCTTACTGGCTTAAATACAACACTATATAACAGCTAATTGGTGTCATTGTGCCTCTCATTTAAGAAGTATAGGTAGAAAGCGGTAGGTGATGCACACAGTTTATGCAATAAGCAGACTCATGGTTCAAGGAGGACCTCTCTGGTGTCGGGCTTTTCCATGTTGTTGTCCAGACTGCAGATTTCCTGAGCGCAGCAATCACTTTGTTGTTTTATGAGGATCCGGAGAGTTGGTTGATCGCTTCAAGTTTGGGAAAGAGTTATAGGAAATATCAAATGAGGTGGGGGGCACTGTAAGCGGGGTTGCAGGGATAGCTACATGTTGAGGGTGCATTGCTGATGGAGTATGAGGTGGGCAAAGGGGTTTCAAGTGAGCATGGAGATAAGAATTAATCTTTGTTACGAATACCCAAACAATATTAGAACCATCACTCAGATGGAAACATGGGACACCACACTTTTTCATATGATACTGAAAATCCTGATCTCAACACTGTACAATGAAATATAATTTCTTTCATACCAAGTACTGTTGAATGCTCGCTTCCGAGTGGCTTTCCAAAGTTATGGAGTCGACTGAAGTCTCCCTGAAACATGAACAATCCTGCATATAATTTGAAGAAAATAAAAACAATTTCAATATATTTACCTTCATGACATAGCCAATATCTATGTATATGCATATACAAAAATGTATGTGACACAGACAATGACAGCAGCTTTGTAGTTATGGTTAAATCAGTTTCCAGTGAAAATACATATTTTTTCATAATAGTTTTTGATGTTGTTCGATGAATCAGCACAAAACATTCCAATAAAAATGTTCATCTACTTTGGTTTGTGTATGGCAGGTTTTGTGCATATCTGTCAAGCAGAGGCATAAAATGACATTTCCCAATTTAACTCCCATAGGATTCTTTGCTTTTCAATACAGAAAATATGGCTCAACAGAATCACACCAAGCTTGGCATGAAATTTGATCTCGTCTTTGCTTGGTCTGGTGTAAATTTACTCAAAACAGTAGCTATTAAAAGGGAGCTTTTTCTCTCATTGACCATTTTAGGACTGTGAACTCAAAACTGGGGTTGCAGACCCAAAACTCTCTGTTGGCTGTAACTTCATGAGAAGCAATGAGGCCGCCATTCCAGAATGCGGGGGCATGGGTATTCTGAACAAAAATATGAAAGTATCTATAAAGGGGCAGGGAGAGCATCCCCAACCACCTTGGCTCAGCTGAAGCATCTGTGAGGAGTGTAAAAAAAACTGATTTTGCTGTGAGATTCATGGACCCCTGGGCTGGGTACAAGGAAGAAGTGTAGTAATAAACCCAGATTCACCTGCCCACACTCAACAATGTTAATGACTAGCATATTACACTTTGCTTTGTGCATATATGTACTATACTATACACCATATATGCAGATGTGCAGAGTGTATTATGCTACACTGTTGAGTGTGGGCAGGGCCCATGACTCATGAAAGGTGAAACCTCGAATGGGTCATGAAGTCCCTCTCCTCCCTCATCTCTACATGCGCAAACTGGTACTTCACAATACAGTAGCAGCCCGAATACTCAACACATCCAACAGCGCAAACCTTAATACTCCAGCACCAAGGGAAACCCTACCAAGTCACTACTATGTCTCTTTGAAGAGGGCAGAGATGGCACGGATCCTCCTGAGAAATCCCCTCAGTACAGAATGCATTAAACAGTAAAACCTACAATTACAAGAACCAGATTCTTCTTCACGCATGCCTCATTAGGGGTCCCACAAGGCTCCTCTCTTTCGCCCACTCTCTTCAACCTATTCATGGAGCCCCTAAACAAAAATTCTGAGCTCATCCAACATCCACTATCACTTGTATGCTGACGACACCCAACTATATCTAAACGTCTCCATAGAAGACATCAGTGCCCTCAACACAACTCTAAAGGAAACTCAAAACTGGCTAGCAACAAATCACCTCAAACTAAATACTCAAAAAACTGAGCTCCTCCTAATCGCCCCACCCAACCAGTCGCAGATCATCGAAGAATGGTTGAAATAGTTTACAGCCCTCAACTGCACTACACAACTCATTGACCCTGCAAAATCACTGGGCGTAACTCTTGACAAGAATCTCAACATGCAAAAGCACATCAGCGCTGCCACCAAAGCAGCAAATCACCAAATGAGTATTTTAAGAAAATTAAAACCTTTCCAACCCCGACCTTAACCTCCTCCAAATGACTTCAAGCATGAAGTACAAGCCCTAGTTATTCCCAGGTTGGACTATGGTAGTGCAACCCTAACTGGACTGCCCAGGTTCAAACTGGCTCCTCTCAGAGCCTCTCTCAACTCTGCAGCTATACTCATTACTGGCTATAAAAAATACAACCACAACACCCCGGATCTCAAATCTCTCAACTGGCTCACTTACGAAGCAAGAATCCAGCAAAAAATCGTCTGCATGACGCATAAAACCCTCCACCACAAAACACGTAGATATCTTGCCCAGAAGCTCGAACTCTCTGGCGGGTCCAGATCCTCCAGAAGCTCCAATACCTTTCTTCTGAAACCTCAAAGATTCCACAAGAAGAAAGCCTACAACCGATCCTTCTTGGGGATTGCCCCAAGAATTTGGAACACATTACCTCCTGAAGTCAGAACGAATCCCTAGATCAGTTCCTTCGAATAAGAAGTCAAAGAACTCCTTATGAACAAATTTCTCCCCTAGAGCCCAAGATCCTAATCTCCGCAGTCGCACTACTATTTATCACTGGTACCTCAGTGCCTTCATCCTAGCAGTACCAACACTTCTCCCCTTCTTCCCAACATTGCCTGGTGCTTGCAGTTGTCTGAACAATGATACTACGTTAGTATGAGTTACGGAACTTTGATTTTCGGTTATTTAATTTGTAGTGAATTTGCGCTGTGATACCCCCAAGGGTCACGTTCGCGCTATGAAAAAACCATTAAAATAAATAAATAACACCACATTACTAAAGGAGAGTCTCTCAACTTTACAATCACGGAAAGAAACTTACAGACATTGTGTATTGCATGTTATTTTCTTGGGAGAGATGATGGCTAGAACTCAGGAAATGTTCCGTATTGATGATATTATTGCCTTATTAGGACTGTTGCCCTACAAATGCAAAGAGCTATTAGTGGGAATCCACCCAACACAAGATGCAAGCTCTAGCTCAAATGCCAACAGTAGAATTACGAGCCATAAAGTCACACCTGGCATACTGATTGATATTAGGCCTAACACCGAGAAGATACCAAAGAGCCACTGTACGGATGACACTGCCAGGACATCAACACCTACGTGACTTAATATGACAGGGCTATCTCGGCAATTAAGCCCAGGTGGCTTAGGAACTGTTCAAGAAGATCTCATTTCTATATCACTTATTAACACTTCAGGGCCGGAAGAAAATATTGCCCCTTTTCAGCCGTTTGTAAGAAACTACACAAATGAAACAAAAATCTTGGAAATCAAAACAAGATGACAGTCTTTCCTCAACCAGCAGAGGACCAAACAAATCATGCTATCTTTGAGAAATTTCCAATCAAAAAAGCCACGCTCACACCACAACCAACACAGCCAACTGATGCTTATAGGCGGAAGAGCTGAGACAACCCACTAACTTCTCCCAGAAGCACTACAAATAACACAAATCCAACTTAAACAACACAAACTCCTGAACCAAGGAAAGTAGCAACTTCTGCCACTGACAAAGGATTGTAACACCAGCGGGATCAATATGACTTCCGAAATTGAAAACTATGGAAACAGGGGGAACAACTAAGGTGATGGGAAAGAAATACTGAAAATTATGGAAGGAATATCCAAAATGCTAAAGGCTCTTCGACACTCTCAGGAAGAAAAGGCGATATTGAATCCCCTGGTTATCAAGGCTATCCTTCTGAATAGGGATTCTGCTCCTCAAGAGCAGACTATAAATATTAACAGTGTGCAGTCCACGGCGATCAATTGGCAACTAGATGTGGATACCCCAGGGACCAACAATACCAAAATGCAGACCTTGAGGAAAATCTCCCAGGAGCCTGCTTATTCAAATTGAGGAGAAGGATACTCTATCACAAATCGACTTTTGTTCATGTTATGACTCTGAAGGTCCATTCGATATTTTGAATCGCCAAAATATTCTCAGGGCATTGTTTCCCTGATTTGGAACATCTTAAGTCAGGGGATCTTCTGTCTATTCATTTTGTTACCAACAGCATCTCTCAAAGGGAAAGCACACATACAAATTGGTCTAACCACCACCTTTATGAAACAATACTTGGAAAAGTAGACATGTTATCAGATTGGGGGATAGATTAAAAAAAAACATTGGAGGAGAGGAAATATCCTTACTTCCTAAAGGAAGCAACCAGTCATTCCTCCACGGACCCCCCCAATAACATCTTGACGAAGCCCAGGATAGGAAGAAACTACTAATTATTCTAGAAGATGTAGAAACCATCCTAGGTCTAATTCCGAATTCTAAGACTGTGCTGACAGGTGACTTTAATAACAACCTATTTCAACTAGGACAAAAAGCCCCCAGGGGGATAGTTTAGATCAACAATTATCTGTCCTGGATCCAATCTAGAACCCTAAGAAGTCTACCTGTCAGGGTAGACTGGTTAGTTCCACTTTCCCAGGCCTGAGGCTTTGTCATATAAAATGATAGACATTTGAATGATCAACCAGCTAATCCAACTTTCAAATCATCAGTCAAAGAATCAGTCATTGATTATACATTTCTTCATGTAAGTAATTTTCAGAACTTATAGGATTTTAAAATAATACTCAGATTTGAAAGGGACCACAACCCATAACACATCGCCTTAAGACTTAGAACCATGGAATACAAAGCAGGAAAGTGGTTAGGTAAGGACGATTTGACAGTGAGAAAGGGGAAAAGAATAGTTTGGAAGGATGGATGTAACCAGTTATAAGATAAGATTTGGGGCCTACCATTTTTACGAGCTTTTTGTCAACTATTAAAACTCAAATGGGGGGATTTAGAGGTGGTATTAAATTAATTCTTTCACCGTTCTTCTCACCCAAATTTTTGACTTCCTAGCAACAGCACCCATAAAAAATACTAGCAAGGGGACGCACAAAAGCACTATGGTGTGCAAAATTAATCTACAAAAGATGCAATATAGAAAGGAATTAAGGCAGCTATTGAAGTAGAAGGGAATCTAAGCAACATACCTGCCATAACAAATTTAAATCTAAGCTAGGAACCAAAATCTGTTATATTAAAAAACAGAACAAGAACACAAATGGTCATTAAAATAACAAGGATTTTTGGGCCATCGTTAGTAAGGGCATCAAAACCCATAAAGCTGGGTGTTCTTGCCATATAACACATGATCAATGGGAAAAGCATTTAACTGCATTATACGGGGTGTTATAATCACACACGACAGGCATAGAAGATAGGTCATGTAGACATCGTGAAACTAATTCAAAATTGTAAAACCTCACGGGCAGCTGGCCCTAATGGTCTCCCCGGTGCCCTAATGCAGCTTAACCTCGAGAAATGGGGCTTGATTCTAACCCCAATGTTCAACACGGTCATACAGTCAGGCCTGGTATTGATAAGCACCCATTAGTACGCGGACATTACTCCACGTACCATTACTACGCAAGCGTTACAACGCATGCGATGTAACAACGCGTAGCCTTTAGTACGCAAGTTGTTACATCGCATGCGTTGTTACAACGCATGCGTAGTCGGTGAGGGGGCGTCCACTTTCAGGAAGAGGGTCTGCTGCGTGCGCAAGTCGGTGAGGGGGCGTCAACTTTCAGGAAGAGGGTCTGCTGCTGCTTTTCCAGCTGGCTGTTGGTCACGCCCATCTCCGCGCCTGCCCTCGGGACTCCTTATTCTGCCTGCCCACGATGGAGGAAGCCGGAGGAAGCAGGAAGGGGGAGAAGATTGGAAGCAAGCGTGGAGGTGAAGAGAGGAACCACGAGGAGAGAGAGGTAAGAGGGGCTGTGTAGGGTCGTGTAGGGGCTGTGTAGGGTCATGCAGGGTTGTGTACTTGTGTTTGTGTAGTGTAGAGTAGTGTCGGGTCGTGCAGGGTAGTGTTTGGGAGTAGGGACAGGAATGGGGCTAGAGGCAGTGTCGTCTGGGGGTAGTGTTTTAGGGTAGTGTTCTGGTGTTAGTGTAGTGTAGGGGTGTGGTTTAGGGTAGTGTCGGGAGGTCGTGCAGGGTAGTGTTTGGGAGTAGGGACAGGACTGGGGCTAGGGGCAGGGTCGTGCTGGGGATAGTGGTTTAGGGTAGTGTTGTGGAGTTTGTGTAGTGTAGGGTAGTGTTTTAGGGTTTAGGGTAGTGTTGGGGGGTCGTGCAGGGTAGTGTTTGGGAGTAGGGACAGGACTGGGGCTAGGGGCAGGGTCGTGCTGGGGGTAGTGTTTTAGGGTTTAGGGTAGTGTTGTGCAGTTTGTGTAGTGTAGGGTAGTGTTTTAGGGTAGTGTCGGGGGGTCGTGCTGGGTAGTGTTTGGGAGTAGGGACAGGACTGGGGCTAGGGGCAGTGTCGTGCAGGGGGTAGTGGTTTAGGGTTTAGGGTAGTGTAGTGGTGTTTTAGTAGTGTAGGGTAGTGTACTTTTTGAGGGTTTTGGTAGTGTTTTTAACTTTTGGATGTGTAGGGTAGTGTATTTGTATGTAGTGTTGGGTTTTATTATTACTAGGCAAGTTTTTAGTTCGCATACATTAACACTTTCAATGTAATGGTATGCGAACTAAAAACTTGTGTAGTAACGGTTATTGCTAAGAAAAAACCGCATAGTAATGGCATGCGAACTAATTGCATGCGAAATAACGAGTCATATTCCTGTTAGTACCTTCATGGAAAGGAGCAATTTTGTATCCTATATATAAGCGAGCCCCTCAAAAATTTGCCCAGTAGTTATCGACTCATTGCCTTGTTGGATGCAGACAGGAAATTATTTGCTAAACACCTCCTATATCATCTGCAGGTATGAATTGAACAATTAAGCAGATTAACTTTCCATCAGTCAGGCTTCTGCCCTATATGCAGTACGACAGACAATATCATAGCCTTGACCATGATTGGGCAGAAAGCCTGCATCCAGAAAAACAACCTTTTTGCCTGCTTTATAGACTTTTCAACAGCCTTCGATAGGGTGAATTGAACTAGACTGTGAGGGAAGCTTCAGGAGTGGGGTATTCCCCCAGGTCTTTTACAACTGATAATATAACTCCACGGTAAAACCTGGGTTAGAGTCTAGATGTCCAATGGTCATGGTCTATCTCCTAAAATTCCTGCTCATGATGGTCTAATGCAAGGGTGCATTTTAGCCTCACTTCTTTTTAACCAGTACATATCGGTCCTAGCAGACTGACTAGTACATAGGTTAGACGATGCTCCGAAGCTAGGGCACACTAAAGCACCCTATTTAGCTTACCCTGATAATCTTGTGATCTTGGCGACAACCCAGATCGGTCTTCAAAGGCAACTCGATTGAATCCCATAGTAAGAATGTAGAAAATAATCTTCTTAATAATATCAATAAAACCAAGGTAATGTCCTTGGCTCAAAATAGTTGAGAACTTAAAAAGGAGAATTACAAATACACTAGGAGCACTAAAAAGGTTCTCCACAGTTTACGGGGAGGAGCAATAAGTCCTGTGTTGGATGTCATAAAGGCAAAGATTATCCCTGTTTTTTTATACAGGGCCTTAATTGGGAATCGTACAAATACCCAAAACCTAGACCTTGAGTTTTTGAATTGCATTTGAAAACAGTTACATTTAAGGCAGTTGACCCCATTATGCCGCATAAGATTAGAATTAGGCTTGACTCTGTTATCTGCTTTGGTTGACATTAATCGGATCACTTATTTCATAGATGCTAAGGAGGCAGGAATCAACACCTTAAGAGCACTTATTCACAA
Organism: Calotriton arnoldi; assembly: GCA_963921515.1. Classification (NCBI taxonomy): domain Eukaryota; kingdom Metazoa; phylum Chordata; class Amphibia; order Caudata; family Salamandridae; genus Calotriton; species Calotriton arnoldi. Next base: position 2,210,141 of record CAWUFW010001372.1, on the reverse strand, counting down.
AGCATTCACTGCACCAGGGGAGACGGGAGCTTTTCTTTCAGAAAGGCTACTGGTAAAGCTGCTGGTAGAATATATTCTGGCCTCGATGGCGACACTAGCATCTATGTCCAGAACAGATCGAAGGTTAGTGGTGAAAAAGAGAGTCACAACCTTAACTCTGAGTAGGGATATTGAGGCAGCATTTAGATATAAGCATAACAGATACACCACAGAAACCTTTTCTTGCTTAAGGTAACCTTAACTCGATTAGAATATGCGGCCTCAGGAGAAGATTGCCTTCATTCAATTTAGGATTTTTTATCTCATTTTTAAGGATTTCGATGGTGTATAGAAATCAAAGGGCTGCAATTACAGTTTGTGTAGGATTTGTAAGTCAGCCCAAGAGTCCATCAAACACATATTGTGCTTGTGTCCAGCCCTACTTGACGCTCAAAAGAAATATCTAAGGCCCATGTTTAATGCAGAGGGCATAATAACAATATCAGAGGCATTATCATTTTGCTTTAAGGGTGGGACTGTAAAAGCTGTGGGCAACTCTGTAAAATTCTTGAGGAAGGCCATCAAACTCTGGGAGGAAAGTAGCTTGAATAAATGGTACCTGCGTCGTATTGTTCTTTAATCATTTTAAAGTCTTTTTAATCAATAATATGAGGTGTGTGTATTTATGTAAATTAATATTGTATATAATTTCATGTAAACTTAAACAGTAATTACTTACTAGTGTAATGTATTGGATTTGCTAATGTTAGTTTGTAAAGCATTGTGAACATACACATACGTACATATACCAAATATACCAATGCTTTTTTATATATATTTTCACTATGCTTTACAAACAAGCATTGTCAAATGCAATAGCTTAGTCCTTGCATGTGAAAGGCATGACCTGTTGGATTTACCAATGATTGTTCTATCTGCTTACAACTTTAGCACCATTTTACAAATCTGCAGGACAATGTGGCAGACACTTGGCAGGTTTAGGTTACTTTTGGTATATCACGTTTATGTAAATATATCAACAGGGGCAAAGTTAAGTGGATGGTTAAAAAACATGCTCATTTGCTAGTAACTTTGATGGTGTTTGACACATCTACATGAAGCATGACAAACAGTTACCAGGTTAAGCTTAGTGCTTAAGTCTCATGCAGATTTGTAAAAGGGGTGGGCAAGTACATGGGGGTCAATAAAGCTTTGATATGGTAATAATATTGGTGTTGATTGACTCTTTCACATTACACTTGAGATATTAGAACTCGTTTAACATGTTAATAGTCTGTCTAATTACATGCAGATGTCAAAACGTGTTAAAGTTATCTGTAAACTAAAACTTTTCTAACCCCCCTCCACCCTCCCTTTAACTTTGCTGTAGGACAAACCTTGCTCCCAGTGGCTGTACAGCACTGGTTCTCATGGGCAGGGGTAAGGGTCTGGCAGGGGAACATGGACTTAGACCCTGACCATAAGCCAACCTCATGCCTAGAGACCAAAACAGAGGGCCAAAGGTTGTGCACGGATAGTTTGGTGGGAGGGAGAAGTCCACTTCCCACAGGTGAAAGGCCCACTGTTTTGTGTGATACAGGGCTTGGTGCAAGGCCTGCCCTATGCTGGTGGCATCGTTTTTGAGATGTTTTAGTACAGTGGGCTTCAAAGGGATAAACTTCGTATATTTTCATATCTGGGTTTAAAAACAACTTAAGAACTGTATATGAACTGTAAAACAAATCTGATTGTCCAAAGCAGATGTTTTTACATGATGAGCATTGTCTGGTTCTTCAACTTCAAAATCTTGTTGAACCATTCTCAAACCTGCAGCATGGAAAAATAAAAATCATGACCTCATCCAAATGGGGTCACAACCTTAATTCATAAGTTTCAATGGACCTCCCAGGACTATAGAAAATGTCTTATTCCAGCGAAGAAAAGTTTAAATTTGAAAACTAGGTTCTCAGACCAACAAGACAGCTAATTGAACAGGTTTTAGAACATGCTGGAACAGAACAAAAAATAAAATTAAGACAAATACACACAAAAGAACTCAATACCCAAAACGTTTTTGAGTTCAGATGCCATGTGGCTAGTGACCGGCTGTGCACTGCTAGCTCTGGGTCCGTGAGGACAGAATGCAGGACACAGTCAAAGCCAATCCTTGTTTTGCGCTATGCAGTGGGATCAGGAGCCACAGGCTTTGGGTCAACAGCAACTGAGAGCAGGGCATAGCTGAAGGTTTTTTGGCCACAGGGGCTGGGTTCAGGGCATGGATGGGGCAGCACACTGGCCAGAGCCTGCTTCAACCAACCAATGGTCTTGCACAGTAGAGTTTCTACCACATAGCACGTGCACAGGGCATAGCGCAAGACCACATGTTGCCCACAGATCTTGCTGAACACAACCAAATGTCATTGGTCGTCTACATTGTGTTCTAGGGCCACCTAGCATTGATAAAGAGCATACCTGAAGACCACTGCTTGGCCACAGGTCGCCAATCACAGTAGGATGCAGGGGCACAAGTGCTGGGTGCAGGTTGGTTGTGTGTCGCTAAGTGTTTTGGAGGTACACAGTCTAGGGACAGGTGATGCCCTGAAGCCACACTCTGCGGCCACAACCCAAAGGTTGTATACAGTAGGTTGTTACTCGGCCAGATGCTGAAGAAACCTAAATATCAGAAAAAAACTCTTTTGAAGGAAATTTATGGTCCTTTACTCCATAGATAAATTAAAGTTAACATAAAAACTGCTGCTAAAGCAACACTATTTTTACAACGCAAACGCTAAAAATCATTGAAAATCACCAGCTAAAGTGAACAAAAGAACCAAACCCACCACCTAATACCCTGTTCATGACTTCACATATCATCTCTATGATGACCGGGGATAAAAGCAAGGCCCTGTGCCCAGAACAGTTAGGTCAGAGTCAAAGGATGAGTGAGTTCTGAGGAAAGGGGTGTTGAGTATAGGGCTTGCGTGCCTAGCAGGACACCAACCTTGTTAGGCACAGATGAAAATGCAAATAAACAGGGAATAAAACGTGTAAATTGTGTTTACGCTTATTTGCACGCATTATTATCCCAGCAAACTGGTTCATGGGCAATAATATTATGTAGAACCTGGTGGCAACTGCCTGCACTGAGGAGTGGGGGTTGTTTATGCTCATTTTCTAATGGGTATAAGCACTAAGGGGTGCAAATATTGTTTGTGCAAATTTTTAAGTCTGGCTTGACAGCACAGCCTTCAGTAACCTATTAGCAATTCTTTAACATATAAGTTTAAAGAATTGCATTCTTAGCTTTGGCTTCACCCTACAGGAGTGTTTCCCTCTCACAAAGATGTTTGCTGCTCCACCACCTAGGGAGTGCTTTCATTGTGGGCATGAGGGACTATGTAAAATCTTAAATGCACACTGAATCAACACATCAAGTTATTTATCTCATTGATGCACTGCAGCAGGCTTTTTAAAATAGTTTAGTAAAGACTAAAAATGAAAGTCAGACGTAGTGGTTTTGCCAATGCTAGTTTGTACCTGCACTAGGATATAAACGGCCAGAAAACGGTTGTATGAAGCTTCCTTCTCATTCATAAAAGTGGAACTGGGATTGTATTTATACAAGCAGAGCAGGTGTGTTAGGGCTGCATACTTAGAGAATATGAAGTGATGACTGTTTATTGAAATGAAAATAAACACAGAAGCACTAAAACGAACGGAAACATCAAGAAACACACCCAGATGCAACACAATAGGGGATTGCAAGATAACATGCAATAATTTCATTTAAGATGTTTGTATGAAGCCTCTGCCTTCCCATGCCCAAAGCTTTGGATTTTATCAAAATAAAGGCACACAGAAACTTTTTAACAGCATACAAATTGACCTATGAATACTCGTGCTCTCTCATAACACATAGATCCTCCATGGTCTTCAATTTTATCCTTTCTAAGTTTCTCCACTCTTCCTTCTTTAGACTCCCTTGATCCTGCTATTCTTTTGCCTAGTCTTGGTATTAGTCCCCTTTGTCAATCTCGATTCTTTTTTTGCCTCCATCACTTCCGCTAAGAGCAGGGCCCGACTGGCCATAGCGGGCACCGGGCGTTTCCCCGGTGGGCTGCTAGGGTGGGGGCCGTTTTTGTTACCGGGGGGCCAGCAATATCGTCCTCCTGTAACAAAATCGGCCAAAACAGGCCCTAGCAAACAGCTGGGTCGCACCCTCCTCCTCCCTCCCCAGGGGGGCCAGCCGAGCAGTTTGCCAGGGCCAGTTTTGGTTCCCAGTCCGGCCCTGGCTAAGAGGTTGTTCTGGCCACTCACAAGGCTTTAGGGTGCAAATATGTTAATTCTGAGCTGTATCCCACACAGCGTGTTCCACAGGTTAATAGTACACAAAAGTGTTCTTCTATTAAAAGATGCAGCTCTTTGTCCTCGTTTATTCCATCTAGAAATCTGAAGGTCTCCATGTTATCCCCCAGGCTCCCTACAGTGTGTACATGTTGATATTCTTGAGCCTCTGTATTGCACTAGAATACAGATAAAAGTGTGCATGAACCTGAGCGGATAAATAACTCCCGCTGGCCTTTATTCTCAACTGATGCTGCACAAGTATTTCTTGGTTTAACAACTAAAACATAGCAGATGTCAACATATTTACCCAACAAGACATGGAGCCACTTTACTCTTTCCACTGAGTCACATGAACCCATTTGTCCTGAAAGAAAAAAAAATATATATTTTACTGTTGTCAGTGAAAAAACACAAACACTTCTCATATACATGATACTGGTTGCATGGTCAGTAGTACTTCTGTTGGAAGGGCTTTCTTTGCAAGTACATATAAATAGAAACAAGTCCTCCCTCACCTGCCAGCAGAAATGATATTTCCAAATCAAGGAGAAAAAAGCATTTAGCAAAAGCATACAGCTGTAGCTGCTGCAGACGCTGGCTGGTTGCAAATTATCTGTTCATAATTTGATGCGGGCCTAGCTCTGATTTCACAGGCACTGTGCCAACCTGTTCAGGGCAAAGGCAGCAAATTTATGGCACATATCTGGGTGGAACAGTCAGATAGTCTTGACAAGGGCAAAGCAGGCTTCTGAAAGTCTGCCGCTCTGTGAAAGCGCCTTGAGATCCTCATTTATTTGCTGTCCTTGCCCTGCCAAATTTCACTTTCCTCACTCAGTGATTTTCGTTCTGCTGTATTAAAAAAGGCTGAAAGCTCAGACTGGTTTGTCAACAACCTACTTGGAAAAAGGCCACATATCAAAACCCAAGTTCAAGTGCACTGTGTTAAAAACGAGGGTTAGTGCCACATTTACATAATGTTTTCAGCTAAAATGTGGTGCATTTTACAACACAAATAAAAGACAGTATATCACTTATTCATAATTTTTAAATCCATGTACTCCATAGTGAGCATCTGGCGATACAAATGTATTCAAACGAGGATATTCGGTTTGTACATGGTCATTTAGATGTACCCTTAACACTCTCACACATAGGGTCAAGAAACACAAACGGGCAGGGACGGAATGGAGCATTCTGAAGAACATAAACAGGGCGAAGAAATCAGAACTGCGTTGGGAAAGAAGAGCAGAGGCACTATCTAGGACACTGGAGATGGGCACGGAGGAGGAAAAGACTAGACATGCTGGGGTATATCCCACCATCCTTTGCTAGGGGTATGGGGTATGGTTATGGCTTTCTCAAGACGACAGACGATATCCAGCCACACAGCCCTAAGTGGGCAATGTTCCAGCTGGGCCGGTACCCTGTAAAAGCCAGAGGGAGAAGAGAATCTGTTGAAAGATTGCTATCCTGGAAATTGTGACCAGATTGGCATGCATTTGATCATCTAACACTCCTCTCTCATCCTTACTCTCTCTACAAGTTCAATCAATCTATCTATCAGGGTTTGTAAAGTGCGGCTACTCACCCATGAGGGTCTCAAGGCGCGGGGAGAGGGAAAAAGAGGGAGAGGCTGCTGATCCGTCTGAGCGCTGGGGTTCAGTCAAAGGGCCAGGTCTTGAGATCCTTCCTGAATTAGGTCAGCGACTGAGATTGTCTGAGGTGGAGAGGCAGGGTGTTCCAGGTCTTGGCGGCGAGGTGGGAGAAGGATCTTCCTCCGGGTCTAGTCTTGTGGATCCGAGAGACAGTGGCAAGGGCCAGCTGAGTGGTGCGGAGGTGTCTGGTGGGTACGTGGAATGAAAGGCGGTGGTTCAGGTATGCTGGTCCTGCGTCATGGAGGGCTTTGTAGGTGTGCGTGAGGAGCTTGAAGGTTATTCTTTTGTGGACTGGGAGCCAGTGGAGTTTTCGGAGGTGTTCGGTGGTATGGCTGTGGCAGGGTATGTAGAGGACCAGTCTGGCTGCAGCATTTTAGACGTTCTGTAGTTTCCTGAGGAGTTTCTGGGTGACTCCAGCGTAGAGTGCATCCCCATAGTTGGTCTGCTGCTGATGAGTGCGTGGGTGACCATTTTTCTGGATTCGGTGGGGATCCATCTGAATGTCTTTTGAAGCAGGCGAAGCGTGTGGAAGCATGATGAGGAGACAGCACTTCATTGTGAGCGAGGAGTCCAGTATGCTGCTGAGTTTTAGTGCGTGGGCCGTGGGGGTGGGCGGGGTCTCCAATGTGGAGGGCCACCAGGAGTCATCCCAAGCTGAGGGGGGGGGGGGGATCCCAGGATGAGGACTTCGGTCTTGTCCGAGTTGAGTTCAAGGCAACTGGTTTTCATCCAGGTGAACGGCCTTCATCCTGCTGTGGAAGTTGTTTCTGGCAGTTGTGGGTTCAATAGTGAAGGAGAGGATCTAGTTGGGTGTCGCGGGCGTAGGAGACAATGTTAAGTTCATAGTCCCCGACGATGGCTGCGAGAGGGGCCATGTAGATGTTGAAGAGGGTGGGGCTCAGTGACGAGCCCTGGGGGACTCCGCAGCTGATCTCCGTGGGTTCGGAGAGGAACGGAGGTAGTCTGACTCGCTGTGTTCGACCGGTGAGGAAGGAGTGGATACAGTAAAGGGCCTTGTTGCGGATGCTGGTGCCATGGAGTCTCATGATTAGGGTGTGGTGGGAGACGGTGTCGAATGCGGCCGAGAGGTCCAGAAAGATGAGGGTTGCGGTTTCGCACCGGTCGAGGAGGGAGTGGAAGTCGTCAATGGCGGCAAGAAGTGCGGTCTCGGTGCTGTGGTTGCTTCTGAAGCCTGATTGGGAGGTGTCCAGGATGTGGTTTGCTTTGATGAACTCGGAGAGGAGGGCATTGATGGCCTTCTAGATGACCTTGGCTGAGAAGGGGAACAGGAAGATGGGTCTGAACTTCTTGAGGTCTGTGGGGTCGGCGGAAGGTTTCTTTAGCAGAGGGTTGATCTCAGCGTGTTTCCAGTCGTCGGGGAAGGTTGAAGTCTCAATGGAGCAGTTGATGGTGCGACGCAGCTCAGGGGCGATGGCTGCTCTGTGAAAGATGTGGTGCGTGCATGGACCGAGGGTGCTACGGAGTGGATGCTCTTCATAGTCTTGAGAGTGTCTGTGGTAAGCAGGGTCCAGTTGAGCAGGATCTGTTGGGGTGCGGTGTGGTTGGGTGCGGTGGTGTCGGGGTTGGTGGGAGGGTCTTGGGTGCCGAAGCTGTTGTAGATCTGCCTGATCTTGTGGTGGAAGAAGGTGCCAGGTTTGTCGCAGAGGTGTTGGGAGGGTGGGACGTCCATGGGCTCGCTGTGCCTGGCAAACTCCTTAACGACAGCGAAGAGTTCTTTACTGTTGCGTGTGTTAGCATTTATTCTGCCCTGGAGGGCCATTTTCTTTGTGGTTTTGAGGAGGAGCTGGTGTGCAATGATTGCGGTTTTGAAAGTTGTGTGGGTTTCTGGGGTTTTGTTGTTCCTCCATTTCTTCTCTAGTCGTCTGCAGGTGCGTCTGGACTCTGGGAGGGCGGGAGTGAACCAGCTGACTTTCTTGGAGTGTTGCATGCCAGGTGCCTTCTTGAGGGGTGCCAGAGTGTCAGAGCAGTTGGAGATCCATCGGTGGAGGTTGCATACTGCAGTATTGGCATCAGCGGCTGTCGGCGGTGTGGTAGTGCTGAGGGAGGCAGTGAGCAGTTTTTCAGTGACCTTGTTCCAGCTACGGTCAGTGAGGACGATGATGTTCGGTGGGTTAGGTGAAGTGCACATAGATGTGGTCGGCCCAGAAGAGTTCAGTGGTGTGTCTGTAGGTGACGTTTCCGCTGGTGGAGAATATGGGGTTGAGCGTGTGTCCTGCCGCGTGGGTTGGAGCGGTGACTAGCTGTAAGAAAGTGCCTTCTTTTTGCATGGTTGCCCCCACTTTTTGCAGAACTGCTGATGTGCTTTGACTGAGTGTGCCCTGGGTTCCTGCCAAACAGGTAGCCAGGGCCTATGTTCTTTCCCTAAACTGCATTGCAAACAAAACCCAATTGGCACTCTTTGGCCACAGGTTAGTCCCTTGTAAATGGTACCACAGGTACCAAGGGCACTGTGGCCAGAGGGAAGGCCTCCAAGGGCTGCAGCACTTATTGTGACACCCTTAGAGGCCCTGTACCTTTACACCCACACACTGCCTTTGCAGGCTGCGTGTTTAGGTGCAGAACAAAGTGAAGAGTCGACATGGCACACATCCCTGTGTGCCATGCCTACAACCCACTGCCCTGGCATAGATTAGCCACCCCTCTAGCTGGGTGCACTATACCAGTGGTGAGGGTATATGTGCATGAGCCCTGTACCCCTACAGCGTCTAAGTCAATTCTTAGACATTGTAAGTGCAGTAATGCCATTAAGAGCATATGGTGCTGGGAGTTTGTCATTACGAACTCCACAGTACCATAATGGCTTTACTGAAAACTGGGAAGTTTGGTATCAAACTTCTCAGCACATTAAACCCACACTGATGCCAGTGTGGGATTTAATGAAAAATGCACAGAGGGCATCTTAGAGATGCCCCCTGAAAAACGACCTAACATTAGTGTCCAGGCTGAGTGGCTGCTCACCAGCTGCCACCACCAGACATGTTTCTGGACCCCTGGGTCGAGAGCCTGCTGCTCTCGGGGGTCTGAAACAATGCACATCCTGGGATGAGGTGCCAAGCCTCCTCCCCCAGGATGGGCAGGGTCCACAAAGGGGAAGCTTCAAAGGCTTGCCGTCTTTGTGAGCTTCCCCAGGCCCTTTGCTGCTTCCGGCAACTGGCCCCCACCGGTTCTGACCCACACTTTGGGCGGGAGAATCTGCGGGAAAACCAAGTGAGGAAGGGAGGTCTGCCCTCCTTGGCCAACCCCACCCCTGAGGTGGGGGAGGCGAGGTGAAGCACAAGTCTCAGTCCCCGCCATCTTGCAGATGGGGGGACCCAGCCAGCCAGAGTGAGGCATATGCCCCCCCCTCCCACTGGAGGGTGGCATAATAGGGGGTGTACCCACCCCAGGGAAGGGACCCATTGGTCCCAACCTTTACTCACCTGTAACGCCCCTAAATCTAGTATTTAGGGGCCACCCCGAACCTTGCCTTGGCAGACAAGAACCGACCAAGAAGAAAAGAAGAAGAAGGACCGAACAGCCGTGCTGAAGCTAAGAAGAGGAGGACGCCCACTGACTTGGCCCCAGCCCAACCAGCATGTCCCCACCTCGAACATGCAGAAGCGAAACTCCGGTGTGTCCTGCAGCCAACAACCTCAAGAACCCCGAGGACCTGCCCTGCCTTCCAGAGAAAAGACTTTGGGCCCGATTCTGATGCAGGTTGGAAAAGCTTCCCGACCGAATCGGTTGGGAAATGGTTTCCGACCCACTCGGATCGGGAAAGTCCAACCGGCAGAGTAGGATGCATCCGGATGTTTCCAGATACGATTTGGTTGAACTCCCATTGACTTCAATGGGAACATTTGTTCCTAACCGCATCAGAATTGGGCCCTCGGTCGGGAAGACATGTTCCCGATCCGATTTGGAAGGAGCAAATGCCGTTAGGAGGCCTTCCTAACCGCATCAGAATCAGGCCATCGGTCGGGAAGCTTTTCCAACCCGCATCAGAATCGGGCCCTATGTCTCCTGTGAACACCGGATTTGTTCACCCACAGACTCTGGCTACGGCCAAATCCGCGAGTCTGCACCACTCTGCACCCATCGCCCACGGCCAGAGTTCGAGTGGCCCAACAGCATGAGGACATCTCCCCGGCGATCCTGACCTGAGATCTGGTGATCTCTGACCTGCCTCGAACCTCCCAGCGAAGCCTGCAGCCTCTTTCTGGAGACTCTCCCCAACCGCGAACGGAGCTGGTAAGAGAAACCCGACGCCTAAAGACACCCCTGCACCCGAAGCCCCACGGCCTTGGGTGGCCCAACCGACGGTGTCCCAGCATCCCCAGGCATCCCAACTTACCTCTCCAACCAGTGGTCACCACCAGAAGATCTTCGTCCCCGAGCCTGCAGTCTTTGTTGAAACCGGAGAAACCCCATTGAAATCAACAGGGCACCTGATGCCAAAACAGCACCCTGCACCCAGCGGCCCCTGTGCCGCTGCGGGTGTACTTTGGGTGCTAACTCGGATCCCCCTTTGCCCTGAGCTAAACCCCAGGAGCTTTGCTCCCACAACCTTGTGGCCTGCTCGTAAGCAGTCACCAACCGGAGGCCCCCTATCCTTCATCAGATAACATAGGGCCTCAGCACTCTGCACCCGGCCGCCCTAGTGCCGCTGAGGGTGTAACAAGAGTGCATCCTTGACCCTGGGGGAACCCTTGATCTAACCCCAGAAACTCAACCCCAAAGACCGAGTACTTACCAGGTAACCGATAACTTCATTTCTCTCCATAGGAATCCATTGACTGTTTTTCTCTGAAAAATGTTTAGTGTGTGAAGTAGATTTGTATGGAAACCTGAAAAATTACAACTGTGCAAAACTGACTTTACTTACCTTTTCTCTAGGAAATGTCCCAGTGTGATATCTAAGCATATCACACTGAGTAGAAAAAGTAACTTAAAAAGTAATCTAAAAAGTAACTAAAAAGTAATCTGTACAGTAATTTCAATACCTTGACTTACCTGTATCTCAAACAACTGCATTTGAACTTGCATTCACTTGTAAACACTGCATAATATTTTGCAAAGCATTTATTTCACTTACCTGTGCCAGGCTTGGCTTGGTTCTAGAAATAAAATAACTTAATATTTTTATACAAACAAATTGGTCTGAGTTCAGTCTTTGTGTGTGTGACATCATTTGCTGCCTGAGTGTGTACAACAAATGCTTAACACTACCCTCTGATAAAGCCTTACTGCTCACCCACACTACCACAAATAGAGAGTAAGGTGCTATCTACTTTTACCTCTGCCTACCTCTGGGGTTCCACTGGACTCTGTACACATTATACCTCACTTTGGTATAGTATATACAGAGCCAGCTTCCTACACTAGCTGCTTGAGTCCTACGTTGACGAGGTTCTCTAGAAGGGATACGGTGTGCTGGTCGTTGGGGTTGTCCAGGTGAAAGTTGAGATCACCTAGTAGGATGTAATCCGTGGATGCGAGAGCCTGGGGGGCGATGACGTCAATGATGCTTCGGTGAAGGGCGAGGGGGGCGAGCGGGGGCCAGGGTGCCGCGAAGGGTGGTGTTGGGGTTGGTCTGGATCTGGAAGTGGAGGTGTTCCATTGTTGTCGCTGGGTCGTCCGAGTGTTTTTGTGGACGATGGCGGTCCTTGCGGGTGATCTTGTATCCATTGGGGATGGCGGTGGCGATGTCCGGGCCAGAGCTGGGGTTTGTCCAGGTTTCCGTATGTGGCATGTTTGTGGAGGGAGCGCACGTTGAAGAGAATGCACCTGAGCCGGTCGGGTCTGCTGTTGGTCGGTTGGGCGGCGGGATGAGCTGAAGTGCAGAGGTGGGACAGGGTGCAGCTGCAGTGTTGGCAGCAGAAGGGTCCTTGTGTGTCCTTCGGAGATGCGAGGTACCAGGCGGCGTGGCATCCACAGTTGAGGGTGAGGAAGGTGCTGGCGTCGTAGCTGTGGAAGGTCCGAGGACCAGGGTCTATGGCACTGGGCGCAGTCAGGGTACCGACAAGCTTGCCTTTGGCACCCCTGCTGCGCCATTAAGCAGTGTGCGGGGAGCTGGAGAGCTGGGAGGCGGGAAACGCGGGGAGTGGGAAAGTGGACTAGAGTGGGGCAGGGCCGTGGGGGATTGCAGCGGCAGGGGCAAGCGTGGGAAAGGGCACAAAGAAGAAAACGAGGAAAAAAAGTGCAAAGAAGTACAAGAAGGGTGAAAAGGACAAAAAGAAACGGCAGAAAAAGCCGGAAAGTGCAAAAAAGCGCAGAAAAAAAGAGAGACAAAGGGCAGTCCAGCAGCAGAGCAGTGACGTTCTACCCCTAGACCACCAGGGATGGGGGAAAGAAAAGCAGTAAAGGCAGACGGAAGCAGAGAGAAAGGCAGAAAGAAAGCCAGATGAAAAGAGACAGAGGGTAGTCCAGCAGCACAGCAGTGACGCTCTACCACTAGACCACCAGGAATGAGGCGCAGGTGGGTGCCTGCGGGTGGAGGAGGGCCTCGAACCACTGACCCGAGGGTCAGTAGATCAGCAGCAGGGAGCTCTGGGGTAGCAGCTACAGGCGGAGCTGCGCAACAAAGGGAGCAATCCACTAAAGGTCAGTTAAAAAGAGTTAGGCTCACAAACCGCTGTTGTGGTTTATGTAAATAGGGTGGCATCCTCCAACATGTCTAAAATTTCCTTCCAGACATTACCTCTATTGCTTTTGTTGTGCATGTAAGAGGTCAGGATAAGGAGAGCATGGGGCACCATAAATGACTTTATTGCCAACAATAGATACCATTAGGTGTGCAAGGGAAACAGACATTGATAGGGACCTGGGGCATACATTTTATTCTGGAGGACATTAGTCCCTGATAAACAATCAATCCATATATCCAAATGGTACTTTAATCAAAGTAGATAAAAATTAAAGAGGCATTAAAAACAGCGACGCAGTGGGTGCTTAGTGCAGAAACGTGCTTGATGCCCGCTTATACGAGATACACACAAGTGATAAATCGTGATCAGTATTCGCATCAGTAGAACAAGAATCGCACGGGCCGTTAATGTAATACTGAGTCCATAGGGTCCGTGTTTAAAGTTGACAACGTTTCTATTCCTTTGAGAATCTCGAGATCAACATCAGGACTCGAGAGGCTAGAGGAGCCTGAGAAAGAACTTGAAGGGGGGACACAAAGGCCTAGAGGAAATGGTGCCAGAAAGTATAACCAAGGGAGCGACCAGTAAAGTGACTGCTGAGTGTGCGGGCAGGAATGATACGAAACCCCGAATTTCAGAGACCGACTGGGGAATTCATGGTCCATTCGACAAGATGCATATGTTCTTGAATGAAAATTAAGCCTGCTCGTATCCCTTCAAATACCGCCCTCCCCCTTAGACTCAAAGAGTCCTTTTCTATAGAGCTGTGTCGACATCTCTTGTTGCATTTAACGGAATGCTAGCACACCACTACCTTGTTGCATTTAACGGAATGCTAGCACACCACCACCTTGTTGCATTTAACGGAATGCTAGCACACCACCACCTTGTTGCATTTAACGGAATGCTAGCACACCACCACCTTGTTGCATTTAACGGAATGCTAGCACACCACCACCATGTTGCATTTAACGGAATGCTAGCACACCACCACCTTGTTGCATTTAACGGAATGCTAGCATACCACCACTTTGCTGGATTTAACGTAATACTATCATACCACCACCTTGTTGGATTTAATGTGATGCTATCACACCAACACTGGTTAGGTAATAACTCTCCTTTTATACCCCCACAAGCAGGGTACCTCAACCCTTCACGGAAAGTGGTAAACTTCCCCAGAAGTGTCTCAGACCTGCTGTGAGCAGTAAAGAGTGAGAGACAATTGTCTTGCAAGAAGGCATGGTAACGGTTCCACTGAACGTCCTTCTCAGGCCCACATATGTGCCAATGATTCCTAGCTGGAAAGGGAATAGTGTAATGTAACGGATATAGGACAAAGTCTGTGGCTAACGTAGCGTAGCGTCTATGAGGACCATAAATGTACTGCTTAAATAGAAATGACTGTTTCAGATTAATTATGCCGGGGCTACCGGGCCCAGAGGCGCAGGGGAAGCATCCCCGGGCCCGCGGGACCCCGTCCCGGGCACCCTGCCATGCGGCAGGCCCGAGGAGGGAGCCCGGGGTGGGGAGGCCGCCCTCCCAGGGGGCCCCGGCTGGAGCTCCTGAACCCAGCCAAGCGAGGGGGGCTCCCCGGGCACGACGGAACCCCGTCTCGGGCCTTTGGCATAGTGGCAGGCGGGGGTACGGGGCCCAGGGCTGGAGCATCCGACCCGGGGCCCGGCGGGGCCCAGCCGGGGCTCCCGGGCCCACAGGGGCAGGGGAAGCCTCCCCGGGCCTGCGGGACCCCGTCCCGGGCACCCTACCATGCGGCAGGCCCGAGGACGGAGCCCGGGGTGGGGAGGCTGCCCTCCCCGGGGCCCTCAGGGGCCCCGGATGGAGCTCCTGAATCCAGCCAAGCGAGGGGGGCTCCCCGGGCACGACGGAACCCCGTCTCGGGCCTTTGGCATGGCGGCAGGCCGGGGGATGGGGCCCAGGGCTGGACCACCCGACCCGGGACCCGGCGTTCCCCTGGACCCAGCCGGGGCTCCTGGGCCCAGAGGCGCAGGGGAAGCCTCCCCGGGCCCGCGGGACCCCGTCCCGGGCACCCTGCCACGTGGCAGGCCCAAGGACGGAGCCCGGGGTGGGAAGGCCGCCCTCCCCGGGGCCCTCAGGTGCCCCGGACAGAGCTCCTGAACCCAGCCAATCGAGCGGGGCTCCCCAGGCACGACGGAACCCCGTCTCGGGCCCCTGGTGGAGCAGCAGGCCAGGAGACTGAGCCTGGGGCCCCTGGACCCCGTTGGGGCTCCCGGGCAGTGGTGAGGCCTCCCCGGTACTGCGGGCCCCCATCCTGGGCACCATGCAACACGTTGGGCCGGGGGACGGTGCACCGGGCTGTGGGAGGCGTCCTGGCCCGTCCGGCTGCCGGCTATGGACCGCTAGGCCGAGAGGGGTTCCGGAGTACCCTGTCCCTAGTAATCCGGAGGAAGGGTGCCCCCCTTTCTGGTAACCCGTGCGCACCGCAAGACTGAGGGGTCCCTAGGAGCCGACGCGCCCGACCTCCTGGAGCCCTGGCTTGGATCGGGGAGGCAAACGAGCCCTCATAGGGACTTCGGGGGCAGCCCGGCCATCTGGTCGCCCCATTGGAAAGCATTGCGCGCGACCAAATGGCCGAGGGGAAAGGCGCGACCTGATGGCCGGGCCCGAAGGACGCCAATCTGCCCGCCCCGAGCCTTCGCGGGAGGGCTCCCACCTGCCCTTTGGAGGGCTCGGGGGCTCTGCTTCCCGGGGGTTCGAAGACCCCAGCTGGGCCTCAGGCACGGCGAGGCCCGCAGGAGCTCTCGGGCCCGGACGCCCAAGGGAGGACCGGCCGTCCCGGGCACTTTGCCGCGCGGCGGGCCGGAGGACGGAGCCCCGGGCAGTGAGGAGGTGTTGCCCGGGCCTAGCCCATCTGGTCCCCGGCTGAGAACCGCCAGCCCGGGAGGGGTTCCGGCATACCCTGCCCTCAGTAATCTGGAGGAAAGCTACCCCTCTTTCTGGGAACCAGTGTGCACCGAGTGACGGAGGGGACCCAGGGCACGGGGGCGTCCGACCTCCTGGAGCCCTGGCTGGGATCGGGGAGGCGGACGAGCCCTCATCGGGACTTCCAGGCCGACCCGGCCATCTGGTCGCCCCATTAGAAAGCATTGCGTGCGACCAGATGGCCGAGGGAAAAGGCGCGACCAGATGGTCGGGCCAGAAGGACGCCAATCTGCCCGCCCCGAGCCTTCGCCGGAGGGCTCCCGCCTGCCCTTTCAAGGGCTCGGGGGCTCTGCCTACCGGGGGCTCGGAAACCCGAGCTGGGCCTCAGGCATGGCGAGGGCCGCAGGAGCTCTCGGGCCCGGACGCCTAAGGGAGGACCGGCCGGGGCCCGATGGAGCCCGTTCAGGGCACTTTGCCGCGCGGCGGGCCGGAGGACGGAGCCCCGGACAGGGGGGGAAGGTGTTGTCTGGTCCCAGCCCATCTGGTCCCCGGCTGAGAACCGCCAGCCCACGGGCGGTTCCGGCATACCCTGTCCCTAGTAATCCGGAGGAAAGCTACCCTTCTTTCTGGTAACCTGTACGCACCGAGTGACGGAGGGGACCCAGGGCACGGGGGCGCCCGACCTCCTGGAGCCCTGGCTGGGATCGGGGAGGCGGGCGAGCCCTCATCGGGACTTCCAGGCCGGACCGTCCATCTGGTCGCCCCATTGGAAAGCATTGCACGTGACCAGATGGCCGAGGGGAAAGGCGCGACCAGATGGCCGGGCCCGAAGGACGCCAGTCTGCCCGCCCTGAGCCTTCACCGGAGGGCTCCCGCCTACCCATGCAGGGCTCGGGGGCTCTGCGTCCCAGGGGGCTTGGAGACGCCAGTGGGCCTAAGGCCCGGGGCTGAGAATGGGGGTCCCCGGCGGACCTACGACCCGGGCCCATGGCAGAGCTTAACCCATCCTTGGGCCTGCCTGGCGGTCCCGGGCCAGGCCGCGCGGGGGAGGCCTCCACCGGCCTGCGTCGGGCCACCAAGTTCCCCGGCCTATGCTCCTGAACCCAGCCAAGCTGGGGAAGGCCCGCCCGGGCCCAGGGCGTGGGATGGAGCTTGGGGTGGGAGCACCCGGCCAGAGCTCTCGGGCCTGGACGCCCAGGGGAGGACTGCCCAGAACCGATGGAGCCCGTCCCAGGCACTTTGCCGCGCGGCGTGCCGGAGGAGGGAGCCCCGGGCAGTGGGGAGGTGTTGTCCGGGCCTAGCCCATCTGGTCCCCGGCTGAGAACCGCCAGCCCGGGGGCGGTTCCAGCATACCCTGTCCCTAGTAATCCGGAGGAAAGCTACTCTTCTTTCTGGTAACCCGTGCGCACCGAGTGACGGAGGGGACCCAGGGCACGGGGCGCCCGACCTCCTGGAGCCCTGGCTGGGATCGGGGAGGCAACCGAGCCCTCATCTGGACTTCCAGGGCAGCCGGGCCATCTGGTCACCCCATTGGAAAGCATTGCGCACGACCAGATGGCCGAGGGGAAAGGCGCGACCAGATGGCAGGGCCCGCAGGACGCCAATCTGATCGCCCGAGCTTTCGGGGGAGGGCTCCCGCTTGCCCTTTGGAGGGCTCGGGGGCTCTGCACCAGGGACCCCTGTCCCGGGCAGATGGACCCTTGGCAGGCCGCAGGCTCCCACACCCCAGGCCCTGCCCGAAACCCAGGCCCCGGGCCCGGTCCCTGCTTCTCAACCCAGCCAGGCCGGGGGGATCTGGGAGCCTGCCCAAGCACGAGGGACCCCCGTCACGGGCACACGGACCCTCGGCTGGCCGCAGGATGTGGGCTCCTGTTCCACTGATTTTTTCCATAACTGCGTGGAACTCCGCATAGTGGCACTACGCCAACTCTGCCCACCCCTACATATTATTCAGCAGATGAAAATTAAAAGCAAAACAAATATGTTCTATCGACTACCCAAAACTCCGCGTTAAAATGAAATTCATCTGTCTGTAAAATGTGTGTTGACGTCAGTCTTTACTAAAAGAGTGTTTCAGTTCAGCTGGCATCCTGGAGTCACTTGTTCGTCCACTAACTCATGCTTCCTGCTCATAAACTGGCCTTCAATCTGATGCTATAACCCAAGTAATACACCTATAATCTCATGTAAATAGACAATGGCAGTGTATATTATTGTAAACAAGCTTTCAATGCAATTGTACATGAGTAATACACGTGTAATGACATTTAAATAGATGATAAGGTAGTAGAAGGCGCAGGCTGTAGCTCTGAAAAGAAACCATTTATTTTAATGCTTATTTCACCAAGCAGGAAGACACTCGCGGTTCCATGATGCCTCTGCGTTCCAACTCGGCTGACCTATTTATTATTTCACCCTGTTGACCTATACATTATTTCACTCTGTTGCCCTACATATTATTTCACTCGTCCCTGGAGTACACAGTAATTGTTCTTAACGTTACCAGAAACTAGGTCATGTTGACTGGGGGAAAGCAGAGACTATGAAAAGAAAGGGGAACGCATTGGAAAGAAATCCTGCAAAAGACAGAAGAAATAAGAGTTCTCATAAAATGAATGAATGAAGATATGAATATTCTCCTTAGTCCTCCCATACGCAACATCATTTTTTGTGGGAATGTGCGCCCCCTGGCCACTTTTAGGCATACTATGAAAGGAGAATATTCATATATTCTAAGATAATTGCGATACAAAGCTTTTTACTATAACACCGACCACATAGGGCCGCATGATACTTATGGGGTAAATTTTTTGAGGGAGCATAATATATCCTCAATTCATTTTTTGAGAACTTTCATTTGGACACGCATATTTAATTGTTATGTCTGCATAGGCATTGTATATGGAATTGATTTGGATAAAAATGTGGATGTAAAAAGAAAAGTATATGTAGAAATATTTGTATGTCTAAACTGTAGTATGTCTGTGTTGTATAAATGTTATATGACCAAATGCTTTCAAACTGCACTATGAAACCACGCGAAGAACAATCTGATAAAAAAAAAAACTCCATGAAAAATTAGTGCGTTTTATGTCATAGTATGTCTGTCGTCTGAGATTGTGTATTTATTGTACAGATGCCAGTTTTGATTAAGGGATATATATACATATATGTAACTAAAGCATTAGGAATATTGAAGTGAGGAGTGGCAGAGAGCACACTAAGAAAGAAGCCAGAGGCCTTAATTGCCCTAGGGTATACGAAAGTTCTACACGTCTACGGAAGTGAAATACAAATCTATGGTGTAGGGTTTTTTTCCTGAATATTTGACTTTTCCAAGATAGAGCATTAGGTGGAAGTGGTAGGGCATTCAATTGGATTAAGACATTTCTAGCAAACTGCCAACAGCAGTTTTGCCTAGTTCAATTTGCTTCCACTGTGGCATACCTAATGGTTCAGTCCTATGATCACACAATTCACCATCTACATTAGTGGTTCTTAAACTTTTGATTCCTGTGGACCCTCACTGAATTAATACTGGAATTTGGGGATTACCAATGAGTCATTATTGGAAGATGGGGACCCCTATCCAAAGCAATTTCTATGATTTGGAAATCAAAACAATACACAAAAATACAAAAACAAGTATACACCCAACAAATGCTTAAATAGTGAAATATTTTGTGCAACTTAAAATCAAATATAGAAAACGTTTTCAAATTTTCAATGTTGCTTCCTCATTTATATATACTCTATGAATTTTAATTGATTAATTTAAATATTATTTAATTTTGTAAAACCATTGCAGACTCTCTCAGTAGGCCTCGCAGACCCCCAGGGGTTCTCAGATTACAGGTTAAAAACCACTGATCTGCATGATCCCCTTCGCAGAGATCATTTTGGTCTGCAGTATTCCCTGTACGAAAATTATATTTAGATCCTTCTGGATCTGAATGAAGGAAACAATATTGGCACTAATAAGGCATCATGAAATCTGTCCTTAAAAACCCTGAGGACTAACAATTATCTATGTCATAATGAATGTCAAACCAAAATGTTATACTAAGGCTGTAACTTGTCTGTAAAGCCAATTTTAGATTGCCAAGCATGGGAATGATGCCTTAGTTTTATCGGTAAGGAATTTTTTTATGATAATCAAGTTTTACTGGTATTATACCTCTACCAAACATATAACACCGCCTTTACACACTCTTGCTTTGATACCAATTCAGATAATTTGTATCAATTATACAATTATTCACATAAAACCAAGTCCATAATATGCCCACCATTTGCCTCCTTGATCTGGTGCCAGTATTCAGTAATGGGAAGACACTATTAGGTCACATGAAAGAAGTCTGCGTCTGAACATGTACAGCGGAAGAAGGCAGCAGGTTGGATTTTGTCAGCGTGCTACAGTCGACAAGGAGTAATGAGAGTCATGTGTAGATAGATAAATCAGTTGGATCAGTCTAAGGTTGTGAGCATATGGCGATCTCTCAGGGAGCCGTGTGGGCTAGTCGCCAGTTGAAATCATCGAAAGGACCTACCCATTCTTCCCATTTCTGGTTTAGGTCTGTGAATCCGTCGGGGCGTTATTCACCAGGATGCAGTATATTTGGAATATGCCTCATTTCCCAAGTTTGCCCATTAGTAGTTGGCCCTCAAGTGGATTGTGCTCAGGGAGTCCCTCGAGTTAGGCTTTGTAGTAGGCCAAGGCATGTCTGACCTGCAGGCATTTGTGGAATTGGGACCGTGATAGAGTAAATTGACTTTGTAGATCTTGATATGAGAGAATATAATCCCCCTGTCAAACGTCTCTCAAATTTGTAATGTCTACTCTAGCCCATTTGAGGAAGCATGTTAGCTGTGCTGTGTACTGGAGTCGCCTCCCTTGCCACAGTGGGGTTTGTTGCGTCAATATGGTACCCCATCCCATGGTGCACAGCATGGAGCGCCAGTTCTCAAAGACCACCCAGGTGACCTCAGGAAAGTGTTGTGGGATCAGGTTACCATATAATATCCCGATCACTTTGTCCAGTTCCACGATAGAGAGTTCGGTTCGATAAACTGGAGGATGGGACGACCTGGTCTATCAGTCATTGATGACCAGAATTTGCGCTGCTCTATAGTACAGCTGGAGGTCAGAAATGCCCATCCCTCAGTCAAACATCATCTGTCTACATTTATCCAGAGCTATGCGAGGTGGATGGCTCGCAGAGAGGAAGGAGTGGATCTCAGATGACAGATCTCAAAACCAGCGGTTAGGGAAGGTCATCAGTGGGAAGTTTTTGTGGGAAGTATAGGTCTGGGGACAAAATCATCATTTTGAATAGGGCCACTCTATCCAGGACACAAAGTGGCAGTAGCGCCCAGCGTTGGAGGTCTGTTTTCATAGTAGACATGAGGGAGTACAGTTTGAGACTTCGCATTAGATTGGGTTCATTGGTGATCTATATTCACAAGTATTTAAAGCTTAAATGCTTTGTGGGCATGGAGGCCTGCCACGTTGTTGCTGCTCTAACTCCACTCCGAGGAATCAGCAGGGATTTACTCCGCTTCATGCGGAAAACCGAAGGATCTTTGGACAGGTCCAACAGTTGGAAGCAGTGTGGGCATGAGATTTATGGATTCAAAGGGAATAGGACTACATCATCTGCACACAGCGCTATTCTGTCTTTGGGTCCCTTCTTCCACTTCCACCCTTGCATTTGGGCATCCCATCTCATGAGTCTGGCCAGGGGTTTAACTGCTAAGGCAAAGAGGAGGGAATCCCTGCCTAGTTCCTATGCAAATGGGAAAGGGGTCACACAGTACGTAGTTAATCAGTGTCCATGCTTAAGGCGCCGATTATAGCAAATCAATGTACATACGGATTCATGGGCCAAGGCCCATCCTTTCCAGGACCCTTTTTAGGATGGTGCAGTCTTCCTCAGAAATCATTTTAGTCCGTAGTCTGCAGTATTCTATGTATAATGATTATATTTAGATCCTTCTGGATCTGAATAAAGGAAACAATAATGGCACTAGTAAGGCATCATGAAATCGGTCCTTAAAAACCCTGATCACTAACAATTATCTAAGTCATAATGAATGTCAAACCAAAATTTTATACTGAGGCTTTATTTTTTTTGTAAAGTTTCCATATAGTCGAAGGCTTTCTCAAAATCTATTAGCAGAATGGTACAAGGTACATTCACCGGCTGGAGGCAGGCCATTGCTACATGTACTCGTAGTATACAATGGCGAGTGAAGAGGTTGGCCATAAATCCGCATTGGTACGGATGTACCAAGGTGGTCAGGACTTGGTGAAGTCTATTGGTTAGGATTTTTGCAAATATCTTCACTTCTGTGTTAATTAAGGACATGGGCCTGGATGAGGCACATTGGTTTGTGGGGTGGCCAGGCTTGGGAATAACCAGGATACCCTCTACACCCAAGAATCTGCCCGGCGGTTCAGAGATTGTAGATGTTACTGCAAGAGGGAAGGATCTGTGTAAGAGTATGGCGATGTCTCCAGAGCCCTATGCAAACCCAGCATAGAAGACCCAATCATAGCCAAATCACTGTTAGAATGGAAATTGTGAGCTGGAGGGTGTGTTTCTTGCAACATAAGAATGGATGGTTGGAAACACAGGGCATATTTGTGGACCGCTGCCCTCTTAATACGATCTAGCAGGCCGTTCACGTTCCAAAACATAGCCGAGTGGGCCGTCATGCGGATTGTGGGGTCTATAAGGCTCTGCAACCACAGAGTGCGATTGTCCAGGACATTGTCACCAAGGGTTGGCAGCGCCTAGAAAGTAAATTCTTGGTCTCCGTTGGTTGGGTGTATGGATCTGGATTGTGGAATGTGTGGGAGGAACAAACAGCAACAAATAGGTAACAAACTTCCCCTACCTCCAACAACCCCCACCCCATACTTCCTCCCCTGGAGCATCCGTTGCCCTGTAACTCCCAGATAAACAAAACATTACAACAAGTCTTGTGGGGTATTAGAAGTGGATCTTCAACGCTGCAGTCCATTATGTTCTTTTGGGGGAGGGGCGTGAACAACAGTGTCTGCCCCCCAGCATGTCGATCCTTCCATATTTCACCTGCCGAGCAGATCCTATCTCGGGGTGGCCTGCGAATCTTTGTTCTCATACTCAGGGGCTCTCCTCAGCCACTGGTCTTCTATTTGCCGATCTGCTCTTAGGCTCATGGGGGATTCCCACAGTTTCTAGGGGGTCACCGACCTATTCCATCAATGTGTCTCTTAACTGGAGGAGTCAGGTGAGTCATGGGGCTATTTATGTACTCTCCGGGATCGTGTTCTCCTTCACGGCTTAGGTTTCCTGGAGAGGGAATGGGGTCAGGGTCCCATGTCCGGGGAAGTGTGGTTTTGCGGTATTGTGCACCTCAAGTCTTTCTTTTCAGCTGCCCATTCCCAGGCATCTTCTGGAGTTTCGAAGAAGTGTGAGCGGTCATTGTGGATCACGGTGGGGGCGCAGAGTTTCTGTTTCACTCCGTCAAAGCATTTTCGCCTCCTTTGGACTGTGCTTTGGACTTGCGGGTATAATCTGGGAAGACCATAATACAGGAGGATTGAAATATTAAGTTCCCAGCCCTGTGGATCTCTTGAAGGATAGCGTCTGTGTCCCTAGACGATCAAGTAGGTGGAGTTGGGGGTTGCTGGGCCAGGGATCTGCGTGCTCGCTCTAGCACATACCATTGTGAGAGCTTTCCTTCAGGTATACATGATGTCAACCATGTTTGATGGAATATATCAGGGCTAGGAGATTCATCATCCTCAGGGAATCCAACAAAGCAAAGGTTATTACACCTTGACATGTTTTTGGCATCTTCTGCTTGATTCTCAAGGGTAGTTGTTACAGAAAATTTTCAACATGTTGTTTTTGAGGGTAGCTACCTCGTCCTGCGGAGTAAAGATCAGGTCTTCCATCTCCGAGACTCTATTGGCGATGTTCCCGAGGTCTTGGCGGAGGAGGGACATGTACACTGCAATTTCCCCAATTTTAGTTTAAGCTGCTTCTCGTGAAGCTTGAATAGCCGGAATTATGGCACCCATATTTGTTATATGAAACATATAACAAGTGATGGGAGGCTACTGGCAATACGTCTAACCACTGGCAATCACTCGGGGTAGCACTCCAACCCATTGTTCTTTTGTTTACCATGATACCTCAGTTTGGACCCAGCCATAAGCAGATCAGTCTTGACCCTGTCCCTCATGGGAACAGTCCAGCCCGACCTGCCAAGCCACGTCCTCCCTGAACCAGAACACAAGCAACCCATGGCCGGTTTCACCCTAGTTATGGGCTCATCAGCCGGTTACAGCTTGGTTCTAGTGGCACAGTCAGTATAGGACCCACGTGTGGGCACATATAGCGGTACATGAAACATACAATATGTGATGGGAGGCTGCTTGCAATAAGTCTAACAACTGGCAATCGCTTGGGGTAGCACTCCAACCCATCGTTCTTTTGCTCACCATGCCACCTCCGTTTGGACTCAACCATAGGCAAATCAGTCTTGACCCTGTTTCTCATGGGAACAGTCCAGCCTGAACTGCCAAGCCAGGTCCACCCTGAACTAGAACACAAGCAATCTAGGACCGGTTTCGCCCTAGTTATGGGCTCATCAGCCGAGTACAGCTTGGTTCCAGTGACACAGAGATCATGGGACCCACATCTGGGCATACTCATGCCACTTAGGGCGGTACATGAAACACACAAAAGGTGATGGGAGGCATTTTGCAATAAGTCTAACTACTGGCAATCACTAGGAGTAGCACTCCAATCCATTGTTCTTTTGCTCACCATGACACCTCAGTTTGGACTCAGCCATAGACAAATCAGTCTCGACCCTGTTTCTCATGGGAACAGTCCAGCCCGAACTGCCAAGCAAGGTCCTCCCGGGACCAGAACACAAGCAACCCAGGACCAGTTACACCATTGTTATGGGCTCATCAGTTGGACAATGGCTTGGTTTTGCCTCCTGGAACCGCTCGGAGGTGTTGTGGCAAATTTGTCAATTTTAGTTTGGGCATGAGTGGTGGGGCCTTTGTCTTTCCCCAGTGTGTTGCTTCGGTAGGTGTGAGACGCCTGTGTGGAGAGGAGAGGTGAGCAGTATATGGCACTTCATAGGGTCATTGAACCTGCAATCAGGCCATATGATGATGACCTCGACAACAGACCGCAATATCTTGATCTTACTCAGTCTTAGGACCATGGGCGGGACGGCCTGGGTGGCCGACTATCCGGTGATAGAAGCTGAGGGCCTTCCCTTGTCAAAGGCACTAGTGGGTGTGATGGGTAGACCTCACCATCAGACTGGCTTGCTTATCTCCGCGTTAGTAGTGCAGGCCGCACGAACAGCCACGGATGGATGGGCCGGTGGGGTGGACATGCCTGCAGTAGGAGTCTCTGGGCCTAGACGGGTCTCCGCTCCGTTGACGTACCCTCATCACACTGAGCCCACGGTGGTAGGCCTGGGAGCTCACATGTGTCTGGCTGGCCCGAGATAGCTGTAGGCCGTGCAATCCCCCAATTCACTGCCCAGGCTGCGTCTGCTGGTGCGAAACAGTGCATGCGAGTTTGCAGGCCTTGCCAGGTATAAGGGACTTGTGTAGGGGCCACAATGCATTGACCTCTAGCAGTCCAGGAGGGAGGGTAGGTAGGAACGCTCCTAGTCTAGGATGCACAGGAGACATTGGTCCCACTCACAGGGCCCAGCCCTGCCGGCGTGCACTGATCTCAGGCACGCCCGCCCCTGCTCTTCACCCTTCTATTCTGGTGAGGCAGGTGCTGGATCACCAGGACTCATTTTCCGCACATGGGCCGGTCTGGAAGGGCCTTGGGGGGCTATCAGGGGCGAGCTGCCGCTTCTCACTGCCGAGCACAAAGCCCGGGTGCCATGTTGGGATCAGGCTGCTTGGGGCTGCGGAGGTCCATACTCGGCGAACCGCCACTTCATCAGACAGCCAAGCACTGGGGTCATGAAACACCACCCCCAGAAGTTACTGGAGTCTGAGAGAGAAGGTTAGGGCTGCAGC
The DNA here is from genome assembly GCA_963921515.1 of Calotriton arnoldi. Taxonomy (NCBI): domain Eukaryota; kingdom Metazoa; phylum Chordata; class Amphibia; order Caudata; family Salamandridae; genus Calotriton; species Calotriton arnoldi. Next base: position 2,184,555 of record CAWUFW010001372.1, on the reverse strand, counting down.
GAGGAGGATGCTGTCGGATGGTGGAGGGGGACCAGGAGCACACTTAAAGTGCGTCCATCATCTTGGCCAGTCAGGCCATGCCCCTCATAAGTATGCAATTTAGGGTTACTGCACTCTGACCTCTTCATTTCAGGTCATTGCTGTATCCAACATGGGTAACTTTAATATACAGTCTTTATCGAATCTGTCCCATTTTTGGGATGACACTAAGGATAGCTCTTGTGCAACCTATGGTGTTTTCTAGATTTTTACTCCTGGATAACTTGCCTTAATATATCTCTTCATCTTATGGGCAAGCTGCAAGCAGTTCATAACAGAGCTCTGCAGTGGTGTTCGCATTGAGCAAGCCCGACCATGAGCCAATCCAAAGACAAGAACATGGTTAGCCAAGGTTGGATAAGGATGCTGCGACGATGGATAAGGATGCTGTGCATGATACTGAAGGCTAGTCATACTTCAGCACGGAAGCCTGACTGCACGTTTTATCTTAAACATTCATTCTATATTGTTGTAATTTACAGCAGATACCAACCTTTGTGTCCCCGCTGGTGCTACGCAAACCTTATGGGAAACTATTTCAAGACAGCAGGTGCCAGGTTCTGGAACCAGCTGCCATCCTCCTTTTGTTTCATTATTTTGCTCAACAATTTTAAGCGGGCCTTCAAGAAACAACACCTGGATAAAGTGTGAATGTCCTCGCTTTGTCACATAGAATTTGTAATATGACACTTTTCATTTTTTTGCTTGTTTAGTGTGTGCACTATTTTCACCTTCTGCATTTATGGAAGTCTTTTTTGTATTGTTCTATGTTGTATGGCATCTGAAAGCTAGGGTTGGTCCAGGCATTTTACGCATTTTATAAATGGAAATAAATATAATTTACATTTTAAGGAGAGAATAACCTGGATTTCTAGAAACTGAAAGATTTTCTTATATTCTGCTGTCAGTGAATGTGGCTGAAACTAATGAATAGACTGGAGAAAGGGAAGACTATTAAGCCACAGTAATCTGAATCCATACTTCACTACTAAAAGTAATCAAGGGTCCTTGAGATCTGTCACATTTGGTGACTGGAAGATGAGACCCTGCTTTCCATTGTGGATTTGTACTGCTTGATCATGGAAGCTGCAACTCCCAATTCCATTTCTTAGAACTGAGGCGGCAATGGTTCTTGATATAAAGAACTGGTGTTTATTGCACTTTAGTGACATAAGCAGCATGCATAGGCCAACCAAGTTCTACGTTTTTCAAGAATGTCTTATTCTATTTAAGAAGTGTATCTTCAGTGTTAAGGATTTTTGCAGTCTTCAGGTGCAAGAAGCTCAGTCAGACCAGTTTAGACTGGTCTACGAGGGCATGTATACTGCCACCATCCAGAGCCCAACAGAAGGCCACCATTGCTAGGTGACGCACACCAACACAGGAAAAGGTGGAGTGGGGAGTTTCACTCTACCAGGGAGACCTAGCCTGAACAAATAGAACGGATGACAAACAGCCAAGTAAAATCGTGGAGCACCTCTGCTGGACTCGAAGATTCAGGAGTTCAAGAGAGGGGAAAATATAGCGATGGGATGAAAAACGAACATGGCATGGTGGCACCACTTTTCCAAGTCAGTCTGGGGACTTTCATTGTATATGGAAGCAAACATGTCTACCAATAACATGACACAATTTCCTCCATTGCTCTGCCTCTCCTTAACATAGGAGTTTTAATGCACAGTAAGAAAGCATATTAATTGTATGCATATTGTTGACATGCCCAGGTCCTTCGTGTGTGTGTGTGTCTCGCCTTTCTCTTAAACTAAGAAGTAAGAATGTTTTTTCTGTTAAGAGACCAGGTAGACCATTTTCTCACTGAAGTGAGTGGAATGGATAAAAAGTCCAGAAGCAGCGGAAAGAGCAAAATGCTGGAAAGGGAAAGTCCTGAGAAGGCATATAGAGTGCAGAACCAAAAAGATTAAAGGTTAAATTCCAGGAGAGTGGTGTGAGCACCTGCCATTCGTAGTCGTGGTGGAGAACTCCATAGGGTCCCTATCAATATTCTGCTGTGTACCTTGGGAAAAGACCTCACCAGTCCTCTCTCCGATCTAGGAGTGCTGTTCCCAATCCACACTGTCAAAATCACTAAGTAGCTATCTGTGAGCAGTACAACGAATAAGCAAATTCATAAGGTTTTTGGTACTGAAAACACTGACTCCTCATCGAATTGTGCCCTACTAATGATAATTCCATTTTGGTCTGCATTTAATACAGCGCTCCCTAGTTGAGGACTTCGTACTTTGGTTTAAGAGGTTTGTGAGCCTCGTCTTTGTTGCAACTTCCAAACCTAAGTCTCAGTCTTGCCTCGGCATTGTGATTGTTCTTTTCAACAGACTGTTTTCCCCGGTTCTTTTGGTATTGAGGCCACCAGCACACAATTCAGCATGTACAAGCCATCACCTGGCCTCAGGGGTAACTCCTCCATTTATTTATTGACTACACATCATACATAGTCTTCTCTTTAGATGCACATTGCTGGATGCACATAGAAAGGCAGCAGTTAATGGTATTGAAACATTGACGTCTGTTTCCTGCAAAGTGCTGCCAAACACTGGTCAGATACTCTAACTTTAAAAATGTATGGTTACAATGCCTTTAAGATTCATTCTAGGTGGCTTACGTAAGACTGACTCACTTATTAAACTGCCCCACAACTATCCTACTTCTCTTCAACTGCCCTCTTACGAGACCTAAAGGTTTTGCACCATCTTTAGCTTTGCCACTAAAATAGATTATAAATCACTAGCAAAGATACTTCGGATATATAGGATGGAATGTGCTTTGACTTTTATTTGTAGAGGAGTGTTTGGAGTTGCACAAATTGCCCATCTCTGCAGATGGATCAAAATCTCTTCTACTAATGGATTCTGGACTGCCTCATTCTACTCCCTCCTTTACTGTTACGACGCTCAAATCAAATGAATACTGCAATAGTCTTGAACTGCAAACTTTTGGGGGACTCTCTTGGTCTTGCTGTACATCATAGAATTCCCTTTTTAAGGGAAAAACACCAGGGTGTTATTTACAGCTTTGGAGCATCCAGACTTGTTCTGTCCTTCACTTAAAATGAGTAACATAGCTAAGCAGAGAGCGCTAATGGCATTTAAGGGTAATTGAAATATGGGCAGAGATGTTTTAGTTAAGTTTTCTGTGAGGTCTTAATTTATACTGAAAAGCTTAATTGTCCTACAGACATAGCCCATCTGGTTTGGAAACCTTTTTGCGAGTTTGCTTTTAGCAAAATGTAGAGTGGGAATTATCAGCTGGATATTTTCTTTCCCCACAGACTGGGCACATGCAAGATACACATCGGAATCCTTTATCTAAATTATATGCAAATATGTCCCATTCATGATCCACTGCCTGCTTTGTTTCTACTCCGTCAGTTAATGTAATTTATTGTAACAACAGTGGAATGTTTCTTGTTAAAATGCTACGACTGCAACACAAATACAAGTACAAGTAAGTACCAGAAAGTCTCCTCCTTCCCTTCTGTAAAGCTCTTGTTGTGCCGTGCAGGCATGTCAGAGAGAGATGAGTCACAGAACATCCGGACTAACTGAAGTAGGTCGAGGGTGGGTGTCCTGCTACATCATGCCAGGGACAAGGTCGACTAATTAAAATACAAATTCTTTAGGTTACCAGTTAAAAATGTGCAATGATTAACATAAAATTCAAAACTGAAATAACGCATTTAGAATGTGTAAACTGCAACAGGCAGTCATAGCTATGTTTATAGGCCATAGAAATACTAAGAAGCAAAGTTCGTTTAACTAGAAGTGAACCTAAAATTGCTGAACTGTGCACAAAAGTAATTTAGAAGTCTTATCTTAATGTGACATGCTAAGAAATGTTCGTCATAAATGCAGAATGTTCCATGTTCCGGGATCTGGACTCACAGATCGTATTGTTCATTTGGGGACCGGGCCGCAGGCGAGTGGCCCTAATCACGATACAGTGCTCCACAGCGACTGGAGGGTTAGCGGTCACGGACTATGAAGCATACTACATTGTGGCGCAGCTCAACTGGCTGGTCCAGTGGATGGCGACCAGGAGAAACCCGGAGAGGGCCCTGTGCCCGTTCACTCCAACGCCCTCGGTGCTCGCGAAAATATTGTTGGGCATACAGCGGAGACCCACTGGAGACACTGAAGAGACCAGAGTAATAACCCAGTGCTGGGTTAGATTTCTGCAACGTACCCGTTGCAGAGTTACCTACTCTCCTGACTTGCCCCTCGCCCTGCTTCGACACCTACCGCATGGTGGGAACTGGGAGGGCCTGAATGCCTGGGTGGAGGCGGGGTGAGGGTGTTGGGGGATCTTTTTCGAGATTCTGTGATGCTCCCCTTTGACAACTTCCGCACAGAATTTGACTGCCCCAAGGCCACTTTCTCCTGCACAGGGCACTCACCTCTGCACTTCTGAAGCACTGGGGTGCGGGATTCACGTAACTGCGAGAAATGGACTGCTGCCGATACGTGGCTATATCGGCAGGTAGGATCAAAACGGTATTTGCCTCTACAGGGCGATACGTCGCGACATTCGGAAGCCCATGGAGCCGTTGCGACTGCAGTGGGAAGAGGATTTGGGAACCCCGATCCCCGAGGCGGATTGGGAGACCATAGTAGAGAGGACCCTGAAAGTTTTGCGAAATGCGTGGTTCAAATTAATCAATTATTATATCCTACAGAGGGCATATCTTACCCCAATGCGAATTAGAAGATATTTCCGAGAGGAGACAGCAGCTTGTCCCAGATGCAGGGAAAGAGAGGCGTATATATTACATATGTTCTGGGACTGCCCCACTCTGAGTGCTTTCTGGGAAGAGGTGCTACAAGGAGATTCCCCCATACCCCAAGCCACTGCTTGTTGGGATGGTTCCCACATATAGCTAAAACCAAAGTGACAGGGAAATTCCAGGATCTTGCATATGTTCTGGCCAAACGGGAAATCACCAGGAACTGGAAGTAGACGGGGGGCTGTAATGAAAGCCATTTTAAAGTAAATTATTTGTTTTTCTTCTAAAATATCTTTTGAGGTACACAAAGTCCCACATAACTTCATGGTGAACTGGAACACGTCCGGTGTCCTGAAATCTGAGGACGAGTTCTGCTTTCAGCCCCTCTTTTGAAATATCACTTTATTGAGCATTCTATTCATTAGTGGCTCATCACTCAAAAAAGAAACGTGGGGGTAGGGCCAGTCAAGCTTCACTATGGCTGCCATTATGAGACATGGAGAAGGGAATTCGAAAAATAGGTGAGCTCTGAAGGGAGAATTCTTCTGAAGGAAGTTCGACGGGGCATAGGCACACTGGACACGGCAAGGGTCTGGGGAAGGCTAGTCGACAAATTAATAGCATTTGACCTGGAGGCGACGGCGGCGGACCCCTTGCATCCCTGTCGCTTGAGTACAGGGGGGTGAGATGGGCCAGATTGCAAAGTGGCAGCCCCCTGCCTGACTTTACCCCTTGGTTATAACCTATCTGAGACGACGAGCAGTGAACCCTACAGCATATCTACGCACTACCCAGCCTGACAACCAGAAGCGAAAACGACTCACGGGGGTGCAAAGGTGGGAGGGGGTGTGGGGGGGGAGTTGAAGTGTTAATAACGTTGATCACAAGGAGATGACGCTAATTTGGCAGCACATTTCCTCATGATAGGTAATGAGAATTTTATGCTTTGGATGTAACTGTGTAAAACCCCAATAAAATCTGGTTTTAAAAAAAAATAACTGCAGAATGTTCCCGTTTTAATCAATGTACTATTTTACTAAGCAACATATTGTTTGTAATGATTAATTTCTGACTCTCACCCTTTTTCACAAAATGCTGGAATAGAATAGTTGCACATTTAAAACAATATTTCTTGTTTGTATTAACGAAATGCATTACTAAACAGTATTTTGCAAGTTAAGGTTTCTTTCCTTTAGCATTGTTCATTGTGCACGCAGTGAAAGATGCAATATTTAGAAGGCCAACGTGTATTGGATGCATTGAGAACTAAGGCTTAGGTTTCCAGAACCTAACTACGTAAGAATGTCTGTAGCTAACTTGTGATGGAGCTTTGCAATCCACATGTATTTTCGTGGGAAAGGAAGAGCTGAACCTGCTCACAGAGGAGAGCTGCCATACGACGGGTCCAGAGAGGAAGAAGCCTGCTACAACATCTGCAACATGTATTCATGTCTTTTATATCAGTGCGAGTTCCTAGTTAGTTTCAAGGCTTTTTCTCCACTCCTTACCTACCTTTTTGTCCTAGACTAACGGTTGTGGCTACTGCTGCTTCTGTAATTCCTTACTACGTTTTGAGGTTTTATTTTTACAGATTGCTACTGCACCTATATGATCACTTACTCGAATTAATGAGACTCAGCTGAGTTTCATGAACTACTCTTTATGGGAAGTTCTGCTGCTTTAATGTGGCTTTGAGCTTTACGCTTCTTTGATCTCACTCTTTTCCTTTGAACTTGAACTCGTCATGGGTTCTACTAACTCTAAAATCCTGATCTGACCTTTTAGAATAGGGATGTATTCCTTTATGGAATGTGCTTGATGCCTCATTTGTTTCTAGCCAAACCCTTTTATGAGATTTCTGTAAACTTATTAGAGATTTATTGACCAATACTAATGAGAATAAAGCTTTTAAAACATATTCAAACTCTCACGTTTAACTGAACTTGGAATTATATGTGAAATTTGTTGTGATGATGAAATACCTCTTTGAATCAAAATACTGTGGCAAAGATCTGTCACTTTAGGAAACTGGAACGGGAGTTAACGCTGTAAGTGATGGTAATTGAAAGAGGTGAACAATATTATACATTTTTGGCCCCAACCCGCGCTATCAATTTTCTGATAGCAGAGGATGGTTACTCCTTGATCAAAGAGCTATAAGAAATGACCCAAGTTCAAATAAAATACCAGAATCCTGAAATCCAATGCCCGGAGTTTGAGGAGCTGTCAAGGTGCGATTTTTGAAAGCATTTGCTGTTTTGGCGCCGAGAGTATTAACAGGGTGATGGGACGTCTATTGTAATTGTGTTTACGGTTGTATCATGGAGTTGAGAGTGAATGGTTTGATGAATGAAGATGTTTATTGTTTCTATGTAAAGAGATTGAAGAATTTCAGACTCGGCGTAGTCTAAGATCCCGGGATATATACTGAATTAAGTGTAGAAGACACTTGATAGATATTGAGACAAGCGCAGAAGACACTTGAGTAAACCATCGTCGAATGGTATTTCTTGTCTGCAGGTTGTGTGGTGTAGAGTGTGAGGTACCTTCTCCTACACAATTGAGATAGAAATACTGATAATCTGTTGTGGTTGTTTAATATTGATTGATGTTAGCAGAAATGAATTGCCCAAAAGGGAAAAGCTGCACTGATTAGGGTGATTTCACGATGGTCGAGATTTCACTTGCGACTGCAGAATTCCTTTGTGTGGATGAATTACTATTGACTTCCTTTAGAAGAGCAAACATGAATTTACACCTGCAAGCAACAGAAATGGACACAGCTTGGTACTATTTTAAGCCACATAGACCTATGGATAGTGTTGAGGCTTATCAAAACAATTTAACCTGCTTAATGCGACCACTAGAGAATGGTTTTTTTGGGGACTTTAGAGGAAAGAGATACTAAACTGACAGATAGTAAAGATAAACACAATAATGTTTTGAAAAATGTTTGGCGAAAGAAGAAGACTAATTTAGAAAGAAAATGCATTACCCAAAATATAGATTAGACAGTCAACACAAAGGGAAAATTTGCATTTACATAAGAAGGATACCCACAAATAACCAGACATGTAGGAATTAGTCGCTGTTAACATACATTGAAATTAATGGGAGGACCATGGCAAATTTTACATGGAGAAGAATCTGCAATTCCAGGAGTTTGTTTTGTTTGTGGACAGAATGCTTACTTTCTGCTGACAGCTGACTGGGAGGGTATATGCTATTTAGCTATGTTATTTATGAATAGTATAGATGCATTAACCATGACACCAGCACACCCACACACTCTTAGTGCAGAAAGTGGAAGTGAATTAGTGGGAGACATATTTGATGCAATCATTCCACCTGTAGGAGTCATATTAAATGAAGAAAAGATTAGAAAACTGTCAACTGTTGTCGACAAACTGGCAACCACTACTTCTGTAACTTTATTAGCAGTAAACACTGAGCTTGTAGCAATACAATTAATGGTTTTGCAAGATCGTCTAGCATTAGACATTTTATGTGCAGAAAAAGGCGGAGTCTGCAAAATGCTTAAATTAACCCTTTTTTGTTCATACATACCCGACGAGAATAAGAAAAGAGAGGAATTTGCAAAAGAACATTTCAGGCTTAAAACCTAAATTAGAAGAAATGGAAACACCCAGTGTTTTTGAGAATTTTTAGAAATGGGTTCATACAATTGGGAATTGGATTACAACTGAGGGAGGAGGTATTTGGAAAGCTATACTTTTTCCAACACTAATAATAGGGCTTTATTGGTTATGCCTATTTGCTTTATTTAAAGGCTGCAGACTTTACGTACACAAGAGAAAGAGCAGAGAAAGAAATAAGAGATTTGTAAAAGAATTAGATTTAAATAAACTCATGAATAATGCCTACTATAAGTCATTAAAATACCAAAGTTTAAAACGGAAATGACAAGATTCAACAGATGATGAAGGTGCCCTTTCAGTAGAACTCACATGTGAAATCAAGATAGTGTGATGGTTGATCGAGGGGGGGGGGGAAGGATAGATATTCTTGTTGGGAGGGGAGGTTGCTGCTTCATATGACTGCTATAAAAGAGCTACAGGGGGGGTAAGAGATCTCAAATTTGAAACTTGGCGGCAGGATTAAGCGGGTGGTTCCGACATCCATTAAGCATTGCCTGGCTTACTTACTTTGTGCCGCGGGGTCCGACTTATCAGGCTGCCTCTTCGTAGGGCGGGAGGGGTACTCGGGTGTGGTGGGAGGGGAGGGTTAGGCTGTAGGTCCTGACAGCAAGTGCGTGTATAGATTTGCAGTGGGTTGTATTGATGTTGCACTGTATGTCTGGGAGGGGGTTGGGGGGGAGGCATTATTTACCTTACAGTTGGGCTACGTTCATGATTATTCTATGTTTTGCTTCATGTTCTAAGACAGTGTAGGCTATGGTTGACACTCTGGGTCTCTGGCTTACCCCTCCCTGGGATGGAGAGAAGGGGGGGACGACCGGAAATTTGCCTTGGTAGTATGGTCGACAGACTTAATATTATCACATGGGGGGCGTGGCTTGAGCCTGACGAAGAAGGCCGCACACTGAGTGCACTGAGCCATCTGCAAATATCCCCACTAAATCCGCCATCATCCGCTTAACTGAGGGACGCCGAGGTGCTGAGGCCGCAGACGAAGTGGTACGATTCAGGAAGGAGACCTGTAGCGATAGCAGGAGAGCGGTGCCCGCGAGAAAGAGAAAGGCCGCTGCCGCGCAGAAACATGGCGCCGATCGCGCTCTGAGGGGGACCGAGGCAGAGGACGCGCCCGTCATGGGCGAGCTCACGGACGGCCTCCTCACCAAAGGGGCCGCTGGTCCACGCACAGAGCGGAGATGGCACCCGAGTCAGCACCGGAAATTCCGGTAAGAACACAGAGCGGCATACGAGGCTACCATTAGGCGCACCGGCCTAAAACGGCACCGCGGCGGTGCACACCGGGCCCAATCACTTGCGAAGGCAATCTGGGCCCTGCCCATGGCCCACGGACCGGAGGTGAACCTGGCGATAGCAACGCCAGTGAGGCAGTGAGCTACGGCGGCTACCACGCAGCAGTAAAGGGGGGAAAAAGCCAAGGAGATCAGACAGGAGTCTGAGTGGACGGCCCAGAGCCAGTTGGTGACGGCGAGTATCAGGCTCCCCCTTACTAGAGATACCCGGAGGCCCTGCATGTGACCTCGTGATACCGCAAACTGGGTGGGTTTCCCCCGGGCCCAAAGAAGACACCAGACACCCAGAGAGGGTGTGCCAGATACGACGGCTGCAGCGGAGGGTGCGGGATTGAAGCTCCCCGCCCCCCCCCAGTAACAGAGGAGGGATTCCCCCCCCCCAATCACAGAGGAGGGGTTCCTACTCCGAGAAGCACTGCCGCTTGAGGGGGAGGCCAGAATACAAGAAGAAAAGAACCAGCCACAGACCTCGCGTCGCTAAAGGGACCCCCTGGCTCACTGAGAAAATACAGGCCCCAATTGATTGTACGATCAGCACTACGATGGTGCGCAACAAAGACCCAGGCCAGGCGAATCATATTGATAAATATACAGTCGCGATGAGTCGGGACGGGGGCGCAGAGGGGGCCCCCCGCTGCACGAACCCGAGGAACAAGGGCCGGATCCTTCGCTGAAAAACATCATGAGGGTGATAACAGACCTACGAAGCACCCTTTAACCAAAACTAGACTCTGTAACAGAGGAGGTGAACCTCCTCAGGGTAGACTTAAGGAAACTGGCGGAAAAAACGACTACTGCCGAAGCGAATATAGGGAGCCTACAAGCTAAGACCAAATGCCTTGAAGAGCAAGTCACAGTCCTGATGAAACAGCAAACAGACATCATAGCCCGCCTGGAGGACCAGGAAGGCAGGGCCCGCCGTAATAACATCTGGGTGGTATGGGTGCCGGAGGGGGCTGAAGGGCAGTCAGTGGACCTCTTCCTGGAGGATCTGATTATCGACACCCTCAAGCCAACGCGACTGTCCACCTTCTTCTCTGTGGTGCGGGCGCACCGTGCGCTGGGTCCGCGTCCAGGGGGGCCCCCACGCACGATTGTGGTCCGTATCCTTAACTTTAGAGACAGGGATGCCATCCTGCAGGCAGCTCGAATACGGGGAGAACTTCAATATGAAAATGCCACAATCCGTTTCTTCCCGGATTTCACACTCCAGGTGCAGTGCCAGAGGAAAGCCTTCGATTCGGTGAAAACGACCCTCAGAGACAGAAATCTAAAACATATGATGCTATTCCCCGCCAAGCTCAAGGTACCGGCCTACGGAAAGTCGCACTTCTTCACAACTCCAGAAGCGGCGTGGGACTGGCTAGAGGGCTGGAGGACTGTCGGGCGGGGCAGAGACCGAGAGCAATTGCCCGCCAAAAACGAGCAGCTACAGAAGAACCAGAACCTGACCTCCCAGTCGGGCAGATCCAGCCAACGGGATCCAGATAATTGACACTGGGGGTCCACATGACATTTCAAATCAGTCATGATTTCTGGGCTTCAGGGGTATGGGACATGAGGAGGCTGTGACCGGGGGGAAGGGCCCCTGGGTGTTCATTTATTGAGCCTCCATCCGACATCAGAAACGCTATCTGCAACAGGCTCCATACTAAAGGGCGGCCTCTACCAGACGTTCCCCCACATAGAATTGGGGATAGTGACATATCCACCCTAAGTTCCGATACTTATAACGTTGGCGGCACACTCGCTGCCCCCCCCCTCTTGTTTCATTGTTATGAAGATCTTATGTGGGCGACAGGCACTCTGCATGTTGGGGATATGGGGGGTTTGTAACTCACCAAGCAGGGATGCAGGGAGGGGGGAGTTAAGGGTATGGTTTTACTGTTATGTTTTAATGTTTTGTGCTGCTCATGAACACGATAGCCGGCATAGGACACATGCACGCACGATGGACTAAGATGGCGAATAGAACTAGGTATGCCTGACACAAAGGGAGGAATAGCCAATGTCCGAGTATGGTCCTGGAACGTAAATGGCCTTGGGCACAAGGTCAAGCGCACACTTGTCCTCCAGCACATTAAACGCCATGCTCCTGACGTGGTGCTACTCCAGGAGACACACCTAAAAGGTAGCCATTATAAAGCCCTGGACCGCTTTGGCTACAAGCTGGCGGCTCACTTGGGGTACTCAGGAGGGTGGGCATCCGAGTGCGTAACTCTCTGCCCCTTCCAATTCATAGGATCTGGCGCGACGACGCAGGATGCGGGGTAGCCCTGGCGGGAGGTTGGGTGGGTTGCCCACTTGCCCTATGCTCATTGTATGTGCCGCCCAGGCTGCACTCGGCCATACTCCCAAAGATTGGTGCCCTGCTGCTGGAGCTGCCCCCAGGCACTCTCCTAGCGGGAGGTGACGCCAACGCAGTAATGGACCAAGAACTGAATCGATTGAGTGCTGCGGGGCACACGCTGGTGGCCGGGTTCTCCCACACTTTCTAACAGTAATGGGGCTAGTGGACATATGGAGGGCCCATAACCCACAAACAAAACAATTCACATATTATTCGGCACGCCATGGGTCATTTTCTAGAATAGACTACTGACTCACGCAGCAAGACCGGGTGGGGAACTTTGAAACCCCGACGCACTTAGCAAGAGGTATCTCGGATCACTCTCCCGTGTACGTTACTCTCAAGGGGCCAGTTATTAATAGAGCAGGATTCCCCAGGATAGCTCCCTGGTACCTCCGAGACCCTGAGCTTAGAGAGAAACTAGATGATGGATTGGAGATGTATTTCAAAGAAAATGAGGGGACGGTGGCTTCTCAACTGACCCTATGGGAAGCGTTTAAGACTGTACTACGTAGGCAGGCACAGGCGCTCATCGGGGGGAAGAGGAAAGAAGAGGCATCTAAAATCCAGACTCTGGAGCACGAAATAGTAGCACTGGAACGGGAGGTGGTTGAAGGCGGAAAAAACAGACCCGAGACAAACTAAATCTGCGACAACAGGACCTGCGCGCACTGGCTGACAATGCAGCGCGGGCACATGCACTGGCCACGCAGCGCCGGCTGTATGACACTGGAGACAAAGCCTCTAAGCTAATGGCTTGGCTAGACAAGCGGGACAAAGAAAGATCGTGGATCACTGGAGTCAGAGATGGAGGGGGCGTCCTTCACACTACCAGTGCCCAAATCGCAGAGACATTTGCGTCCTATTATGAAAACCTATGTGTCCCTGCGAGCTCGAGGTCAGACCAAGACTGAGTAGAATTCCTAGCTGACTTTTCGCTCCCAACACTAACTGGGGAGATGCGCGACACCCTGGATGCCAACCTCACAGAAGAGGAACTGTCTACGGCTCTGAGATCCCGAAGATCTGGGAAGGCCGTAGGCTCGAATGGTCTACCGGTTGAACTGTTTAAAGGCCTAGCCGCTAAAATTACACAGCCAATGCTTGAAATGTTTGAGGAAGCCAGGGAACTGGGCTCACTTCCTGCTGACCAGCGCACGGCCACGATAGTGGTGATACATAAGGCAGGTAAATCCCCAGAGAGCTGCAGCTCGTACAGGCCAATTTCCTTATTAAATATTGAAGCGGGGTCATTGGCCAAAGCCCTAGCGAATAGAATGACCGCCGTCCTCATGACCATTATCCATATAGATCAATCAGGCTTTATGCCGCACAGAAGCACTCGTCACAACTTGCGGAGACTGTACAGAGTTTTACACATGACGGCAGCCCCTTCATTTGCTCAGTCCGCGCTGATGGAGTTAGATGCCTCTATGGCCTTTGACAGCATAGAGTGGCCCTATTTATTTGCAGTGTTGGCTAAGCTGGGCTTTGGTCCAAAGTTTTGTAGTTGGGTGAAACTGCTGTACCAGGGTCCACTCGCAAGAGTGAGGTAACGGGGCACCTTTGCAGGTTTCTCAGGGTGGCAGACTCTAGGTATTGAGCATATAAACAATCAATGTAGGGAGTGAAGAGGTAGTGCTCCAAGAGCACAGAGAGGTGGATACGTCCTCCTCGAGTCAATATATGGGAAACAAAAAGGATCCACCCCAGAACGAATGTGTACCCGTGATCAACCAGATCAAGTGTGTTTCCTACAGCTGTGGGAAGCACACAGCTTTGTTAAAATACCCCTCACACACCAAAAGGGCCTTTGGTGTCATGCTTCATCCTAGGGGTCTTCCCGCCCCGCTGCGGGACGCGGCGCGCTACAACCTACGGTTACGTGGGAGCACTGATTATTGAAACAAAACTATGTGTAGTGTAGAAAAAGTGAGTGGAAGGGTCAGGAGTGAGTGAAGGAGTGATAAGTTAAAAACACCTGGCCCTATTGGAAACTTTAATATTCCGTTGGGCTGGTGTTATTAAAAATGGGAAATGTGGTGGAGACAGCGTGCCATAATGAGCAGTGTCTCCTATGTCGTCAATTAGACGACATAGGAGACACTGCTCATTATGGCACGCTGTCTCCACCACATTCCCCATTTTTAATAACACCGGAAGGTGTTTTTTTAACTTGCTGCGGGGCGGGAAGACCCCTATGATGAAGCATGACACCAAGGGCCCTTTTGGTGTGTGAGGGGTATTTTAACAAAGCTGTGTGCTTCCCACCACTGTAGGAAACACACTTGTTCTGGTTGATCACGGGTACACATTCGTTCTGGGGTGGATCCCTTTTGTTTCCCATATATAGGTATTGAGCACCCGGGGGGATGTGTGGAGAGGTGCAGCGCCTCTGTCCTTTAAGGACTTGCAGAGTGAATTTGAATTAGCGCCTAACCAGATCTTACCCTACACACAGCTCATGCATGCACTAAATAGACACATAAAACGGGGAAAGACTATCCCCGACTATTCCCCCCTAGAAGACAGGCTATTGGCAGACCCCATACCTGACAAAGGGACATCCACGATATACAAAAAAATAATAAATAACGCACAAGACCCCCTGACCTCCCTCAAGACTGCTTGGGCTGGCGATCTGGGCAATATTGAAGGCGAGGAATGGATCGAAGCGACGCAGAGCCCGAGAGAGATAGCGATCAGATCAAGATTCAGGCTGATACAGCTCAGGGTCTTGCACTGTTCATACTACCCCCGCACGTTGCCACATAAATGGGGAAAAGTGCAGTCGCCACAATGCATAAGAGGCTGCCAGACAGAGAGATCATTCTTCCATATTCTATGGGAATGCCCAGTCATTAACTTATTCTGGCAGGGAGTGACAACAATAATGTCAAGGGTGGTGGGAGTGGGGGTGCCTGTGGATGCCAAGTGGCTCTTACTGATGATCAGAGGGGAGGACGACTGGCCCAGACATAATAGACTCTGGCTGGCCCTAGCGGCCGGAGTAGCAAAGCGCAACATTGCAAGCAGGTGGGGGTCCCACATCCCCCCATCGGTGGCAGAGTGGGAGACCGATCTTGATTGGTGCAAACAAGCGGAAAAGGTCATATATGATAGTAGGGCTTTCAAGAAAAAATGGGGAAAAAATATGGTCCCCCTGGGAGAAATTCAGAAATACTGGTGAGGAATTAATGGCCCGCGAGTCAACGGGTCCACTGGCTGTCTGTGACTGAGAAAAAGCTGAATCAGACTTGTCGCCTGGTTTAGGTATGGTCCAATTACGATGTAACCCGCCTTGCGTAGACTATAATGATCATTGTTTATTGACCTTGCCACGATGTAATTTGTTACCGCATATTTGATCGTTTGAATGCATGTGCTTGCCTTTTATTATGATCTACCTCACGAGCCTGTTTAGTAAAAAGAGTTTTAAAAAAATATATATATATTATCACATGGAATGTCCAGGGGCTCCGAGACTACGCAAAGCGTTACAGTGTTCACTCCTTCCTTAAAAGACACAAGATTCCTATTGCATGCTTGCAGGAGACACACCTAAGGGATGCGGAGGCCCTTAAATTGCACACAAAAAAAAATGGAGGGGTCAAGTTTTTGCTGCTTCTTACTCCGCTTATGCCAGAGGGGTGGTAATATGGGTGGCCCTGGGATACCCTTTCGACTCACTTACAGTGAGGCGGACGTAGAGGGCCGCTATATATTAATCCAAGGGTTACTGGATGGGAAGGGGCTTACATTGCTTAATTCCTATGCCCCCAACCTCGACGACAGGCTCTATTTTTTGGGGCTGCTGGACCTCCTGTCGGACAGTGTGGGGTCCCCCACCATATGGGCGGGAGACTTTAACTGTGTCTTGGATGGCAGCGGGGATCGCCACCCTCCAAGGGCAGGGACCAAACCTCTGATGACAGGCGCTTTGACCCGGGCAATGGAAAACCGGGGGCTATGGGATGGGTGGCGGCTCCTGTACCCGGAGGGCCGCGAGTACACATGTCACTCCTTAACACATGGCACTTACAGCCAGTTGGACCGACTTCTGGTGGGTGGCCTGGATCAGTCCAATGTCCTTGACGTGACGCATATGGCTCGATTTCTCTCAGATCATTCACCGGTTCTGATGATGCTGGAATGGAACAGGGGGTTGGTGGGTTACAGATCATGGCGGATGCCCTCCGATCTGCTTGAGGACCCCGTGTGCAGGCAGGACCTGCGGACCGCCTTGAACGCATACCTCGCTAATAATTGGGGGACGTTGACCTCAAGGGCTACGGAATGGGAAGCCTTAAAGGCGGTGGTGACGGGCGCCTGTCTTGGTACTATTTGTGGGGTGCGCAGGAAACTTATAGCGAATCTAAAAAGACAGGAGGACCAACTGGCAGGTTTTCAACAATGGGCGGCCTTAGCGGACGGGGATTGAGCGGCTCTGCTGGATGGCCATAGGGAGGTACGCTCCCTGTGGGACACTTTAGACAAAACAGGACTCAAATCCTATCGGCAACTATTGCACCGGGAAGGAGACAAATCGGGCAAACTGCTGGCCTGGATTCTCAAGCTGGAGGTGGAGATGACCCCATAATCTCAATCAAAGGGGCAGACGGTAGGCTTCACTCTGAGCATCACGCAGTGCTAGCATCGTTGTTGGACCTTTTTAAGGTAGTCTATCGGGGGGAGCCGCTGGATGTCAAGGGCAGGATAAAGGACTTCCTGGCTCGAGTGGAGCTCCCACGGTTGCAAAGGAAGGTCATGTTAGAGTTGGAGAGGGACCTCTCGGTGGACGAGGTGGATGAGGCTATCAAAGCTCTCCGTAAATCTAAGGCCCCTGGCCGGGATGGATTCCCAGCGGAATTCTACCAGGTATATTCTCTAATTCTTAAAGAGAGACTGCTCGATGTTTATCGTGGGACAGTGGCCAGTGGGCGCCTGCCGCAAACCATGAGGGAAGGGGTAGTGTGCTTAATGTTGAAACCCGGGGGGGATCCCGTGGACCCGTCCGCCTATAGGCCCCTCACTATGCTGAATACTGACCTGAAAATTCTGTGCAATATACTGGCAACGAGGATGGGAGGGGTTATTCAGGATCTAGTCCATGAGGACCAATGTGGCTTTATGTCAATGCGTAGTACTGCACACAATCTCCGTAGGCTGACGCACATGCTTCACATGACCTCGGGCTGGAGGGATGAGCTGGCGCTGCTCTCCCTCGATCTGGAAAAGGCATTTGATATGGTGGAATGGGCCTTTCTCATGGCAGTACTGAGGAACATGGGGTTTGGTCCCACTATCAGGGCCTGGATCCCGCTCCTATACAAGGCGCCCTCAATTCACGTTAGGGTGGGAGGGCAGTTATCTGACTCCTGGCAGGTGGGGAGGAGCACCCGTCAGGGATGCCCCCTCTTGCCGTAGTTGTTTGCTCTGGCGATCGAGCCCCTGGCACAAAAATTATGCGCGGAAATGGCCCCATGGGGCATACAAATAGGGAACAGGAATCACATAATCTCGCTCTATGCGGACGACAAGTTGGTGTATATCCGCGAGCCTGGAGAGGCCGTCCCGGTGTTGATGGGGCATCTGCGCGATTTCGGCGAGGTTTTGGGGTTGAAACTAAACGTTCATAAATCCCTGGTGTTCCCCCTCCGGAGTCTGGCTGGGAGGCAGCTGCATCAGTTACCTGATGTGGGCCTGAGATGGGAGGTTGATGGGTTCCGATGCCTGGGAATCTGGGTCACTCATACGGAGACCCAACATAAGCGTAAAAATATTGACAGGGTGCTGTCCGGCCTGGAGGTTTCTGTCTCCTTTAGGAATCGACTTCCCCTTTCCCAAGTGGGTAGGGTAGCGATAGCGAAAATGGTCTTCCTCCCGAGATGTCTGTACTTAGTGCAGAACTCTCTGTTTCCACTACAGGACCGCTTTTTTCGGCACCTGGACAGCCTATTGGTGATGCTTTTATGGGCGGGTAAGCGCAGCAGAGTGGTGCTAGCCACGTTGAAGCGGAATATGGAGGACCGGAGGTTGATTGTCCCAGATATTCAATCTTATTATTACGCTGCTCATCTGCAGCACGCAGCCCACTGGCTGGCAGATTCTGACAATTGGGAGAAGCGGCTCCTGGGGGATGACCTGGGGGGGGAAGGGGGAACACTCTGCCTCAACTACTGATGGGAGGGGATGGAGATCTGGGGTCCAGGTGCCCTACTTGATTGCGCACACAGCAGGTATCTGGGAAAAGGTGGTGCGGAGGGGACTCCGCAGGGCCCCCTTTAGCAGGGAACTGAATCTGTGGGATCTGGCTGCATTCCAAACTATTGACTCCACTATGTCCATGGAGTCATGGTGGGAGGGGGGCTGCACGGTGGCGGGTGACCTTTACCCTGGAGACACCTTCATCTCGTTCCCGGGCGCTCAGGATACTTTTGGAGTGGGACCGGCACATTTCCTGCATTACGCTAAATTGGAGAGCGTAGCAAAAGATCTCTGGGTGGAATTTCCGGTGGCCCCACGTCCATCGAGGATCCTCGAGGGGCTTATAGGTTGGGGGGAGGGGCGCCACCTCTTCACGCATTTCTACAAGGCCCTTAGGAACGATATGCAGAAGTGCTGGTACCCCGCATGTGGGGCATTGCACCTAGTCCATACTGTCTCCTGTAATAATCGTTTCAAGCTACTACATTTCTACTTCGTACACAGCACCTATGTTACCCCACACAGTATTAACCGAATAGACACCTGGAGGAACGCTACCTGTCTGAGATGCAGGGAGGTGGGCACTACCTTCCTGCATTTAGCTTGGGAATGCCCATCAGTTCGGTCCTATTGGGCATTGGTGGTACCCCGAATAGAGGCGGCCACGAGCATTAGCATCCCGCAGACCCCACTTGCAAGCCTATTGGGTGTGGTGGTGCGCCCAAGAGGGCGCAAGACTCCCTACAGATTGGCTCAACTGGCTCTCCTATTGGCTAAGAGGCGGGTGGCCATCGGGTGGATGGGTACGCGGGGACCACTTCTGACCAACTGGCTGAAAGACTTGATGGAATGGGGGGCTGCAGAGGAGCAGCATATGCGCAAAACGCGCTTTGATGATAGGGCCCCCGAGGCCATTTTGATATGGGTGCACATGCTGGGTCTGTTTAAGGAGGACGACCACCAACCCATGGAAGACGGCGCGGATGGGGGGAATGAGAGGGGAGGGGGTAGTACTCTGTTCCTAGTTATTCCCACAACGACTGAGTGAGAAAATATATGTGCCTGTATGGCTTATAGATTGATGCCTTGATCTTATTTTTATAATGCTGTGGGATACCCTCGGATCCATGCGTCTTCTTTTCTATTATTTTTAATTTGTAGCTCGTAGATCTTCACGTCTTCAATGTCTATCTGCGAAAAATACCTGTTCGGTCATGCCATTGCTCTGTCTGTTCATTGTTATTGGCAAATCAATAAAATACAGTTTAAAAAAAAAAAGATAGAGTGATGGATAAGATAACCATCAAATGGGGGACTGATAAGGACGACTAATTAAAATGCAAATTATTTAGATCAGTGATACTCAAAGTATGGCCCGGGGGCCGCTTGCGGCCCTCTTGACCTTTACATGCGGCCCCCCTGGTGAACAGCAGCACGAGCTGCTGTTTAGTTGCTAAGCACTAATATTCAGAAAAAAATGTTAAATCAATGGGCCAGCATTTAATAACCTGCAAATAAATGCTTGCCCATTTATTTCACATGTTTTAGACCTCCTTGCACCATCCCTGACCCACACAGACCACCTAACACCACCCTGCTGGCAGCAGTGCGGCCCTCGGTCACACCACAGACCGTTCTTTGTGGCCCCTGGGCAAATGTTTGCGAGTACCCATGATTTAGATTAACAGTTAGAAAAGTGCAATGATTAACGTAAAATTCAAAGCTGAAATGACACGCATTTAGAATGAGCAAACTGCAATAGTCAGGCATAGCTATGTGTATAGGCCATAGAAACACTGAGAAGCAAACTTCCTTTAACTAGAAGTGAACCTAATACTGCTGAACCATGCAAAAAAAGTAATTTAGAAGTCTGACCTTAATGTGGCATGCTTAGAAATGTTCGTTATAACTGCAGAATGACATCCTAATAAAAATGCTGTAGTCAGGTGATAACAGACAGCATATAAAATGTAAACACTTACGTTTTTTGACTTTCTAATTTGAATAAATGCAACGAATGGCTCTAATTGAATAAGTATGTTTCAATGTGTTGTACACAAGTGGTTTGTAATGTTTTTAAAACTAAATACAAATAAAAATATTTGGTGATGATAACACCATTGTGAACTCTTCAGAATTCGAGGTCAGCTACTGCTATGTGCACAGACTGAGGTCACGAATAGGCAGGGGGTCAAAGCAGTTATATAAGAATTTGGAGTGCACTTTGACTAGCAGATATCTGAAAATGTGTGATCATCCCTGCTCAGGTGTAACATAGAGAAGCAGACAGTCGATAAAGCCACATTTCTGAGGGCAAAGAGCTTAGCAGAGCCTAGTGGATACATATAGACAGATCCCTAGCTTTCTGCTCCTCCATCCCTGTGTCGTTTTAAACCCCTCTATGTGGCCAAGAGCGAGTGCTATGTGTTAAACTCCTTATTTCTGAATTGTTCAGTTGTGAAGCATAGCATCACCACCACGTAGTATGTAGCACCATATAAATACAAAAACAACAATTGATGGACAGAATGCAGAACAATGTCATACATTCACCCCAGTACAGAGATCTGGGCCTAAATCCATCGTTTTTTTGCTCCCCATGCCATTCCAGTTTGAATCCAGCCATATGCAAATCAGTCTTGCTCCTGCACCCAAAGGGAACAGTCCAGCCCGAACTGCCAGGCCAGGTCCTCCCTGGACTGGAAACAAGCATCCTAGGACCGGTTTCGGGATTTCACCCCTCATAAGCCAGGATAGCTTGACTCCAGTGGCATGGAGAGAACGGGGCCCACATCTGGGCATACCTGTCCCACTCAGGGTGACAAATGCAAAAACAACAATTGATGGACAGAATGCAGAACAATGTCATACATTCACCCCAGTACAGAGATCTGGGCCTAAATCCATCGTTTTTTTGCTCCTCATGCCATTCCAGTTTGAACCCAGCCATATGCAAATCAGTCTTGACTCTGCACCCAATGGGAACAGTCCAGCCCGAATTACCAGGCCAGGTCCTCTCTGGACTGGAAACAAGCATCCTAAGACCGGTTTTGGGGTTTCACCCCTCATCAGCCAGGATAGCATGACATGGCAGGGAGAGCACGGGTATGCCCAGGCGTGGGTCCCTTGCTAACTTTGCCACTGGATTCAAGCTAGCCTGGCTGATGAGGGGTGTTACCCCAAAAACGGTCCCAGGATGCTTGTTTCTGGTTCAGGGAAGACCAGGCTTGGCAGTTCAGGCTGGACTGTTCCGATGAGGCACAGGGTCAAGACGGATTTGCATTTTAGCTGGGTCCGAACTGAGGTGGCAAAGTGAGCAAAAGAACGATGATCAATCAATCAATCAACACATTTATAGAGCGCGCTACTCACCCATGAGGGTCTCAAGGCGCTAGGGGGGAGGGATGAAGCAGCTACTGATCGAACAGCCAGGTCTTAAGAAGTCTCCTGAAGGTCAGCAGGTCCTGGGTCTGTCGCAGGTGGATGGGGAGGGTGTTCCAAGTCTTGGCGGCGAGGTGGGAGAATGATCTGCCGCCGGTGGTCATTCGGCGGATGCGTGGGATGGTGGCGAGGGCGAGGTCAGCGGAGCAGAGCTGGCGGTTCGGGGTGTAGAAGGTGAGTCGTTCGTTGAGGTATGCTGGTCCGGCGTTGTGGAGTGCTTTGTGGGCGTGGGTGAGGAGCTTGAAGGTGATCCTCTTGTTGACCGGGAGCCAGTGCAGGTCTCTCAGGTGGGCGGTGATGTGGCTAGGGGTTCCGAGGATGAGGCGTGCGGAGGCGTTTTGTATGCGTTGGAGTCGTTTCTGGAGTTTGGTCGTGGTTCCCGCGTAGAGGGCGTTGCCGTAGTCCAGCCTGCTGCTGACGAGGGCTTGGGTGACCGTCCTTCTGGTTTCGGTGGGGATCCATCTGTAGATCTTGCGGAGCATGCGGAGGGTGTTGAAGCAGGAGGAGGAGACAGCGTTGACTTGCTGGGTCATGGAGAGCGTTGAGTCCAGGATGAAACCCAGGTTGCGTGCGTGGTTGGTGGGTGTCGGAGGAGCTCCCAACGTGGCCGGCCACCAGGAGTCGTCCCATGCGGAGGGGGTGGAGCCGAGGATGAGGACCTCCGTCTTGTCAGGAGTTCAGTTTCAGACGGCTGGTCTTCATCCACTCTGCGACGGCCTTCATTCCCTCATGGAGGTTGGATTTGGCGGTGGCCGGGTCCTTGGTGAGGGAGAGGATCAGCTGGGTGTCGTCGGCGTACGAGATGATGTTGAGGTGGTGCGCTCGGACGATGTTGGCGAGCGGTGCCATGTAGATGTTGAAAAGGGTCGGGCTGAGGGATGATCCTTGGGGTACGCCGTAGGTGATCGTGGTGGCTTCGGATCTGAATGGGGGGAGACGGACTCTCTGGGTTCTGCCGGTGAGGAAGGAGGTGATCCAGTTCAGGGTTTTGTCGCGGATCCCTGCGTCGTGGAGGCGTGTGCGTAGGGTGTGGTGGCAGACGGTGTCGAAGGCGGCCGAGAGGTCCAGGAGGATGAGGGCCGCGGTTTCGCCGCTGTCCAGCAGGGTCCTGATGTCGTCGGTGGCAGCGATGAGGGCGGTTTCGGTGCTGTGATTGCTGCGGAAGCCGGATTGGGAGGAGTCCAGGATGTTGTTCTCCTGATGGATTCAACCCAGAACTGTGACTGGAGGAGAGTGTCTGAAAAGTTTCAGCACTCCGTCCATCATCTCTTTGTGTTTGCTTTGTTCGCCCTAAGTTGGCAGGGTATGCCCAGATAAGGGTCCCTTGCTCACTTTGCCACTGGATTCAAGCTAGCCTGGCTGATGAGGGGTGTTACCCTGAAACCGGTCCCATGATGCTAGTTTCCGGTCCAGGGAAGACCTGGCTTGGCAGTTCGGGCTGGACTGTTCCCATGAGGCACAGGGTCAAGACTGATTGGCATATAGCTGGGTCCGAACTGAGGTGGAAAAGTGAGCTAAAGAACGATGCTGGATTCAACCCAGATCTGTGCCTGGGGTGAGGGTCTGAAAAGTTTCAGCTCTCTGTCCATCATCTCTTTGTGTCTGCACTATATAAATAGCAACAAAATAAACATTAAATATTTTTACCTTTCTTGGATTCCAAAAGCAGCTTCTTCCAGATTCAAGTGACTCCCTGTATTACCTCTAATGGTTTACTTAGAGCTGTGCACGTACTAGGTGCTAAAAGGCAGCAACTACAAAAAATGTTTGACTAATGCGATTGGTTTGCAGCCTTCAACAGGTTCTGTGATAGTGTTACCTTGAGGGGAACGGGCTGACACCAATGATCTCTTCGGACAAGCGAGGAAGCCAGTAAGATGTTCCTTTTCCATGTTGTGATATTTGCTCATAAGTGATCAACGTCCTGGGAGCAACACCTTGAGTTAAAGGAAAATACACTGGTGGGAGAGGCAATGGGGGAGTCTGCCGCATATCACCCCTAACCATCCACCCCTAGCTACCTAACCAGCGCTGGACAAACTACCTCATTATTCGAGGGTCTGGAGAAGAGGAAGGGGGGATTACAAATACGGCTTTAAACATCCCGCTGTACACTCTTATGTCCATAACAACTGTAAATACACATGGGCAATTCAGGCACGGCTGATGCACACAAGAACCAACAACGCTAGTACACATAGAGCAGACAATTAAAGAGAGGTTTTGATGCATGTGATCTACATCATGTTAAATAGCAACATCATAAATACCTGATGCCAATTTTTAGAAAACACCAAGAAACATTACAAGCAGTCAAGAATGGAACTCTGACCACCAACATCACAATATAGTTCAACCTTTGACACAAGACAGGTCTTCTGATTGATTTCAGTTCCTGTGGACTGGGAGTAGTACAACAGGGAGTGATGCACGCTCTGAGGGGGAGAACATGCATTGTTTGCCTATGCCAGGCAAGATTTTACATTCACTGAGCAGGGAACATTGTTTTTTTAAGGAATAATTTGCCCAAGATAGTTGTCCATATACAGAATGCACCGCACAATGACAATGCTAGCAGAATGGTTGAATTAGGGACGGTATTTTCATTTGTGTGGGTAGCTACATCAAAACTCCTATCCCAGGGCACAAAGATGGCCTCCTAGCAGTCAAGTCTGAATGATAAGGTTGAGATATACTTTTTTCCAATTAAATTGTTCATGTATGAAAAAGCTCCCATAAATACAGAATTTGATTTTTGCCAGTTCCAACATTCTTTTCAATTCCTGCCAGCTCCTTATTCACTGCATATTAGCACTGCTTCTTTTCTCTCTACATTTAGACGATATTTATGAAACACTAAATAACAATGACGGCGACTGCCCAAAACTCTATCATGAAAAAGTACAGTTCTTTGCATATGCAGATGACCTGGTTCTATTTTCAAAGACAGGACTACAACTTCATTTATCATGCTTACAAGAGTATATGTAACTTAAAAATAAATTGTGATAAAACTAAAATCATGTGCTTTGGCAATTTGAAACTAATTACACCTAGACAATTGATCAATGGAAAATTGACCCTGTGAAACATTACACATATTTTAGAGTTGAACTGCATCAAAATCTGAACTGTATTATTTATTTATTGCATGATTAATTAAAATCTTACAATTTGAAGATCACCAGTACTCAATCATTAAAATGTATCTACACCTAAAAGTTCATAAAATACATTAGATACGCAATTCAATTCTTCATTATTACGATTCATTATTACAAATATTAAAATAACAATTATTTACAGGTATAAGTTCTTTACTTTTGTGCAATGTCTCATACGCAAATGTTGCTCTAACTATCAATAACTTCCATTCCTAATACGCTCGATTCATTAACTTCCAACTTCTTTTTTACAAGGATCATAAATTTAGTAAAGTTTGCAATAATTACTATATCTATTGGCTTAAAACAAGCTAACAGAGCTTGTCTGCATGATCGTATCCCTCTTTCATTAAAACAGGTTTTTAAATAACTCTTTCTTTCAACCTTCAATGATGTACATATGCAAACCAAATGTATAATATTTTCTTCCCATCGGATACATAATCTACAAGGGGTTGGCTTAGTTGGTCTCAACCATGGCTTAGCGTGCATTAGACCCGGCAAATTGCAAAATCTTGCAGTCATAAATAAGTTCTTTGTTTGTATTGTCCATGGAATTTCTAGATATGGTTGCACTTTGAGGGTAGTGTTTTCATTCACTATCATCCAGGCATGTGATCTTTTGATGAATAACTCTTTATCCTTTAGAAGTGATAGATGTTTTATTACTCTATTAATTCGTTTTTTAAAAGATAATGGTGTTATTGACATCTCCCAAATCTCGTATGCAGATAGTTCTTCTAGTGCTGTTTGAAGGTATGTATAAAAACGAGATGTTTGGTTCTGTTGCATTTCTTGCCAGAGTAGGCAGCTCATTGGATTAAGAGTATTAGTTTGTATTTGTTTCCATACCTTTACATACTGGCCCCTCCTCGCAACTTGCTGATTACAAAAGCCAAATTCCAGTCGGATTTGGGCCGCTGATGCATTAACCGGCAGTCGAAACAGAATTTTAAATGTTTTTGTTATAGCATTGTTTAAAAGTACAGAATCCATACCGCAAAGAACTTCGCTTCCATAAGTGAGACTGGGCATTAATTTCGCTTTTATAACCTTTAATAGTGGAAGATAAGTTGGACCACCCAGAGAGCTATGTAATGAGCGAAAGGCCATAATCAAGCAGTTACTTCTTTTTTCAGCTCTGTTTTGTGTTGGAAAAATGAGCCCTTCTCGTCAAACCATAAGCCCAAATATTTGTAGTGTTTCACTTGTTCAAGCTGCCGACTATGTAAGTACCATTTATGTTTACTGTGGCTCGATGCCCTATTGCAAACTGCCATTACTTTTGTTTTTGTTTCATTTATTACCATCTTATTCTTAGTAGAATATATTGATATTTTATTTATAAGTCGCTGCAGCCCTATCTTTGTTTGGCTGAGTAAGATAACATCGTCAGCGTACAATAAATTTGAAATTTGTTTGTTAGCCAGTGTCGGTGAGTGAGCCAACTCATTATCCAGCTCCTCCGTAAGATCAGATAAAAATAGATTAAATAAGTACGGCGCTAATACACATCCTTGCTTTAGACCTTGAGATGTATCTATTCTTCTTGATAACCGTGAGCCATTACCTAATCGAACCCTTGTCCAAGTCTCGGTATATAATAATTGCATTGCTTTTAAAAGGCCAGCGTTAATACCGTAATTTTCCAATTTCCTCCATAAGATTTGTCTATCTACACAGTCAAAAGCTGATTTAAAATCAACGAAACATAAATATAGCGGTTGTTTTTTCACTTTATATTTTTCTGTTAACATTCCAAGTATTAGTATATTCGTTGTCGTGCCTTGTCCTTGTATAAAACCTGATTGGTTGGGAGGAATTAAATGCTTTTCCACTGCCCATTCTGTTAGTTCTTTCAGAAGAACTGATGCGAAGACCTTAGCTTCGATATCTTGCAGTGTTATTAGTCTATAATTAGCAGGATTTGACCACTCACTGCTCTTATAAATAGGTGAGATTGTGGAACCCCTCCACGAGGAAGGGATGGTTGATGTTTGCACCGCTTGATTAAATACTAATGTTAGGTATTTGGCCTAGAGTAAAGCATTCTCTTTATAAAAGGCCGCTGGAATCCCATTTGGACCGGGAGCGCCGTCAGATCTCTGTTTCTTTATAAATTTGGATACTTGACTTTCCGTAATAGAAATGTCAGTATTCTTTTTATCCTATGACTTTCTTAAATTATTCACGCCGGGACTCCATTCCGTGCTTGTGTTTGTATTGGAGTTTAGGTGTAAATAAAGGAAGTTGACCCAATCTGGCTCAGGGATGACAGAGGATGTAGTTACTCTGCTTGATCAATTTAGGTTGTTAATTAAAGACCAAAACTCCCTTGCATTATTCTTTTTACTGGTATATAATGCCTTGGTCCATAGTGCTCGTTTTTCTTGCATTTTCTCATTCCAAATTCGTTTTCTTACTTCTGCATTTATTTTCTTTAATTTATCTCCATAGATTTGATTCCCTGGGTGTTTCTTAACCAATCTCAAGATTTTATTGCGCTCTTTTTTTAATAGGTGACTTTCCGAAGACAGTTTGACCATCGCCATTGATTTTATACCCTTCCACTCCTTATTACTAACTTTTTGTTTCTGACTTAGGACTAATTTATTTGTAAAGAGGGACCATTTTTCAATAGCGTTCGAACCTTCTCCATCAAAACAAATTTCAACCATTATTTTCGATGTTGCTGTGATCGATTCTTTGGTGCTTTCAGTCCAATAAAGTTTCTTATAGTTTACCGTATTTATATCTCCCAGCAGTGTCACATATTCTCCATGCCTTACACAGTTTAAATTTAACTCAATTATTTTTTGATTATGGTCACTTCCGTTTGCTTCACCGATCTGGAAGGTTGAAATCTTTTGAAATAATTCTAATGACGCTATTGTGTAGTCTATTCGTGACTTGTTACCCAAGGCTTGATAAGTCCAGGCAGGTGGTCTATCTTGCGGAAAACGTCCATTTAGCACCCTTAAACCAAAGGATTCTAGATCTTTTTGAAAATTCATTCCAATTTTCCCTTTCCTCTCTTCCCTAGTGTCCGATGTGAGGCAGGGACTTGGAATTGCCCATAAGTAGTTCTGTTCTTGTATTTCTTCATCTCTCACGTAAGACCATAACATTTTCATATTAAAATCGCCCGTAATGATGACCTCAGGTTGCGTGTCCTTTTCCAGTTGCTGCAGTATTATAGTTGACAAACTACTAACCATTGCTTTTCTTGAACTGCCATCCGGGTGTATATATACATTTATTAATAGAAGTGTTTTATTTGCCCGTTTATCTTTATATCGTAGTTTTACAATCAAACAGCCGGTTATATTTTGTATTTCCTCCTCACTTTCCATTTTTATTTCTGTTGAAATAAAGGTAGCCAGTCCCCCACAAGATCTGCCGAATTTGCTTGTTTTCGTGGCGGGCATATAGTAACCCTTAAAGCCTTCTAATTTAAAGGGTTCGTTTGCCCAGGTCTATTGTAGGCAGATTATTTGAAAATCTTCTGACCTTTGGGTCAGTTGTTCATTTTGTAATTTAGATTGAATTCCTTTTATGTTCCAGGAGCATAATCGTATTGTATCACTTAGATTTGTTACTTCCTTCTTGGGATCATCATTTGTAAGTTGTCAATCCTCCCTTACTCCGTGCAATGCTGTCGTCAACCACCCTAGTTGTAGCTCCTCCATTGGTTCTCTTTTGTTCGCAGTAAAGAATTTTGATGTTTGTCCCATATTTTGTCCTATTGGATTTTTTAATATTGAGTATGCCTGGTCATTCTCCGATCCCGTCCGATATTTAGTTGGTTTTTTTGATGATTTTATCGGGCTTGGGTAGGAAGGTTGAAGCGGTCTCGAAACTTTTATTCCCCAAGCCAAAAAAAGGTCATATTCTTGTATAATAAGATCTACAGAGGTGGGTGAGGTCCAAGTTTCCAGGGTTGGTTCTTGATTGCTGCTTTCACTTCATAAAAATTCAATTGATACAATATCAGTGCTTCTAATTCTTTCTAGCGACGGTATTGCTTTACACAATCTCAAGATGTTACCACGATTCAGGGTGTCGTTTCCCTGGATTTATATTCAGGTTTAAAAATCAATTGGACACCTCCCTCCTTTTGAACTGGTTTTTTTATTTTGGCTTTTTGCAGTAGATTACAATAATTTAGTAGCTCCTGCTCCTTTGGTTCACCTAAATGTTTCAGTGGTTCCTGGGTCCATGAAGGTTGTTTTACTGATTGATCAACCTGGGATATTGCATTTGACGTATTTGGAATTTTTATTCTTTCTGTTACGCACTCTGAACTGGACACAACACATTATCAAACAGGCTAATAAATTCTCAAATACAACTAGTGCAATCAAAGGAATCGTTAAGAAATATGGAAGAGGTGCAATAGGTTTTACCATCACTGCTATAAACTCCAAATTAGTTTCACTACTAACATATGGCACTTTAATTATGCACACCCAGGCACTTTTGAAACTAGATAAAATTCTTATTAATTGTGTAAGAAAAATATTAAATCTTAGAAAATCTGTTCCTCATGCTAGATTAAGATTGAACAGGGAATACTGTCTATCATTTTAGAGTTACGAAATTCTTCTGAACATCATATTCAATTGTGTCTCATTGCAAGATCAAGAAGTCAAAAGTTTAATAAAAACAAAAGTACTTCAATAGAATAAAATTCATTTGCACCTCATTATGTATCTGTGATGCTGCGAGAATGTGCGCTATCATTGCTAAACACTCTTGCTAAAATGGTTAGGATAGAACGTAGATCTCTAATCAAGCAAGATATAAACATAGTTAAGTTGTAGTAGATCAGGATAAATACTTGGAATATAAAAATAGCTGCTACTTACAGGACTCTTATACATTTATGAGACAACAGTATCAGGACCTATTCCTAAAAGCATCCGTGAAAAGAAGCTTCCTAAGGCTTCGTCTTCGTTATATACCACTAGCACAATTTGAAGACACATGGAATAAATAGCTGGATTTCCAGTTCCTTTGGGGCTTATGTGCTGTCAGTAAGGAAACTACTGAACACATCCTATGTAATTGTGCTAATTTACGCGATGTCTGGAAAATATACTTAAGACCTTTTTTTCCAGAAGGTAGGAGTCAGAACTCTTAAGGAAACAACCAGTTTAAAGGGACAACTCTGGGATAGTTATTGGCTGTGAAATAAAGTTTATGGCTATAAATGAAGAATACATGAAGCAAGTAACTTGATAATTTTTAACTGCAACACTTGATTTATTTTTATCATGCTTTTAAATTATCTGGTTTTTTATGCAGTTGCCATGAACACTTGGATCGATTTTAACTTGGTCACATCTGTTTATGGGATCTTTTTTACCAGTCCTAAGCTTAATATTTTTTGACATAATTTTATTGAGGTACTGATATGTCCTTTTATTTTATTGGAGTATTATGGTAAATGCTTTTATAAGAAAGTTAAAACGATAAAGTATTATTATTATTAGCATATTCAATAACATTGCATGATATATAGTTTCATTTTAATTTTCTCTATACTTTTGTTCTTGCCTTTGTTCTAATTAATAACATTTTTACTAATTAATAACTGTTTTTGCATCCCTCCCTAGACACCCATACACATCAGTCACTATTAAACATTTTCGGTTAACCATTTGGCATGGATTTGAAAACTCACCTGTCCTTCAGCACCCGGAACTTTGGGAAGGTGGTACCGGATATAACGAGTAGATTATTTTCATAGTGCGTCTTTCAATGCAGCTTATTCTTCCATTCCAGTGTTTAAATGTGAGCAGCTTCGTGTCACATTGATGTCTAAGAAATGCGATTCCCAATATTAAGTCTATAAAACTGTACATTAATCTGCACAAACCAAAGCCACGATTCTCCTAATTTGAAAAACGAACTTGATCGACCATACGCCTATTTGAACTATACTGCAAGTGCAGCTCCAGCCATTAAGCTGTACGCAATATCAGTGTTGTCTCAGAGCAGCTGAGGGCTAGGTTGAACACCAGCTCCATTAGAACGTGGGTGGGCACCCACCAAAGTAGAGCTACACACACGAAGAAAGACACGGGGTTGTGATTTAAAAATATTTAGAAAAGGGTCTAGATTGAAATTCTAATTGTTGAAAAGGGGTGTGGAAGTAGCAAACATTGTGAACAGGCTGGCTATGTGGGTGCCTAACCCTGGTTGCTTGTTGTATCTTTCATTGTTAATACACTCGGTTGGCATAAGCGCTCTCGGCTCTACAGTGTACGTGCAATCAAGGATTTGCATCTACTCTGACCTAAATATGGTGCATACTTTACACACTCGGTCTGTAGTCTGTCCAATACATCGTGCAAGTGTCACCGTGCACGTATTTTGCTCTCTGCGGTGAGCATACATTTATCCTTGAGCGTGTACAGCATAGTGTACAGGTCGACTCAACTATAAATATTCAGCAGTGCACAGTAAACATACGCTCAACACTTCCACGTACTTAGCTAACACTTTACTGTTGTCAGCACTGCCCAGTGTGCATGCACACATCAAAGTGCATGCACTCGGTTTTGTACAGTGTGCACCTTTTCAATACTGTGTGTGCATCTGGCAGCACTTTCCGTGGACGCAGGACTCGCCGCGCGATGTATTTATGGCAATTTGCTTTTGAGCAGCACTGTTCCTGTGCTTGTACAATGCGCAAGAACGTATACTCGGTCCGGTGCATATACTCAACACACTCCACACAGCCCTGAACACTGGAAAGCAAGTCAGCGGTATCACCACGTCGGGAATCTATCCAATGACCGTTTCAATTCCTTATCATCGACTCCTCATTCCAGAAGAGTTGTGAAGGTGAGAAAGTTTTGGTTCCACACTCAGTCTCACCCTCAGCTGTTTCTTGCGTCAACTCGTAGCGACAGGCTCTCTGTCTCTATGTACATTAGAGCCGACCCACAAAGCTTTCGGGGCAGGCAGTAATTTTGGCAGCCATGTTGAATGTTAGGCCGTCTTGTTTTCGACGTTTCGGAACGGCACTACAAGTCGTAGAAGCGGACTTATTCTGTAAAATCACATAAATATGTATTCGAAATAAGCAAACGCGTCTCTTACAGTAAGTAAAAAACGATTTTCCATTAAAAAAAATAAAAAAAAGTAAACGTGATCACAAGGCATGGTGCTCTGTAATACGTTAATAATTTCTATTTAATGTACTGACATAATATCATGTTTGTACCTGTGCCGTGCATTCATACTCTCTCCTAATAAGACATTATTTTTCATTTAATAAGGGAGACTGATTGCTGGGACTTCTCGTGTAGACTGCCTAGTCCTGTTTTTATTTCACTTAGTATGCTGCGCCCTCCATTGTCGCGCAGTGACGCTCCACACAAGCCCTGCCCTGTCACAGGGCGCTGCCGAGTTTTTCCTGTGTAGCTTTTTTTTTTTGGACTGCAAGAAGCTGAGGCGGCGGGAGGTGAGCGGAACATTGGTAGCATCCTGGTGTCCTAGGAGGTGAGCCTCGTAGGTGTCTCAGGGAGGTGGGGTTTGTTTATTTCGACAAATGAGTAACGGTCTCTCACGGTGGTGTGGGAAAGTGGATGGCATTTTCCGAAACTGCTGCTCTACACATTTAGGACCATCCACTTCAAGACACTTCTCGTATGCGTGTCTGCAACCTATAGCCAGCTTTGTTTGGAATCCCCGCGATATGGTCATATTGTCAGATTGACTCGTGCTTATTTGTGTTCCTGAGAGTAAATATTTTATCTGGAGGTTCAAATTGCTTCTTTTACGAGGTGCTGAAAATACAAATTCACCTTGATTGAGTTTCTAGAATAATAATTCTCTTTATTTTCCTCAGAGGGTCCCCTAATTGTGTGTATTCACCACATTCCTTTACTATAGAAGTCACTTAAATGTCCACCGTTTTTATGTTTAGCTCTCTGGATCCTGTCACCTTGCTGGCATCCGAAAAAAAATATTTCTGATTCGGATCCTGCCATGTCATTGGTTATTTCAATCCATGATATCTCCCCTTTTGGTGCTTTCTTGTTGGGTTCTTAAATGCCACGGTTTAATTCGGTCCTTAAAATGTCCCATGCTATTTATGTCCCGAATGCTTCTCCTTTTATTTTGGTCATCGAAGTGCCCCGCTAGTGTTTGTGTTTCCGAAATGTTTCTCTTGTTATTTGGATCCTTTAACCATGCATTTCTTACTTTGGTCCCTGAAATGCAACCATACCAAAACTCATTGAGTCCATGTAGTGGCCCAGCTTATGTCCCGTTTAGGCTTTATACGGAAATTA
Organism: Calotriton arnoldi; assembly: GCA_963921515.1. NCBI lineage: Eukaryota > Metazoa > Chordata > Amphibia > Caudata > Salamandridae > Calotriton > Calotriton arnoldi. Next base: position 2,151,344 of record CAWUFW010001372.1, on the reverse strand, counting down.
TTTTTAGTTGGATTTGTGGATGTCACAGCAATTTAATGTTTAGGCTGCTAAAATGCTTTACAGTGGTCATCGTTGTGCTATCGTCGTATTTTGTTTTACACACAGTATTCCAGCATGCATGTTTTTGTTCTTCCACTCTCCTGCACAGCTATTCATCAAAGGTTGCGAGCATGGCACGCTGATGCGATTTGACTTTGTTGATGTTATTATCGCCAGCTGACCTCTCTATTGGTACTATAAGAACATCTTGAGGTGGGATTTGGAATATAGCCTAGAGACGTCTACTCTGTCACTTGTCCCCTAATAATGTCACTTAGTAATGTATGGTAATGAAATGAGTGTCGTATTTTATTTTCAGTTTTATATAGCGTGGAGTCGGCTCGAGGGCATTAGGTTGCTTTACATGAGCACCAGAGTACATTACAAAAGGTTAGTCATTTTTTAGGCACAAGTAATTTGCCCAGGATCACAGGATGTTGAGCCAACACTGGGCTAGAACATGTTCCAAAATCGGAAGGGCCGGCTGTTGGACCTCATCTCCTCCTATGTTCTCAAAGGAGTGTGGCCTTCCTTATATGCTCTACAGTTGTTTGGGAAGAGAGGAGGGTTAGCTTGGGTAGTAAAATGTGGTGAGGGGTAGAATGAACAGGCAGACCACTGCTCTGCCGGAGGATGCATGTCAGTGAGTGCACAGAGTTTCAACTGCCTATGCTGTAAATCCTCCAAAGACCCCAGAGAGAAATATGGTGTTTTTTTTCAAAATCTGAAATTAACTTTTGGTTCAGAATTGTTAGATCATCATACTTTCCATGCACTGTGTTGTACATTAGCCACATGTGACTTAGTTGACATGTATGTAAGATACCCTTTTGAGCTGTGCAAAGAGATGGTATAGCAATATTAATAAAATGCACATTTATCATGTCATTGTGTGTGTATATATATTATATATATCAGTCCATGGTCTCATAGTCTTTCGGGAGGCAGTGGATCATCTTCTGACATGCTTCCATTGATGTTTCAGCCGATGTGTTCTTTAAGGTCACCGGACTTGTGAAAAAGAAGGGAATATTGTTAACACATCAAAAGATCATGCAGTAGTCCCGCCTGCCACCCCATGCATCGAGATCCTGGTAGCAGACCATACAGCACCAGTGGTGATGCTCTCTGTGGGTGTCCATGCATTAATCGTGGTCTCCAGGGCCTGTAGCAGGTCAAGGGCGTGGGTGTAGTGCTAGAAGACGCGTTGGGCTGTATGGTCTGTCTTAGGACAGCTCTTGTTCAGTTGAGTCTCATGACGTGCATGAAAGCTCCAATTGACAGCCCACTCTGGATGAATTACCCTTCAGGCTGTGGCTAGTTGTTACTGCACCTACTTTAATCCTCTGTCAGTTCAATCTCTTTCTTCCCTCTTCTTCTGGACCCTCTTCCGATTGTAAGACTGCATCCTCTCTGCTCTCTTCCCCGCCCTCATATATTCTCGATTGTGGTAACATGTCCTTCACTAGGACCACGCTTAAACTATTGGCTGTCAATGCTTGATTTTTTTTTTCTGTGTATGGAATGTTCCCGGTTCCCATAATTCGAATGTTTCTGGCAAACATCTTGGGCTTTATCCACTATACTGAGTCACTTGAGGCTTCCTTCAAAACACGCATACTCCACCCACTGCCCTAGGGAAAATGGTGGTAATTAATTTTGTTTACTAAATGACACTGACGTATTTCCCAAGAAAAAGGCTCACACCAGTTAGATGCTGCCGAAAAGAATTATCATGAAATAAGACGGGTTTGAAGCCTTCTGTACTTAAACTTCAAATAAATTAATAATGTGAATTGGATGTATCCATGCAGTGAGTGTGAGATGGACACTTCATTTCCCTCTCCCTATTTGAGCTCTTACTCTGTGGTTGGATTAATGTGTGCATTTATATTTAAGGCTCCAGCTTCAACACTGAAGCCATGGGAGAACTTAATGGCCAGAAACAATTCATGTTTTAGCTATGTATGGACACACTGTTGCCTTTTCTTACAAGAAGGGAGTGGAGGTATTTAAACATAGTGAAGTCAAGAAAGCGGTTACATAGCCCAGCGGGAAATTAGCCTAGCTCAGAGTTGAGCGTGCTACCTTTGAGGTCACAGGTTAAAATCCTTTCGAGGTCAGTTCATGTTTGCAAAGTATAAGAGGTGAGTGCATGGAGTGGGGTAGTAGTTGTGTGTTTTGAGGCATGAGGGGTTGATCGGATAAATGATTGATGCGTAGGCCAGGTGTTTTCCCTCCTCCTCTCCTATGACTATATGAAAGGAATCGGTCACCAGAGCAATCAATAAATAGAAATCAGTAGTCCTCTCGGCCGCGGGTAGAAAGCCGGCTGTTGGCCTCGCTTAGTTGCTTCTTGAAGTGACTCGTCGTGGCCTTAGCATGGCCGAGGTAGATCTTTGGATCTATTGTCACCCAGAATCCGCTCTGGGATCAGCCCCCGCCCCTGTCTAGGAAAACGACGCTGCGAGCCACTGTCACCCACGTGAGGAGATGCGCTCTTCTCGGCCACGTGGAGGCCCCGACAAAGGACCAGCCGCAGACTAGGACCGACCACTATCACCCACGTGAGGAGATGCTCTCCTCGGCCACGTGGGAGGCCCCGACAAAGGACCAGCCGCAGACTAGGACCGACCACTATCACCCACATGAGGAGCTGCTCTTTCTTCGGCCGCAGGGAATGTCCTGACACTATCACCCTCCAAGGTGAGGAGTTACGACCTCCTCGACAGGCGAGGGCGGCTGCCCCTGCCAGTATTATCCACGACAGGAGATGCGCTCTCCACATGTCTGGGGAAAATGAACACTATGAATCAGTGCTTACTAGCTCCCGAGCCCTAATGACCCCGAGGAGATTAGAAGGCTGTAGTGTGAAGCGAGGCGCAAGGGAATGAGCCCCAACTGCAGTCTGCATCATTAAACGACCTGTCTCGAAAGATGCGCTGCATTCGCTTCTTGACAATCTTTGCCATCGCTCTAGCTTCTCGGAACCTTTTACTACCGGTACAAGTCTGCCGAAAGGATGACGAAGCCTTTTCTTGGTTTACATACATTCTTGTTTGCATGATATTAAATGAAACGGTACATAGTGCAGAATACATCGATTTCAGGCAGTTTATATTTAAGTAGGTGACATCATACACAGTGCGATAATACTATTAATTTTGTGCAGCGCACACCACAAAGGATAGTTTATTTTGCCACTTTTAATAGGAACCATTATCATCCCAGTTTGCGTTCTCATCAGTGGTATGTGAAAGGATAAAAGTCCGGCTCGGAGCTTTTTATGGTTTAACGGTGAGCTGCTGGATGCACGCGCCTCCCCAAACTACTACTCTCCATTGTCAGACTTTATTATTCTATGGTTGTATTTGTATTGTGTTTATTACCTATATGAAATGGTGTGACTTTATTTTTGTGTGATCGTGATAAAGTAAGAAATTGCCAGTGTCGATATAGAGATTTTTTTCCTTTGGTTATTTTCATTTTTCTTGGAAAACTTTCTTTATTGTAGTAGTATTTTATGTAATTTTTCATATCCCTTCCGTGGCCTAAAATATCTCCGATATTTCGTTGGGTTCCTGGACGCCCTTCAGGTGTATGGTTGAAAGGGGGGTGTTGGTTGCTGAGAATGGAGGACTAATGGTCATGCTTGCAAGGGACTATGTTATTTCTAGTACCAGGAACATGTTATGTATTTCCTCCTAGTGGCAGTCGCCATAGGAAGGCATTTTTTAAAGTGTTGCCTATCTTGCTTGCAAGGAGATCTAACTTCTAATCCAAAAATCTACAATTGAACATGTTTTTTTAGTACTCTGTAAATCATGGGTACTCACAAACTTTCTCTCGGGGGCCAAATTTACAGTGTGGTTTGTGGCCGAGGGCCGCACCGGTGGGGGCGGGGTCAGTGGGGGAGGGGGGCGGGGCTAGAGCAAAAAAAAAACTATGCCCATGAGGTTGAACACAGGCACCTGCAGTGAACGCCTTCGTCCACTGAGCCACCAGACCCGGCATACACACATCTCTATCTCTATCTCTCCCTCCCTCTCTCTATCTCTCCCTCTCTCTATCTCTCCCTCTCTCTCTTTCCGTCTCCCTCCCTCTCTCTCTCTCTCTCCCTCTCTCTCTCTCTCTCCCTCCCTCTCTCTCTCTCTCCTCCCTCCCTCCCTCCATCCCTCCCTCCCTCTCCCTCTCCCTCCCTCTCCCTCCCTCCCTCTCTCTCCCTCCCTCCCTCCCTCTCCCTCCCTCCCTCCCTCCCTCTCCCTCTCCCTCCCTCCCTCCCTCCCTCTCTTTCCCTCCCTCCCTCTCTTTCCCTCCCTCTCTCTCTCTCCCTCTCTCTCTCCCTCTCTCTCCCTCTCTCTCTCTCCCTCTCTCTCTCTCCCTCTCTCTCCCTCTCTCTCTCTCCCTCTCTCTCTCTCCCTCTCTCTCTCCCTCTCCCTCTCTCCCTCTCCCTCTCTCCCTGTCTCACTCACTCTGTTTGTCTCCCTCTCTCTTTCTGTCTCACTCCCTCTCCCTCCATCTGTCTCCCTCCCTCTCCCTCCCTCTGTCTCCCTCCCTCTCGCTCTCTCCCTCTCTCCCTCTGTCTCCCTCCCTCCGTTTCCCTCCCTCTCTCTCCCTCTCTCTCTCTCCCTCTCCCTTCCTCCCTCTGTCTCCCTCCCTCTGTCTGTCTCCCTCTGTCTGTCTCCCTCTCCCTCTCCCTCCCTCCCTCTGTCTCCCTCCCTCTGTCTCCCTCCCTCCCTCCCTCTCCCTCCCCCTCCCTCTCCCTTCCTCCCTCTGTCTCCCTCCCTCTGTCTGTCTCCCTCTCCCTTCCTCCCTCTGTCTCCCTTCCTCCCTCTGTCTCCCTCCCTCCCTCTGTCTCCCTCCCTCCCTCTCCCTCCCTCCCTCTGTCTCCCTCCCTCCCTCTGTCTCCCTCCCTCAGTCTGTCTCCCTCTCCCTTCCGTCTCCCTCCCTCTCCCTTCCGTCTCCCTCCCTCTCCCTCCCTCTGTCAGTCTGTCTCCCTCTGTCTGTCTCCCTCTGTCTGTCTCCCTCCCTCTGTCTCCCTTCCTCCCTCTGTCTCCCTTCCTCCCTCTGTCTCCCTTCCTCCCTCTGTCTCCCTTCCTCCCTCTGTCTGTCTCCCTCTGTCTGTCTCCCTCTGTCTGTCTCTCCCTCCCTCCCTCTCCCTCTGTCTCCCTCCCTCTGTCTCCCTCCCGCTGTCTGTCACCCTTTCCCTCCCTCCCTCTGTCTCCCTCCCTCCCTCTCTCTGTCTCCCTCCCTCTCTCTGTCTCCCTCCCTCTCTCTGTCTCCCTCTGTCTGTCTCCCTCCCTCTCTCTGTCTCCCTCTGTCTGTCTCCCTCCCTCTCTCTGTCTCCCTCTGTTGCCCTCTGTTGCCCTCTCTCTCTCTCCCTCTGTCTGTCTCCCTCTCTCTCCCTCCCTCTGTCTCCCTCTCTCTCCCTCCCTCTGTCTCCCCCTGACTCCCTCCCTCCGCCTCCCTCTCTCTCCCTCCCCCTCTCTGTCTCCCTCCCCCTCTCTGTCTCCCTCCCCCTCTCTGTCTCCCTCTGTCTCCCTCTGTCACCCTCTGTCACCTCAGTGTGTGCGTGTGCGCGTGTGTGTGTGTGTGTGTGTGTGCCAGTGCCAGCCAGCCAGCCAGCCAGCCGCACCCGAGTACTTCACAGGTCTTTAAAAGACCATTCACTTGTTAATGAGGCTTTGTTGTATTTCACCTCGTCATCTCCACTCATGCAGGGGCGCTAAGAAGAGGTGAAATATAACAAAGCCTCATTAACAAGTGAATGGTCTTCTAAAGAATCGCCCGGCCCCCATAGAGCGCTGCTGCAACCGGCGGTGTTTGCTGACACTTAAAAAAAACAAAAAAAAAACACAGGTAGGATATCTGCGAGGTCCGCGGGCCGCCAAGGAAGGCTTGCCGGGCCGTACTATGAGTACCCGTGCTGTAAATTATGTACTCTCCGTCTCTCCCTGTGCATCGGTTCTATCAACTTCCAACATTGGAAACGCAGAGAATCAGTTTAGGCAATTTTTAAACGCAGGACATTTCGCATTTAAATGCATGTTGCTTCCTTATGCAGTTTCGACTCCATTGTCATAGGAGTCGAGGTTTGGTAAATAAAAGCAACTTTCCAACACCTCTTTATGACGTGCTGATTGGCAAATCATAATCCACATGAAACAATGTCAATCTGAAAGGATAAGCACATTTTCAGGCTTTGCTGCCTATGTTGTGTGCAGGTGACCACACCCAGGGAGTAGAAGTGTGGGGGAGTTGATGATTTTCTTTTATAAAACATCTACTTGTCCTAGGAACGGCATGCTTCAGAAATCTACATGGGCTGTAAAATAAAATCCACTTGTCCCTTTTGCTTCCAGTAATGTGACAAATTGCTCCAGCTTTATTATTATGTAGACTTTAATAATGGCATCTCTGATTTTATCAGGGTTTGAAAGATAAGCTCTGATTTTGCTACCACAAATTTACATACAAGGATTGAAGCGGGATGATGTAGTTCCAGGGTTGGAATACCTTGTAAGTGTGTACATCCACAAACTAACATATTTAAGGGTATTCTCCAACTTCTCTCCAATCTCTCTCCATACTGGAAAAGGTTGGAAATGTACTCCTGTCAAGGGCAGGAATAAAACGTTTAACAGGGTGGGAAAAAGGGGGTGTAGGGAAAGTGAATGAGCAATCGCTCAGCAGATTTTTACATAAGCAAATAAATGTTGGTATACTCGCCTATTCAAAAATGGAATTCACAAAAGTTTGTTGGGAGTACTGGTTCCAGGCTTGGCTCTGTAGACTCTAGTGAATTCCTAAAAGTTGTAAATCTGTACCAATGCAAGGACGTGCACATTTGTGATTTTTTTTTTTTTTTTTTACATTTAAAAAAAAAAAAATCAAACCCCTACTTTTTCTTTTTTCCATAAGGTGCCTATATGAATTTTACACTGAATCTCTATTATGCATCTTTTTTAGGTCTCGCCTGAGCCAGCGCGCATGCGCTGCGAGGCTTCTAGTAAGGACTTCCAACTCTGACCACACGCACGTTTTTTTTTGCTCACACGCTTATTGGCCTTTGCGTGCGTCTTTCTAAGAAAGACAGCACGCAATTGGCCAAAGGCGGGTGCATGTCCCGCCTTCTCTCTCCCCTGGCCTAGGGAGCTCGGGAGCGACCAGCGGCCCCGCACTGTGCCTGCTGCATTGCTTAAATTCTTTGCAGTGCGCGCGCACCACTCGCGGGCCCACTTGAGGCTTCGGTGATGGCGTGTCTCCTCTCTAGCATAAGAGCATATCAAATGTGAGGGTGGCATTCCGTCACGAGGAACTAAACCACCCCACATGGGGGCGGTGGCACACTGAGGCATAAAAGCAGCAGGGGTCTGATCGTGAACTACGTGTTATAAGGGCACCGTGACCTCACAGGAGGTGGGGGCTCCTGGGATATCGGCACAAACAGCCTCGTTAGCCCTGATTTCACCTGAGCCTCGCGGGTAGGCCGTCAGTCCAGAGCTCCGTCTTCCTGAACTCTCATGAGTCTCACTGCTTGGCAGAAAGATCCCTGTCTCTCTCCCCGATTGGCACACACAGTCCAGGTCTCTTGAATTGGCACAGTCCGTCCAGATTGGTACACCGTCCTCCCTGACTGTTTTTTCCCCCCTGTTTGCAGATTTATATATCGCGAACTCTATTCGAAGGTATTGGGGCGCTTTATATGAGCATCAGTTACGTTACACAAGGACACATTCATTAGGTCTCGCCTACGCAGCGCGCATGCGCTGCATAGGCAAAAAGACCTTTTGCCATCGATTCGGCTTTTCAGCCTAAAACGTGCACGCGTTCCATTGCCTTCAATGGCAACGCGTGCACGTTTGGCGATTCACTTGCGGGAGCGAGCGGCGCCATATGGTAGCAATTATCGCTCCTGGCGCCGCTCGCTCCCGCAAGTGAATCGTGCAGGCTCCCTCCTCTCCCCCTGCTGCCGTGCGAGGCGCGCGCTTGTTTAAATTTTATTTTCGAATAAAGACCTGCGTTTAGATGTGTTCTGCTTCTTTTAGAGAACTGTGAACCGTATGCGCTGCATGCGCGAGGGGGCGCCATCGAGCACGAATTTTCGAACTGTGGATGGCTAGAGAAAGAAGATTACATACAGAATCCCCAACTCATTCGGATAAAAAACGTTTCTATTCATAGTTTTGATTAAATATATTTCCAGCAGTGCAGTTGCCTCCCTAATAGGTTCATGTTTATTCTTTTTCTCAAAAAGCGCAAACTGCAAAACGTAGTGAGGTGAGCTGAATACATAGCGACTTGACCATAGGCATAAAGGGATATTACAGTTCCAGCAGCAGGTGGGACAGCTCTGACGTAGGCTACTTAGCTTATAACCAAGTACCATAGTACAGGTTACACACTTGCATAAGAAGAGGCGTCACTGACGTTTGATGGTTACACAAGTTACATGGGGGTTTCGAAATTCAGGGTTTGAGGTTTAGGGCTGGGCGGTCTTGGATAAAATAACCAACTCCTGTAGGCATTTTTGAGGTCTGAGCTACAATCATACTGGTGAGACAATGGTTAACAATATACAGGTGAGAATTTTGACAAGGAACTCACGTTATTGAAACATCAATGTGTGGGGGGAAATAGTTTTCTTCTTTAAAAATCAATGAGAGTTTCTGGTGCTTGAAAGGTACTTTTCTATACATACTGTTTTTGAAGATGAACTGGGTTTCTCCCTTCCTTCCGTCTTTATCAGCTTTAATATCCGCAGCTGACCATTTACCTTCGTGCAAGGCAACGTAATCACGTGACAGTACGTGCATGTCCCACCTCCTTGCCTATTCATCACACTGTCAACATCTCAATTATTTTAGCCCCACTTGAGAGTTTGTTCCACCATACATACATACCATTGTCCTGAAGCTTCTCTATCCCATCCAACGCTGTGCCTCTTTCTCTTTGGACTTTATTCAAATGTCTTAATTCCAAATAATCTGGTGAATAAACTGAAAAAATCCAGGATAGTACGAAAAGAATGGAAATTGCATGAGTAAATTAGAACACTTCTGCAATACCTATGCTTAAAATCTTTAATTTCCATTACTCACTAATATATTTTTCTGTACTTCTACGGGAGATTGCCGGCAACCACACTGTCACTGCCCTGCCCGTTGTTTTCCCGCACGTCCGGTTCATCCCTTCCACAGGAAGTAGTGTCCAGGCTGCTTGGCTTTGAAAATCCTGCACTTCTCGGCCCTTGTTTCTGAATCACGGGAAATCACACTCCGCTCCCTGAAGAAATATCGTTTCTACTTTCCACTAGAAAAAAACACTCTTTCTCTTTCTGTGATGTTATTTCTTACATACACCAACCATAACATGTTTATATCTTTTGGAGGAGATTGTGTGAGAGTCAAGCTCTTCTATTACTATGTGATATGTTATTTAAATCTATTCACGGGTGCTTCAAGAGGATGGAGAAAATTCCAAATAATTGTCTTTTTACCTTATGCTGTGCTTCATTGTCACTCAGGTGATGTAGATTTGCCATATGGCCCCCCTACCCGAGCCTTTAAAGGCCCCGGGACCCCATCCCCTGAGGCCAGATCAGTGACTGAGTCCATAAGTTCAGGGAGGGGGCTATGGAAACAAGCATTGGCATAGCCAATAGGTCTCGCTTTGGGACCTTATAAGTATTTAGTTATGCAGCACAATATCCTTGGTGCAACAACATTAACTGTTGCATGGTTAAACACCTATAAGGTCCCAAAGGCGAGACCTATTGGCTATGCCAATGCTTGTTTTTGGTAGGCACGGGGAGATTAGGTGATTTGCCCTGAATCACAGGATGCTGAGCGGACACCGAGGCTCGAACCTGGTTCCCCAGCTCCAAAGTCGGCAGCTCTGGCCGTAAGGGCTCATCCTCTCCCCTTGATTACCACAGACATCCTTGATCTCCCATAATGCCAACGAGTCTACCTGCTGGTACAGAAAACCTAGGTTTCCTCACTGACTGACATAGAAGCCCTGGTCCATCGGAGTTGTTAAGTTACTATTTCCCAAACCTCAATGGATAGACGTCGGCAGGATGAAATGCGGAGTTGCGGGATGAGCCTGTGGCAGCAGGTAGCAGACAGATTTCAACAGCGATTGTTCAATTCACAATGTTTCCTCAAATACCCTGTTAACGTCGACGTCGATTAACTCGATTTTCTGCAGAACATTTGAATGTGGCGCTGTTTTTAAACAACAAGCGTGGCCCACCATAATGATTTCTGTATCTTTTTACCATAGCAGAAGTTATCGCGATAGAAGAACAAGTTACTATTTATATGTGTCTTTCCTTGCATGTCTTGTTAAACGGGGTCGAATTCTGTCATGCATTTATTTACATTTTCTTTGTTTATATTTCACTGTGGTTGTTTTTAAATCTGTCTTTAAATTGAAAATAAGTAGCATTAAGATGTAAATGCATATAAGCCTAATTAACCCCCTGCGCTGCTTATCAGGCTTGGCAAACGGAACCGCAGGAGTTACTGACTGCTAATCTCCCGACCCCGGGGGGGGTGAGGGGGGCAGGGGAGGGCAGCAGGGAGGGGCTCGCATGAGTGTGTGTATATTGATTGCACTGTTTGAGTGTACAATCAATGTCTTTATCCACACTGGCGGGGGGGGGGGGCTGCAGATGAGCACACGGCCCGGGCTACAAGAGCAACACAGGCCCAGCCGGTACAGAGCTATAAGCTCAAAGGGTGAGCCTAAGAAATGGGGCTTTAAATGCCCCCCTCCCCCAAACCCCCCAATACGCCATGGGCTCCACCAAGCCTTCGCATCCAACATTTCTGTGCAGCCCCCCCTGCAGCGATGGCAAACCCGCACAGCTCATGTCTCTGCAGCCGTAGCATCTGTTGAAAGCTTGTCCCCTGACCACCCCACAAGCACCGGGGGCTGTCCGGCCTTTCAGGATCGCCAGAAAGGACACGACCCCTCTACTGGAACCTTACGCATTGAAACGACTGACTGACTACCTCTCTCACTGACTGACTGACTCTCTCTCACTCACTGACTGACTGATTCTGACTGACTGACTGACTCTGACTGACTGACTGACTGACTGACTCTGACTGACTGACTCTGACTCACTGACTGACTCTCACTGATGACTCTCACTGATGACTCTCACTGACTGACTCTCACTGACTGACTCTCACTGATGACTCTCACTGATTGACTCTCACTGACTGACTCTCACTGACTGACTCTCACTGACTGACTCTCACTGACTGACTCTCACTGACTGACTCTCACTGACTGACTCTCACTGACTGACTCTCACTGACTGACTCTCACTGACTGACTCTCACTGACTGACTCTCACTGACTCACTGACTGACTGACTCACTGACTGACTCTCACTGACTGACTCTCACTGACTGACTCTCACTGACTGACTCTCACTGACTGACTCTCACTGACTGACTGACTCTCACTGACTGACTCTCACTGACTGACTCTCACTGACTGACTCTCACTGACTGACTCTCACTGACTGACTCTCTCACTGACTGACTCTCACTGACTGACTGACTCACTCACTGACTAACTGACTCACCGACTCTCACTCTCTCACTAACTGACTCACCGACTCTCACTCTCTCACTAACTGACTCACCGACTCTCACTCTCTCACTAACTGACTCACCGACTCTCACTCTCTCTCTCACTGACTGACTCTCTCACTCTCTCTCACTAACTGAATGACTCTCTCACTGACTGACTCACTCACTTTCTCAATATCTCTCTCACTCACTCTCACTCTCTCACTGACTGACTCTCTCACTGACTCTCTGACTTACTGACGTTCTCACTCTATCTCTCTGACTGACTCTCTCACTGACTTACTGACTGACTCTCTCACACTGACTGACTCTCTCACACTGACTGACTCACTCACACTGACTGACTCACTCACACTGACTGACTCACTCACACTGACTGACTCACTCACACTGACTGACTCACTCACACTGACTGACTCACTCACTCACTCTCACTGACTGACTCTCACTGACTGACTCTGACTTACTGACTCTGACTTACTGACTCTCTGACTTACTGACTCTCTGACTTACTGACTCTCTGACTTACTGACTCTGACTTACTGACTCTGACTTACTGACTCTGAGACTGACTGACTCTCTGACTGACTGACTCTCTGACTGACTGACTCTCTGACTGACTGACTCTCTGACTGACTCTCACTGACTCTCTCACTGACTGACTGACTCTCTCTCACTGACTGACTGACTCTCTCTCTCACTGACTGACTGACTCTCTCTCACTGACTGACTGACTCTCTCTCACTGACTGACTGACTCTCTCTCTCACTGACTGACTGACTCTCTCTCTCACTGACTGACTGACTCTCTCTCACTGACTGACTCTCTCACTGACTGACTCTCTCACTGACTGACTCTCTCACTGACTGACTCTCTCACTGACTGACTCTCTCTCACTGACTGACTCTCTCTCACTGACTGACTCTCTCTCACTGACTCTCTCTCACTGACTCTCTCACTGACTCTCTCACTGACTCTCTCACTGACTCTCTCACTGACTCTCTCACTGACTCTCTCACTGACTCTCTCACTGACTCTCTCACTGACTCTCTCACTGACTCTCTCACTGACTGACTCTCTCACTGACTGACTCTCTCACTGACTGACTCTCTCACTGACTCTCACTGACTCTCACTGACTCTCACTGACTCTCACTGACTCTCACTGACTGACTCTGACTGACTCTGACTGACTCTGACTGACTCTCACTGACTCTGACTGACTCTCACTGACTGACTCTCACTGACTCTCACTGACTGACTCTCACTGACTGACTCTCACTGACTCTCACTGACTGACTCTGACTGACTCTCACTGACTGACTCTCACTGACTGACTCTCACTGACTGACTCTGACTGACTGACTCTGACTGACTGACTCTGACTCTCACTGACTCTCACTGACTCTCACTGACTCTCACTGACTCTCACTGACTCTCACTGACTCTCACTGACTGACTGACTCTCTCTCTCTCACTGACTGACTGACTCTCTCTCTCACTGACTGACTGACTCTCTCTCTCACTGACTGACTGACTCTCTCTCTCACTGACTGACTGACTCTCTCTCTCACTGACTGACTGACTCTCTCTCTCACTGACTGACTCTCTCTCTCACTGACTGACTCTCTCTCTCACTGACTGACTCTCTCTCTCACTGACTGACTCTCTCTCTCACTGACTGACTCTCTCTCTCACTGACTGACTCTCACTCTCACTGACTGACTCTCTCACTGACTGACTCTCACTGACTGACTCTCACTGACTGACTCTCACTGACTGACTCTCACTGACTGACTCTCACTGACTGACTCTCACTGACTGACTGACTGACTCTCTCTCTCACTGACTGACTGACTCTCTCTCTCACTGACTGACTGACTCTCTCTCTCACTGACTGACTGACTCTCTCTCTCACTGACTGACTGACTCTCTCTCTCACTGACTGACTCTCTCTCTCACTGACTGACTCTCTCTCACTGACTGACTGACTCTCTCTCTCTCACTGACTGACTCTCTCTCACTGACTGACTCTCTCTCTCACTGACTGACTCTCACTCTCACTGACTGACTCTCTCTCTCACTGACTGACTCTCTCTCTCACTGACTGACTCTCTCTCTCACTGACTGACTCTCACTCTCACTGACTGACTCTCACTCTCACTGACTGACTCTCTCACTGACTGACTCTCTGACTGACTGACTCTCACTGACTGACTGACTCTCTCTCTCTCACTGACTGACTCTCTCTCTCACTGACTGACTCTCTCTCTCACTGACTGACTCTCTCTCTCACTGACTGACTCTCACTCTCACTGACTGACTCTCTCACTGACTGACTCTCTGACTGACTCACTCTCACTGACTCACTCTCACTGACTCACTCTCACTGACTCACTCTCACTGACTCACTCTCACTGACTCACTCTCACTGACTCACTCTCACTGACTGACTCTCACTGACTCACTCTCACTGACTGACTCTCACTGACTCACTCTCACTGACTGACTCACTCTCACTGACTGACTCACTCTCACTGACTGACTCACTCTCACTGACTCACTCTCACTGACTCACTCTCACTGACTCACTCTCACTGACTGACTCACTCTCACTGACTCACTCTCACTGACTGACTCTCACTGACTGACTCTCACTGACTGACTCTCACTGACTGACTCTCACTGACTGACTCTCACTGACTCACTCTCACTGACTCACTCTCACTGACTCACTCTCACTGACTCACTCTCACTGACTCACTCTCACTGACTCACTCTCACTGACTCACTCTCACTGACTCACTCTCACTGACTGACTCTCACTGACTGACTGACTCTCACTGACTGACTGACTCTCACTGACTGACTGACTCTCACTGACTGACTGACTCTCACTGACTGACTGACTCTCACTGACTGACTGACTCTCACTGACTGACTGACTCTCACTGACTGACTGACTCTCACTGACTGACTGACTCTCACTGACTGACTGACTCTGTAGGAAGGTGGAATCTGACTATATGGTTGCCCCCACTTTTTTTATGGTGTTTTGCTGGTTTATGACTTAGTTGGACTGGGATCCTGCTATTCAGGGCCCCAGTCTATCTGCTTTCTCTGTAAAAAGGTTTCCATGTGCCTTAGGCACATCTCTGATTGGAATCTGGAGTGCCCTTATAAGTCCCTAGTATATGGTATACTATGTACCAAGGGCATAGGTACCTCAGAGGCCTGCCAGGGGCTGCAGCATATATTATGCCACCCCTGGAAGGCCATCCAAACTGACACCACAGGTCTGCTACTGCAGCCTGGGTAAGGTGGTGCATGCACCCCTTACTGTGGTATAGGTTACCTATATCACTAAACGCATACACACATATAAACCTATAAGTCACTCCTAAGGCAGGCCTTATCAATCCTAAAGGCAGAGTGCATGGTTCCTATGTGAGAGGGTGCCCCTGCATGAGCAGGGCCCCTCTGCAGCGTTCGGAGACCATCTCTGATGCTGTTTGTAGTGCAGCCTGACCATATACTCTTAAGCGCATTATATCCTCGCGGTAAAATGCTAACTTTGGAATGGCTGCACCTAAACATGTCGTGTTTGGTGTCAAACATCTTGGAATACTACCCCCCGCCAATCCTGGCGGCGGGGGTAGCATTCCACCCTTCTAGAGGGAAAGACATGTTAACTCTGGCTTACCCGGTAACTTCTTTCCAGAGCCCTGGCATCACAAAATGGATGCTGCTGCCACAGACACAAGTCTGGCCTCCTGCTGCTGGACGAAACTCCGGCAGGGGAGGCCTGGACAATAGGTTTCCTGTTGCAGGGAGGTGTGACCACCTCCCCAGACAGGATAATGTGTATTGGGGCTGGGTGGGTGCACTCTTAGAGTGCTTTGAAGTCCTGCACTGGGGGAGCAAAAGGCTCCTCTGTGCATATGCCAGTTCAAACCAGCTCAGGGGCTACCTGCCCCTGCTCTGGCGCGAAACTGGACAAAGGGAAGTGGGTGTAGCCACCTCTCCCTTGACCCTCCCATAGGTGGGGTCATAGAGTTAGTCCCTCCCTGTTTTACTGGTTAAAATGGGGAACCCTTGCCACAGCAAGGTTAGATATCCCTGGACTAAACTTTGAAACTGAATCCTGGACCTTCGACGCTCTACATCACGATTAGAGGACTGAAGAATCTCCCTTGGGGTCAAGGAGTGACTCCCTGCTTGGCAGGCACCAAAAACGATAACGACGGTCGCAAACTACGCCGCTCCCGCCGGAGTCCGAAGTCCCTGCAGCCCAAGAAGTGGATTTCCTGACTTCTCCAAGGCCATCGTGAGTCCCCAGCGAAGCTGAGGCAAGTGGACCCCACGAGTGACGAGGAACCGCGACCCCTGGGTACCGTGCACTATTGTCGAGTGCAACCTCTTCACAACGTTCTACGAACCTGTGCTTTGGACCACGTGTGGTCCCAACCTCCAGCAGGAATCCCTCCGAAGATCAGAGGCCTACACCGTCCCGAGTGACCGTGGGCCCCTGTTGAGTGATTCCGCCCGAGGTGTCTTCGCGATCCCTTGCCAGCCGGCTCGTGGGTCCCCAGAAGACTTTCTAAAGAAACCAAAGGGCTCCCCTGGTTGCTCCAGGCCTGCCCTGACTTACCCTCGCTGGGTGAGTTCCCCAGACCTTGCTGGTCTGCACCATCGACGATCTTCAGCTACATCGAGACTTGCCGTTGCCAAGGCTTGTTGGGTCCAATCCGGTCGCCGACACCGCAGCACTCGACAGACATTGTGTACCAGCCCGAATCCTGCTCCTGGTCGCCGACAACGCCTCCTGGACCTCGTGGCTGCAGAAACGAGACGACCGTCAACGCACCTGAAGCACCCGACATCGGTGGGCATCTGCTCATCGCCTTCCTGGTCACTGGCTAGTGACCCAGACTCTGTCCCCTCTGCTTTCAGGTTCTTCAGATCTCCGATCCACTCTTGGATCCACCCGGGCACTTTCCACGTGGTCGCCAGCAGCACGTTGCAGCAGAACGCCATAGAAATCGACGACGAAACCCGACCCCGAAAGGCACCTATGCACCCGGCTTCCCTGGGTGAGGTAACACGAGTACTCCGGTGCTCCCGTGGGTAGAGACTCTTCAAAGTCCTAGATCTCAAAGGGTTTGTTCCTAGTCCTCCGTTAAGTGTCCCTTTCCTTTAATTTCCTGACTGCGACTTTCTCCATAGAAGTAAACGGCGTATCGCGGCTGTGTGTTTACACTGCACGCGTCTCCCGTGGGTCCCCTGTGTCACTACCTTGGGTGGTTCCTTGTGGTCCAAGCACTTCTAGAGGCTCTAGGCCTAGTGTCTAGTTCAGTCGTGGTTCGCATACCACTTTATTGGTATATGGTTTGGTACGCCCCTAGGGCCCAAACGTGTATTTGTGCTATTACTGTGATTTAAGATCTTATAACCTATGTATTTCGAACTCTAGCCTCATAAAGAGACTAGAGGGGTGTGTTTAGTAATAAATACATATATTTTGAATATATACCTGGTGTGGTGCTCTTTCATTTGGTCACTCAAGAGATTATAGACTGGTAAAACAAGCTGCTTTACATTCCTTCAAGACTTAGCCTGAAGGCTGCTCTCCACAGCTACCACTAGGATAGCTTTCAATAAGGTTGTCTTTAACCTACCTACCATAAGAGTCGATTTGGACTGGTGCAAGGTGCCCACTATAATTAGTGGACAGCATATGCCAGGCCAACTTCTCACATTGGTGTGCAGCGTGTGGGATTCCAGCTTGCTATTGTTTTACCAGATAATCTCAATTGAATTGATCAACTGAAAACCACTAAAGGTACCTAAGGTACATATAATTTAAGCTTAGAATATCAGTAAGTTCTACTGAACTTAGAGTTGTGTGTTAAGGGATAGCACAACCCTTTCTACAACTCAAGAGAGTTTAGTAGGCCACACTAGAGTAGGTAGTGCATACACCACACCACACTAGTAATGTCTTTAAAAGCAGGATCCAAAGATGCCTTGCAGGAAGCCATTGAGCTTCCACCCTCCAAGTATGACACACTCCCATTCTTGGAATTGAGAGCTTTGTGTAACGTGAGGAAATTAAGGACAGGCCAAAGTCCCACCACCCAACACCTCCAGGAGTTGTTGGTGGCTTATGATCTTAGTAAGTCCTCAGAGACTGAAGGGGTAGGAGCAGAGGGTGGGCCAGCAGATGAGGAAGGGGCCAGGGGTACCACTACCCCCAGCCCCCTCTGAAACTGACCAGGAGGGTGACAATGACCCTGACCTGGAGAACCCAATCCCTTCTGGGGAAGATGAAGATGAGGATCTAGAGAACCACACCTTTGTCCCCCAGGAAGGATTATGAGTGTGCACAGAAAGTCTAGGTCTCCTTCTCAGGAGTCTAACCACTCTGGCACCTCAATAGGGAGCTCTGTTTCTTCTCACAGGAGGGAATCCTCTCATGAGAGAAGAAAGAGACTGGTCCAGTATGAGGAAACTCAACTAGAGATCAGGAAGAAGCAATTGGCTTTAGATAGAGAATCCCTAGATCTCCTTAGAGAGAGAAGAAAGTTGGGACTAGAGTCCCATGGTGGCAGCAATATCCCTAGAGATAGGGAAAGGTCTTATGACCATAGAAACCTAAACAAGATTGTCCCTCCCTACCAGAGTGGGGATGACATCCACAAATGGATAACTGCACTGGAGAGGGCCTGTAAAGTTCAGAAGGTCCCCCAGAGGCAGTTGGCAGCAATCTTGTGGCTCTCCTTTGCAGACAAAGGTAGAGACAAGCTCCTCACTGTAAGAGAAGAGGATGCTGACAATTACACAGTCTTGAAGAGTGCTCTGATAGATGGGTTTGGCCTAACCACTGAACAGTATAGGTTGAAGTTCAGAGACACCCAAAAGCTCAGACTCAAGACTGGGTTGATTTTGTAGATTGTGCTACAAAGGCTCTGGAAGGTTGGATACATGGCAACAAAGTGCAGGACTTTTAGGATTGTACAATTTGATTATGAGGGAACAGATCCTTAATAATTGTCAAAACCAGCTTTTGCACCAGTATCTGGTGGACTCTGATCTGACCTCTCCCCAAGAATTGGGAAAGAAGGCAGACACATGGGTCAGAACCAGAGTAAAAACTAGAAATCAGGGTGGTGACCAGAAGAAAGATTCTACTAAGTCCCAAGAGAAAGGTGGGGATAAATCTAAGGATAAGTCCCCTACAGGGCCCCAAAATTCCTCTTCTGGGGGTGGGTCCCAAACTCCTTCCTCTCCTGAAAAGAAACCCTATTGCCATGTCTGTAAAAAGCCTGGGCACTGGAAAACTGATCCCAGTTGCCCCAGGATTGGCAATAAAGAAAATGTTCCTCCCACAACTACTACCACCCCTCCTGGTACTACCAGTAGTAATCCTCCAGTTGGGAGTAGTGCACCCAAAAAGTTAGGTGCTTTTGCAAGAGGAACAGAGGTGGGCCCTAGTTTAGACAGGGACCCCTCAACAGACTCCTCTGACTCTGATGGTGGTATAGGATTTGCCACCTTTACCATGGATCCCACAGCATTGGGCAGGTACAGATTGGAGCCAATAATTAATGGTCAGAAAGCTGTGGCATTTAGGGACACAGGGGCTAGTGTCACCATGGTGGCAGGGAAACTAGTACCCCCTCACCAACTTTGACCTGAGTTTAAATACCAGGTGACCAACATTGATGGTGTCAGAACAGATCACCCCATGGCCATAGTCAATCTCAGCTGGGAGGGGGTCACAGGCCCAAAAAGAGTGGCAGTGTCCCCAACCCTACTTGTAGATTGCCTGATGGGCAATGATCTGGAAATTTCAGCCTGGGCTGAAGTTGAACACCAAACCCATCTTAGGATGTTGGGCGTCCCTGTAAAGGTTAGTGGGGCTGTGATGGCCACAGCCCCAGCCCAAGAATTTGGAGAGATGGAGCCTGAAAGAATGGCCCACTCTCCCCAAAAGAGAGCACAAGGGTTGAAGAAAAGTCTTCTTCCCCCAGACAATAGGTAAGGGTCAGCCTCCTCAGGGAACTGACCCTACCCCTAGTGAAGGAACTGCCACAGAGGTAGTCAGGCCTGGCCTGGCCACACCCCTGATGGCAGAGGACCCTTCCAAGGTGGTACTCCAGTCTGGAGCAGGTAACCTGCCCCTCTCTACCCTGCCTCAGTCAGCCCAGGGCTGCAGAGGTCAGGGAGGTCAGTGGACCCCCAGGGCCCCCTGTCCAGAGGAAGCCCCCCATCAGCAGATTAGGGGCACCCAGTCTAGTAGCCCTAGCCAGGTGAAAATTCCTCTACACACTGAGGGATCCCCCATACCTTTATGTAGGGACCTCCCCCAGAAGGACTCTGGTAGGCAAGGGCAAACCTGGGACCAGAAGGTTCCAAACCTGCCATGTCCCTCCAGTGTTCCATCCAAAGGGACCCAACCCCCAGCTGTAGGCAGCCAAAGGTTGACCCTTAGAGCAAAGTGCAACTCAGTCATGGAAAGACAGGCATACATGGTGACCAGTGATCTGAGGAAGCTGAGGCCAACATTCATAGGGCCTCACTTCCCTACTCAGACACCTCGCCAGCCTTGTACTTTACCTAAGCACACCAGAGGTAGTGATTCCCCATGGTGGAGACCCTCTCATACCCTTAGGGTGAGGGATTGCTTAGTGGACCATAACATAGGGGGCAACCATGCTAGTGCAGGTGCTTCCTTATATGGCCACTTAGTCAATATAGGCTCAACTGGCCAAGGTTAGCCTTATCTCCTTTCGTTTGGGGGGTTATGTAGGAAGGTGGAATCTGACTATATGGTTGCCCCCACTTTTTTATGGTGTTTTGCTGGTTTATGACTTAGTTGGACTGGGATCCTGCTATTCAGGGCCCCAGTCTATCTGCTTTCTCTGTAAAAAGGTTTCCATGTGCCTTGGGCACATCTCTGATTGGAATCTGGAGTGCCCTTATAAGTCCCTAGTATATGGTATACTATGTACCAAGGGCATAGGTACCTCAGAGGCCTGCCAGGGGCTGCAGCATATATTATGCCACCCCTGGAAGGCCATCCAAACTGACACCACAGGTCTGCTACTGCAGCCTGGGTAAGGTGGTGCATGCACCCCTTACTGTGGTATAGGTTACCTATATCACTAAACGCATACACACATATAAACCTATAAGTCACTCCTAAGGCAGGCCTTATCAATCCTAAAGGCAGAGTGCATGGTTCCTATGTGAGAGGGTGCCCCTGCATGAGCAGGGCCCCTCTGCAGCGTTCGGAGACCATCTCTGATGCTGTTTGTAGTGCAGCCTGACCATATACTCTTAAGCGCATTATATCCTCGCGGTAAAATGCTAACTTTGGAATGGCTGCACCTAAACATGTCGTGTTTGGTGTCAAACATCTTGGAATACTACCCCCCGCCAATCCTGGCGGCGGGGGTAGCATTCCACCCTTCTAGAGGGAAAGACATGTTAACTCTGGCTTACCCGGTAACTTCTTTCCAGAGCCCTGGCATCACAAAATGGATGCTGCTGCCACAGACACAAGTCTGGCCTCCTGCTGCTGGACGAAACTCCGGCAGGGGAGGCCTGGACAATAGGTTTCCTGTTGCAGGGAGGTGTGACCACCTCCCCAGACAGGATAATGTGTATTGGGGCTGGGTGGGTGCACTCTTAGAGTGCTTTGAAGTCCTGCACTGGGGGAGCAAAAGGCTCCTCTGTGCATATGCCAGTTCAAACCAGCTCAGGGGCTACCTGCCCCTGCTCTGGCGCGAAACTGGACAAAGGGAAGTGGGTGTAGCCACCCCTCCCTTGACCCTCCCATAGGTGGGGTCATAGAGTTAGTCCCTCCCTGTTTTACTGGTTAAAATGGGGAACCCTTGCCACAGCAAGGTTAGATATCCCTGGACTAAACTTTGAAACTGAATCCTGGACCTTCGACGCTCTACATCACGATTAGAGGACTGAAGAATCTCCCTTGGGGTCAAGGAGTGACTCCCTGCTTGGCAGGCACCAAAACGATAACGACGGTCGCAAACTACGCCGCTCCCGCCGGAGTCCGAAGTCCCTGCAGCCCAAGAAGTGGATTTCCTGACTTCTCCAAGGCCATCGTGAGTCCCCAGCGAAGCTGAGGCAAGTGGACCCCACGAGTGACGAGGAACCGCGACCCCTGGGTACCGTGCACTATTGTCGAGTGCAACCCCTTCACAACGTTCTACGAACCTGTGCTTTGGACCACGTGTGGTCCCAACCTCCAGCAGGAATCCCTCCGAAGATCAGAGGCCTACACCGTCCCGAGTGACCGTGGGCCCCTGTTGAGTGATTCCGCCCGAGGTGTCTTCGCGATCCCTTGCCAGCCGGCTCGTGGGTCCCCAGAAGACTTTCTAAAGAAACCAAAGGGCTCCCCTGGTTGCTCCAGGCCTGCCCTGACTTACCCTCGCTGGGTGAGTTCCCCAGACCTTGCTGGTCTGCACCATCGACTATCTTCAGCTACATCGAGACTTGCCGTTGCCAAGGCTTGTTGGTTCCAATCCGGTCGCCGACACCGCAGCACTCGACAGACATTGTGTACCAGCCCGAATCCTGCTCCTGGTCGCCGACAACGCCTCCTGGACCTCGTGGCTGCAGAAACGAGACGACCGTCAACGCACCTGAAGCACCCGACATCGGTGGGCATCTGCTCATCGCCTTCCTGGTCACTGGCTAGTGACCCAGACTCTGTCCCCTCTGCTTTCAGGTTCTTCAGATCTCCGATCCACTCTTGGATCCACCCGGACACTTTCCACGTGGTCGCCAGCAGCACGTTGCAGCAGAACGCCATAGAAATCGACGACGAAACCCGACCCCGAAAGGCACCTATGCACCCGGCTTCCCTGGGTGAGGTAACACGAGTACTCCGGTGCTCCCGTGGGTAGAGACTCTTCAAAGTCCTAGATCTCAAAGGGTTTGTTCCTAGTCCTCCGTTAAGTGTCCCTTTCCTTTAATTTCCTGACTGCGACTTTCTCCATAGAAGTAAACGGCGTATCGCGGCTGTGTGTTTACACTGCACGCGTCTCCCGTGGGTCCCCTGTGTCACTACCTTGGGTGGTTCCTTGTGGTCCAAGCACTTCTAGAGGCTCTAGGCCTAGTGTCTAGTTCAGTCGTGGTTCGCATACCACTTTATTGGTATAGGGTTTGGTACGCCCCTAGGGCCCAAACGTGTATTTGTGCTATTACTGTGATTTAAGATCTTATAACCTATGTACTTCGAACTCTAGCCTCATAAAGAGACTAGAGGGGTGTGTTTAGTAATAAATACATATATTTTGAATATATACCTGGTGTGGTGCTCTTTCATTTGGTCACTCAAGAGATTATAGACTGGTAAAACAAGCTGCTTTACATTCCTTCAAGACTTAGCCTGAAGGCTGCTCTCCACAGCTACCACTAGGATAGCTTTCAATAAGGTTGTCTTTAACCTACCTACCATAAGAGTCGATTTGGACTGGTGCAAGGTGCCCACTATAATTAGTGGACAGCATATGCCAGGCCAACTTCTCACAGACTCTCACTGACTGACTCACTCACTGATTAACTGACTCTCACTGATTGACTCACTCACTGATTAACTGACTCACTCACTGACTCTCTCACTAACTGACTGACTCTCTCACTAACTGACTGACTCTCACTAACTGACTGACTCTCTCTCACTGACTGACTCTCCCACTGACTCTCTCTCACTGACTCTCTCACTGACTCTCTCTCACTGACTCTCTCTCACTGACTCTCTCTCACTGACTCTCTCTCACTGACTCTCTCTCACTGACTGACTCTCACTGACTGACTCTCTCACTCTCTCTCACTGACTAACTGAATGACTCTCTCACTGACTGACTGACTCTCACTAACTGACTGACTCTCTCTCACTGACTGACTCTCTCCCACTGACTCTCTCTCACTGACTCTCTCCCACTGACTCTCTCTCACTGACTCTCTCCCACTGACTCTCTCTCACTGACTCTCTCTCACTGACTGACTCTCTCACTCTCTCTCACTGACTAACTGAATGACTCTCTCACTGACTGACTCACTCACTTTCTCAATATCTCTCTCACTCTCTCACTGACTGACTCTCTGACTTACTGACGCTCTCACTGACTTACTGACTGACTCTCTCACACTGACTGACTCACTCACTCACACTGACTGACTCACTCACTCACACTGACTGACTGACTCACTGACTGACTCTCACTGACTGACTCTCACTGACTGACTCTCACTGACTGACTCTGACTGACTGACTCTGACTGACTGACTCTCACTGACTGACTCTCACTGACTGACTCTGACTGACTGACTCTGACTGACTGACTCTCACTGACTGACTCTCTGACTGACTGACTCTCACTGACTGACTCTCTGACTGACTCTCTCTCTGACTGACTCTCTCTCTGACTCTCTCTCTGACTGACTCTCTCTCTGACTCTCTCTGACTCTCTCTCTGACTGACTGACTGACTGACTGACTCTCTGACTGACTGACTCTCTGACTGACTGACTCTCTGACTGACTGACTCTCTGACTGAGTCTCTGACTCTCTAACTGACACTCTCACTGACACTCTCACTGACACTCTCACTGACACTCTCACTGACACTCTCACTGACACTCTCACCACTGACACTCTCACCACTGACACTCTCACTGACACTCTCACTGACACTCTCACTGACACTCTCACTGACACTCTCACTGACACTCTCACTGACACTCTCACTGACACTCTCACTGACACTCTCACTGACACTCTCACTGACACTCTCACTGACTCTCTCACTGACTCTCTCTGACTGACTGACTCTCTCTGACTGACTGACTCTCTCTGACTGACTCTCTCTCTCTGACTGACTCTCTCTCTCTGACTGCCTCTCTCTCTCACTGACTGACTCTCTCTCTCTCTCTCACTGACTGACTCTCTCACTGACTGACTGTGAGAGGTTGGCCTGGCATATGCTGTCCACTAATTATAGTGGGCACCGTGCACCAGTCCAAATCGACTCTTATGGTAGGTAGGTTAAAGACAACCTTATTGAAAGCTATCCTAGTGGTAGCTATGGAGAGCAGCCTTCAGGCTAAGTCTTGAAGGAATGTAAAGCAGCTTGTTTTACCAGTCTATAATCTCTTGAGTGACCAAATGAAAGAGCACCACACCAGGTATATATTCAAAATATATGTATTTATTACTAAACACACCCCTCTAGTTTCTTTATGAGGCTAGAGTTCGAAGTACATAGGTTATAAGATCTTAAGTCACAGTAATAGCACAAATACACGTTTGGGCCCTAGGGGCGTACCAAACCATATACCAATAAAGTGGTATGCGAACCACGACTGAACTAGACACTAGGCCTAGAGCCTCTAGAAGTGCTTGGACCACAAGGAACCACCCAAGGTAGTGACACAGGGGACCCACGGGAGACGCGTGCAGTGTAAATACACAACCGCGATACGCCGTTAACTTCTATGGAGAAAGTCGGGATCGGGAAAATAGAGGAAAGGGACACTTTAAAGAGGACTAGGACAAAACCCTTTGAGATCTAGGACTTTGAAGAGTCTCTACCCACGGGAGCACCGGAGTACTCGTGTTACCTCACCCAGGGAAGCCGGGTGCATAGGTGCCTTTCGGGGTCGGGTTTCGTCGTCGTTTCGAATGGCGATCTGCTGCAAAGTGCTGCTGGCGGCCAAGAGAAAAGTGTCCGGGTGGATCCAAGAGTGGATCGGAGTTCTGGTGAACCTGAAAGCAGAGGGGACAGAGTCTGGGTCACTAGCCAGTGACCAGGAAGGCGATGGACAGATGCCCACCGATGTCGAGTGCTTCAGGTGCGTTGACGGTCGTCTCGTTTCTGCAGCCACGAGGTCCAGGAGGCGTTGTCGGCGACCAGGAGCAGGATTCGGGCTGGTACACGATGTCTGTCGAGTGCTGCGGTGTCGGCGACCGGATTGGACCCCACAAGCCTTGGCAACGGCAAGTCTCGATGTAGCTGAAGATCGTCGATGGTGCAGACCAGCAAGGTCTGGGGAACTCACCCAGCGAGGGTAAGTCAGGGCAGGCCTGGAGCAACCAGGGGAGCCCTTTGGTTTCTTTAGAAAGTCTTCTGGGGACCCACGAGCCGGCTGGCAAGGGATCGCGAAGACACCTCGGGCGGAATCACTCAACAGGGGCCCACGGTCACTCAGGACGGTGTAGGCCTCTGATCTTCGGAGGGATTCCTGCTGGAGGTTGGGACCACACGTGGTCCAAAGCACAGGTTCGTAGAACGTTGTGAAGGGGTTGCACTCGACAATAGTGCACGGTACCCAGGGGTCGCGGTTCCTCGTCACTCGTGGGGTCCACTTGCCTCAGCTTCGCTGGGGACTCACGATGGCATTGGAGAAGTCAGGAAATCCACTTCTTGGGCTGCAGGGACTTCGGACTCCGGCGGGAGCGGCGTAGTTTGCGACCGTCGTTATCGTTTTTGGTGCCTGCCAAGCAGGGGAGTCACTCCTTGACCCCAAGGAGATTCTTCAGTCCTCTAATCGTGATGTAGAGCGTCGAAGGTCCAGGATTCAGTTTCAAAGTTTAGTCCAGGGATATCTAACCTTGCTGTGGCAAGGGTTCCCCATTTTATCCAGTAAAACAGGGAGGGACTAACTCTATGACCCCACCTATGGGAGGGTCAAGGAGAGGTGGCTACACCCACTTCCCTTTGTCCAGTTTCGCGCCAGAGCAGGGGCAGGTAGCCCCTGAGCTGGTTTGAACTGGCATATGCACAGAGGAGCCTTTTGCTCCCCCAGTGCAGGACTTCAAAGCACTCTAAGAGTGCACCCACCCAGCCCCAATACACATTATCCTGTCTGGGGAGGTGGTCACACCTCCCTGCAACAGGAAACCTATTGTCCAGGCCTCCCCTGCCGGAGTTTCGTCCAGCAGCAGGAGGCCAGACTTGTGTCTGTGGCAGCAGCATCCATTTTGTGATGCCAGGGCTTCAGAAAGAAGTTACCGGGTAAGCCAGAGTTAACATGTCTTTCCCTCTAGAAGGGTGGAATGCTACCCCTGCCGCCAGGATTGGCGGGGGGTAGTATTCCAAGATGTTTGACACCAAACACGACATGTTTAGGTGCAGCCATTCCAAAGTTAGCATTTTACCGCGAGGATATAATGCGCTTAAGAGTATATGGTCAGGCTGCACTACAAACAGCATCAGAGATGGTCTCCGAACGCTGCAGAGGGGCCCTGCTCATGCAGGGCACCCTCTCACATAGGAACCACGCACTCTGCCTTTAGGATTGATAAGGCCTGCCTTAGGAGTGACTTATAGGTTTATATGTGTGTATGTATTTCGTGATATAGGTAACCTATATCACAGTAAGGGGTGCATGCACCACCTTACCCAGGCTGCAGTAGCAGACCTGTGGTGTCAGTTTGGATGGCCTTCCAGGGGTGGCATAATACATGCTGCAGCCCCTGGCAGGCCCTCTGAGGTACCTATGCCCTTGGTACATAGTATACCATATACTAGGGACTTATAAGGGCACTCCAGATTCCAATCAGAGATGTGCCTAAGGCACATGGAAACCATTTTACAGAGAAAGCAGATAGACTGGGGCCCTGAATAGCAGGATCCCAGTCCAACTAAGTCATAAACCAGCAAAACACCATAAAAAAAGTGGGGGCAACCATATAGTCAGATTCCACCTTCCTACACTGACCCTCTCACTGACTGACCTACTCTCTCTCTCACTGACTGACTGACTCTCTCTGACTGACTGACTCTCTCTGACTGACTGACTCTCTCTGACTGACTGACTCTCTCTGACTGACTGACTCTCTCTCTCTCTGACTGACTGACTCTCACTGACTGACTCTCGCTGACTGACTCTCGCTGACTGACTCTCGCTGACTGACTCTCGCTGACTGACTCTCGCTGACTGACTCTCGCTGACTGACTCTCGCTGACTGACTCTCGCTGACTCTCTCGCTGACTCTCTCTCTCACTGACTCTCTCTCTCACTGACTGACTGACTCTCTCTGACTGACTACCTCTCTCTGACTGACTACCTCTCTCACTGACTGACTGACTCTCTCTGACTGACTACCTCTCTCTGACTGACTACCTCTCTCACTGACTGACTGCTCTCTCACTGTCTGACTGACTACCTCTCTCACTGACTGACTACCTCTCTCACTGACTGACTACCTCTCTCACTGACTGACTGACTACCTCTCTCACTGACTGACTGACTACCTCTCTGACTGACTGACTACCTCTCTCACTGACTGACTGACTACCTCTCTCACTGACTGACTGACTACCTCTCTCTGACTGACTACCTCTCTCACTGACTGACTGACTCTCTCTGACTGACTACCTCCCTCACTGACTGACTGCTCTCTCACTGTCTGACTGACTACCTCTCTCACTGACTGACTACCTCTCTCACTGACTGACTGACTACCTCTCTCACTGACTGACTACCTCTCTCACTGACTGACTACCTCTCTCACTGACTGACTACCTCTCTCACTGACTGACTCACTCTCTCTCACTGACTGACTCACTCTCTCTCACTGACTGACTCACTCTCTCTCACTGACTGACTCACTCTCTCTCACTGACTCACTCTCTCTCACTGACTGACTCACTCTCTCTCACTGACTGACTCACTCTCTCTCACTGACTGACTCACTCTCTCTCACTGACTGACTCACTCTCTCTCACTGACTGACTCACTCTCTCTCACTGACTGACTCACTCTCTCTCACTGACTGACTCACTCTCTCTCACTGACTGACTCACTCTCTCTCACTGACTGACTCACTCTCTCTCACTGACTGACTCACTCTCTCTCACTGACTGACTGACTCACTCTCTCTCACTGACTGACTCACTCTCTCTCACTGACTGACTCACTCTCTCTCACTGACTGACTGACTCACTCTCTCTCTCACTGACTGACTGACTCACTCTCTCTCACTGACTGACTGACTCACTCTCTCTCACTGACTGACTGACTGACTCACTCTCTCTCACTGACTGACTGACTGACTCACTCTCTCTCACTGACTGACTGACTCACTCTCTCTCACTGACTGACTGACTCACTCTCTCTCACTGACTGACTGACTCACTCTCTCTCACTGACTGACTGACTGACTCACTCTCTCTCACTGACTGACTGACTCACTCTCTCTCACTGACTGACTCACTCTCTCTCACTGACTGACTCACTCTCTCTGACTGACTCTCTCACTCTCTCTCACTGACTAACTGAATGACTCTCTCACTGACTAACTGAATGACTCTCTCACTGACTGACTCACTCACTTTCTCAATATCTCTCTCTCACTCTCTCACTGACTGACTCTCTGACTTACTGACGCTCTCACTGACTCACTGACTGACTCTCACTGACTGACTCTCACTGACTGACTCTCGCTGACTGACTCTCGCTGACTGACTCTCGCTGACTGACTCTCGCTGACTGACTCTCGCTGACTGACTCTCGCTGACTGACTCTCGCTGACTGACTCTCGCTGACTGACTCTCGCTGACTGACTCTCGCTGACTGACTCTCGCTGACTCTCTCGCTGACTCTCTCGCTGACTCTCACTGACTCTCTCTCACTGACTGACTGACTCTCTCTGACTGACTACCTCTCTCACTGACTGACTGCTCTCTCACTGTCTGACTGACTACCTCTCTCACTGACTGACTACCTCTCTCACTGACTGACTCACTCTCTCTCACTGACTGACTCACTCTCTCTCACTGACTCACTCTCTCTCACTGACTGACTCACTCTCTCTCACTGACTGACTCACTCTCTCTCACTGACTGACTCACTCTCTCTCACTGACTGACTCACTCTCTCTCACTGACTGACTCACTCTCTCTCACTGACTGACTCACTCTCTCTCACTGACTGACTCACTCTCTCTCACTGACTCACTCTCTCTCACTGACTGACTCACTCTCTCTCACTGACTGACTGACTCACTCTCTCTCACTGACTCACTCTCTCTCACTGACTCACTCTCTCTCACTGACTCACTCTCTCTCACTGACTCACTCTCTCTCACTGACTGACTCTCTCTCACTGACTCTCTCACTCTCTCTCTCACTGACTCTCTCACTGACTCTCTCTCTCACTGACTCTCTCACTGACTGACTCTCTCACTGACTGACTCACTCTCTCACTGACTGACTCACTCTCTCACTGACTGACTCACTCTCTCTCACTGACTGACTCACTCTCTCTCACTGACTGACTCACTCTCTCTCACTGACTGACTCACTCTCTCTCACTGACTGACTCACTCTCTCTCACTGACTGACTCACTCTCTCTCACTGACTGACTCACTCTCTCTCACTGACTGACTCACTCTCTCTCACTGACTGACTCACTCTCTCTCACTGACTGACTCACTCTCTCTCACTGACTGACTCACTCTCTCTCACTGACTGACTCACTCTCTCTCACTGACTGACTCACTCTCTCTCACTGACTGACTCACTCTCTCTCACTGACTGACTGACTGACTCACTCTCTCTCACTGACTGACTGACTCACTCTCTCTCACTGACTGACTCACTCTCTCTCACTGACTGACTCACTCTCTCTCACTGACTGACTCACTCTCTCTCACTGACTGACTCTCTCTCTCACTGACTGACTCACTCTCTCTCACTGACTGACTCACTCTCTCTCTCACTGACTGACTCACTCTCTCTCACTGACTGACTCACTCTCTCTCACTGACTCACTCTCTCTCACTGACTGACTCACTCTCTCTCACTGACTGACTCACTCTCTCTCACTGACTGACTCTCTCTCACTGACTGACTCTCTCACTGACTCTCTCTCTCTCACTGACTCTCTCACTCTCTCTCTCACTGACTCTCTCACTCTCTCTCTCACTGACTCTCTCACTGACTGACTGACTCTCTCACTGACTGACTCTCTCACTGACTGACTCTCTCACTGACTGACTCTCTCACTGACTGACTCTCTCACTGACTGACTCTCTCACTGACTGACTCTCTCACTGACTGACTCTCTCACTGACTGACTCTCTCACTGACTGACTGACTCTCTCACTGACTGACTGACTCTCTCACTGACTGACTGACTCTCTCACTGACTGACTGACTCTCTCACTGACTGACTGACTCTCTCACTGACTGACTGACTCTCTCACTGACTGACTGACTCTCTCACTGACTGCCTGACTCTCTCACTGACTGACTGACTCTCTCACTCACTGACTGACTCTCTCACTCACTGACTGACTCTCTCACTCACTGACTGACTCTCTCACTCACTCACTGACTCTCTCACTCACTCACTGACTCTCTCACTCACTCACTGACTCTCTCACTCACTCACTGACTCTCTCACTCACTCACTGACTCTCTCACTCACTCACTGACTCTCTCACTCACTCACTCACTGACTCTCTCACTCACTCACTGACTCTCTCACTCACTCACTGACTCTCTCACTCACTGACTCTCTCACTCACTGACTCTCTCACTCACTGACTCTCTCACTCACTCACTGACTCACTCACTCACTGACTCTCTCACTCACTGACTCTCTCACTCACTGACTCTCTCACTCACTGACTCTCTCACTCACTGACTGACTCTCTCACTCACTGACTGACTCTCTCTCACTGACTGACTCTCTCTCTCACTGACTGACTCTCTCTCTCACTGACTGACTCTCTCTCACTGACTGACTCTCTCTCTCACTGACTGACTCTCTCTCTCACTGACTGACTCTCTCTCTCACTGACTGACTCTCTCTCTCACTGACTGACTCTCTCTCTCACTGACTGACTCTCTCACTCACTGACTGACTCTCTCACTCACTGACTCTCTCACTCACTGACTCACTGACTCACTGACTCACTGACTAACTGACTCTCACTCTCACTAACTGACTAACTGACCAACTCTCTCTCACTGACTCTCTCACTGACTGGCTAACTGACTCTCTCTCTCTCTCTCTCTCACTGACTGACTCTCTCTCTCTCACTGACTCTCTCTCTCACAGACTCTCTCTCTCACTGACTCTCTCTCTCACTGACTCTCTCTCTCACTGACTCTCTCTCTCTCTCACTGACTGACTCTCACTGACTGACCGACTCTCTCTCACTGACTGACTCTCACTCTCTCCAACTGACTAACTGAATGACTCTCACTGACTGACTCACTCACTTTCTCAATATCTCTCTCACTCACTCTCTCACTGACTCTCTGACTTACTGACGCTCTCACTCTATCTCTCTGACTGACTCACTGACTTACTGACTCTCACACTGACTGACTCTCTCACACTGACTGACTCTCTCACACTGACTGACTCTCTCACACTGACTGACTCTCTCACACTGACTGACTCTCTCACACTGACTGACTCTCTCACACTGACTGACTCTCTCACACTGACTGACTCTCTCACACTGACTGACTCTCTCACACTGACTGACTCTCTCACACTGACTGACTCTCTCACACTGACTGACTCTCTCACACTGACTGACTCTCTCACACTGACTGACTCTCTCACACTGACTGACTCTCTCACACTGACTGACTCTCTCACTCTGACTGACACTCACTCACTCACTCTGACTGACACTCACTCACTCACTCTGACTGACACTCACTCACTCACTCTGACTGACTCACTCACTCACTCACTCTGACTGACTCACTCACTCACTCACTCACTCTGACTCTCACTCACTCACTCTGACTGACTCTCACTCACTCTCACTCACTGACTCTCACTCACTCTCACTCACTGACTGACTCTCTGACTGACTGACTCTCTGACTGACTGACTCTCTGACTGACTGACTCTCTGACTGACTGACTCTGACTCTCTGACTGACTCTCAGACTGACTCTCAGACTGACTCTCAGACTGACTCTCAGACTGACTCTCTGACTGACTCTCTGACTGACTCTCTGACTGACTCTCTGACTGACTCTCTGACTGACTCTCTGACTGACTCTCTGACTGACTCTCTGACTGACTCTGACTGACTCTCTCACTGACTCTCTCACTGACTCTCTCACTGACTCTCTCACTGACTGACTGACTCTCACTCACTCTCACTGACTGACTCTCACTCACTCTCACTGACTGACTCTCACTCACTCTCACTGACTGACTCTCACTCACTCTCACTGACTGACTCTCACTCACTCTCACTCACTCTCACTGACTCTCACTCACTCTCACTCACTCTCACTGACACTCACTCACTCTCACTCACTCTCACTGACTGACTCTCACTCACTCTCACTGACTGACTCTCACTCACTCTCACTGACTGACTCTCACTCACTCTCACTGACTGACTCTCACTCACTCTCACTGACTGACTCACTCACTCACTCTCACTGACTCACTCACTCACTCTCACTGACTGACTCACTCACTCTCACTGACTGACTCTCACTCACTCTCACTGACTGACTCTCACTCACTCTCACTGACTGACTCTCACTCACTCTCACTGACTGACTCTCACTCACTCTCACTGACTGACTCTCACTCACTCTCACTGACTGACTCTCACTCACTGACTCTCACTCACTCTCACTGACTGACTCTCACTCACTCTCACTCACTGACTCTCACTCACTCTCACTCACTGACTCTCACTCACTCTCACTCACTGACTCTCACTCACTCTCACTCACTGACTGACTCTCTGACTGACTGACTGACTCTCTGACTGACTCTCTGACTGACTCTCTGACTGACTCTCTGACTGACTCTCTGACTGACTCTCTGACTGACTGACTCTCTGACTGACTGACTCTCTGACTGACTGACTCTCTGACTGACTGACTCTCTGACTGACTGACTCTCTGACTGACTGACCCTCTGACTGACCCTCTGACTGACCCTCTGACTGACCCTCTGACTGACGCTCTGACTGACGCTCTGACTGACTCTCTGACTGACTCTCTGACTGACTCTCTGACTGCCTCTCTGACTGCCTCTCTGACTGCCTCTCTGACTGCCTCTCTGACTGCCTCTCTGACTGACTCTCTGACTGACTCTCTGACTGACTCTCTGACTGACTCTCTGACTGACTCTCTGACTGACTCTCTGACTGACTGACTCACTCTCTGACTGACTGACTCACTCTCTGACTGACTGACTCACTCTCTGACTGACTGACTGACTCTCTGACTGACTCTCTGACTGACTGACCCTCTGACTGACTGACCCTCTGACTGACTGACCCTCTGACTGACTGACCCTCTGACTGACTGACCCTCTGACTGACTGACCCTCTGACTGACTCTCTGACTGACTCTCTGACTGACTCTCTGACTGACTCTCTGACTGCCTCTCTGACTGCCTCTCTGACTGCCTCTCTGACTGCCTCTCTGACTGACTCTCTGACTGACTCTGACTGACTCTCTGACTGACTCTCTGACTGACTGACTCACTCTCTGACTGACTGACTCACTCTCTGACTGACTGACTCTCTGACTGACTGACTCTCTGACTGACTGACTGACTGACTCTCTGACTGACTGACTCTCTGACTGACTGACTCTCTGACTGACTGACTCTCTGACTGACTGACTCTCTGACTGACTGACTCTCTGACTGACTGACTCTCTGACTGACTGACTCTCTGACTGACTGACTCTGACTGACTCTCAGTCATGACTGACTTTCTGACTGACTTTCTGACTGACTTTCTGACTGACTCTCTGACTGACTCACTGACTGACTCTCTGACTGACTCTCTGACTGACTCTCTGACTCTGACTGACTCTCTGACTGACTGACTCTCTGACTGACTCTCTGACTGACTCTCTGACTGACTCTCTGACTGACTCTCTGACTGACTCTCTGACTGACTGACTCTCTGACTCTCTGACTGACTGACTCTCTGACTGACTCTCTGACTGACTGACTCTCTGACTGACTCTCTGACTGACTGACTCTCTGACTGACTCTCTGACTGACTCTGACTCTCTGACTGACTCTGACTCTCTGACTGACTGACTCTCTGACTGACTGACTCTCTGACTGACTGACTCTCTGACTGACTCTGACTGACTCTCTGACTGACTCTCTGACTGACTCTCTGACTGACTCTCTGACTGACTCTCTGACTGACTCTCTCACTGACTGACTCTCTGACTGACTCTCTCACTGACTGACTCGCTCACTCACTCTCACTGACTGACTCTCACTCACTCTCACTGACTGACTCTCACTCACTCTCACTGACTGACTCACTCACTCTCACTGACTGACTCTCACTCACTCTCACTGACTGACACTCACTCACTCTCACTGACTGACTCTCACTCTCACTGACTGACTCTCACTCACTCTCACTGACTGACTCTCACTCACTCTCACTGACTGACTCACTCACTCACTCTGACTGACTCACTCACTCACTCACTCACTCTCACTGACTGACTCTCACTCACTCTCACTGTGACTCTCACTCACTCTCACTGTGACTCTCACTCACTCTCACTGTGACTCTCACTCACTCTCACTGACTGACTCACTCACTCTCACTGACTGACTCACTCACTCTCACTGACTGACTCTCACTCACTCTCACTGACTGACTCTCACTCACTCTCACTGACTGACTCTCACTCACTATCACTCTCACTCACTCTCACTCTCTGACTGACTGACTCTCTGACTGACTGACTCTCTGACTGACTGACTCTCTGACTGACTCTCTGACTGACTGACTCTCTGACTGGCTGACTCTCTGACTGGCTGACTCTCTGACTGGCTGACTCTCTGACTGGCTGACTCTCTCTGACTGGCTGACTCTCTGACTGACTGACTCTCTGACTGACTGACTCTCTGACTGACTCTCTGACTGACTCTCTGACTGACTCTCTGACTGACTCTCTGACTGACTCTGACTGACTCTCTGACTGACTCTCTGACTCTCTGACTGACTCTCTAACTATCTCTCTCACTGACTGACTCTCTAACTATCTCTCTCACTGACTGACTCTCACTCACTCTCTCATTGACTGACTGACTCTCACTCACTCTCTCATTGACTGACTGACTCATTGACTGACTCTCTCATTGACTGACTCTCTCATTGACTGACTCTCTCATTGACTGACTCTCTCATTGACTGACTCGCTCATTGACTGACTCTCATTGACTGACTCTCATTGACTGACTCTCTCATTGACTGACTCTCTCATTGACTGACTCTCTCATTGACTGACTCTCTCATTGACTGACTCTCTCACTGACTGACTCTCTCACTGACTGACTCTCTCACTGACTGACTCTCTCACTGACTCTCTCACTGACTGACTCTCTCACTGACTGACTCTCTCACTGACTGACTCTCTCACTGACTGACTCTCTCACTGACTGACTCTCTCACTGACTGACTCTCTCACTGACTGACTCTCTCACTGACTGACTCTCTCACTGACTGACTCTCTCACTGACTGACTGACTCTCTCTCTCACTGACTGACTGACTCTCTCTCTCACTGACTGACTGACTCTCTCTCTCACTGACTGACTCTCTCTCACTGACTGACTGACTCTCTCTCTCACTGACTGACTCTCTCTCACTGACTGACTGACTCTCTCTAACTATCTCTCACTGACTGACTGACTCTCTCTAACTATCTCTCTCACTGACTGACTGACTCTCTAACTCTCTCTCTCTCTCACTGACTGACTGACTCTCTAACTCTCTCTCTCTCTCACTGACTGACTCTCACTCACTCTCTCTCTCTCTCACTGACTGACTCTCACTCACTCTCTCTCTCTCACTGACTGACTGACTCTCTCTCACTCTCTCTCTCTCACTGACTGACTGACTCTCTCTCACTCTCTCTCTCTCACTGACTGACTGACTCTCTCTCACTGACTGACTCTCTCTCACTGACTGACTCTCTCTCACTGACTGACTCTCTCTCACTGACTGACTCTCTCTCACTGACTGACTCTCTCTCTCACTGACTGACTCTCTCTCTCACTGACTGACTCTCTCTCACTGACTGACTCTCTCTCTCACTGACTGACTCTCTCTCTCACTGACTGACTCTCTCTCTCACTGACTGACTCTCTCTCACTGACTGACACTCTCACTCTCTCTCACTGACTCTCTCTCACTGACTCTCTAACTCTCTCTCTCACTGACTGACTCTCTCACTGACTGACTCTCACTCTCACTGACACTCTCTGACTCTCTCATTGACTGACTCTCTCATTGACTGACTCTCTCATTGACTGACTCTCTCATTGACTGACTCTCTCATTGACTGACTCTCTCATTGACTGACTCTCTCACTGACTGACTCTCTCACTGACTGACTCTCTCACTGACTGACTCTCTCACTGACTGACTCTCTCACTGACTGACTCTCTCACTGACTGACTCTCTCACTGACTGACTCTCACTCTCTCTCTCTCACTGACTCTCTCATTGACTGACTGACTCTCTCATTGACTGACTGACTCTCTCATTGACTGACTGACTCTCTCATTGACTGACTGACTCTCTCATTGACTGACTGACTCTCTCATTGACTGACTGACTGACTCTCTAACTATCTCTCTCACTGACTGACTGACTCTCTCACTGACTGACTCTCACTCACTCTCTCATTGACTGACTGACTCTCTGACTGACTCTCTGACTGACTCTCTGACTGACTCTCTGACTGACTCTCTGACTGACTCTCTGACTGACTCTCTGACTGACTGACTCTCTCTGACTGACTGACTCTCTCACTGACTTGACTGACTCTCTCACTGACTGACTCTCTGACTGACTGACTCTCTGACTGACTGACTCTCTGACTGACTCTCTGACTGACTCTCTGACTGACTCTCTGACTGACTCTCTGACTGACTCTCTGACTGACTCTCTGACTGACTCTCTCACTGACTCTCTCACTGACTCTCTCACTGACTGACTGACTCTCTCACTGACTGACTCTCTCACTGACTGACTCTCTCACTGACTGACTCTCTCACTGACTGACTGACTCTCTCACTGACTGACTGACTCTCTCACTGACTGACTGACTCTCTCACTGACTGACTGACTCTCTCACTGACTGACTGACTCTCTCACTGACTGACTGACTCTCTCACTGACTGACTGACTCTCTCACTGACTGACTCTCTCACTGACTGACTCTCTCACTGACTGACTCTCTCACTGACTGACTCTCTCACTGACTGACTCTCTCACTGACTGACTCTCTCACTGACTGACTCTCTCACTGACTGACTCTCTCACTGACTGACTCTCTCACTGACTGACTCTCTCACTGACTGACTCTCTCACTGACTGACTCTCTCACTGACTGACTCTCTCACTGACTGACTCTCTCTCTCACTGACTGACTCTCTCACTGACTGACTCTCTCTCTCACTGACTCTCTCTCTCACTGACTGACTCTCTCTCTCACTGACTCTCTCTCTCACTGACTCTCTCTCTCACTGACTGACTCTCTCTCTGACTCTCTCACTGACTCTCTCACTGACTCTCTCACTGACTCTCTCTCTCACTGACTCTCTCACTGACTCTCTCACTGACTCTCTCACTGACTCTCTCTCTCACTGACTGACTCTCTGACTCTCTCTCTCTCACGGACTCTCTCTCTCACTGACTGACTGACTCTCACTGACTCTCTCTCACTGACTGACTGACATTCTCACTCTCTCTCACTGACTGACTCTCTCACTGACTGACTCTCTCACTGACTGACTCTCTCACTGACTGACTCTCTCACTGACTGACTCTCTCACTGACTGACTCTCTCACTGACTGACTCTCTCACTGACCGACTCTCTCACTGACCGACTCTCTCACTGACCGACTCTCTCACTGACCGACTCTCTCACTGACCGACTCTCTCACTGACCGACTCTCTCACTGACTGACTGACTCTCTCTCACTGACTGACTCTCTGACTCTCTCTCTCTCTCACTGACTCTCTCTCTCTCACTGACTCTCTCTCTCTCTCTCTCTCTCTCACTGACTGACTCTCACTGACTCTCTCTCACTGACTGACTGACATTCTCACTCTCTCTCACTGACTGACTCTCTCACTGACTGACTCTCTCACTGACTGACTCTCTCACTGACTGACTCTCTCACTGACTGACTCTCTCACTGACTGACTCTCTCACTGACTGACTCTCTCACTGACTGACTCTCTCACTGACTGACTCTCTCACTGACTGACTCTCTCACTGACCGACTCTCTCACTGACCGACTCTCTCACTGACCGACTCTCTCACTGACCGACTCTCTCACTGACCGACTCTCTCACTGACTCTCTCACTGACTCTCTCACTGACTCTCTCACTGACTCTCTCACTGACTCTCTCACTGACTCTCTCACTGACTCTCTCACTGACTGACTCTCTCACTGACTGACTCTCTCACTGACTGACTCTCTCACTGACTGACTCTCTCACTGACTGACTCTCTCACTGACTGACTCTCTCACTGACTGACTGACTCTCTCTCTCACTGACTGACTCTCTCTCTCACTGACTGACTCTCTGACTCTCTCTCTCTCTCTCTCTCACTGACTCTCTCTGACTCTCACTGACTGACTCTCACTGACTGACTCTCACTGACTGACTCTCACTGACTGACTCTCACTGACTGACTCTCACTGACTGACTCTCACTGACTGACTCTCACTGACTGACTCTCACTGACTGACTCTCACTGACTGACTCTCACTGACTGACTCTCACTGACTGACTCTCTCACTGACTGACTCTCTCACTGACTGACTCTCTCACTGACTGACTCTCTCACTGACTGGCTCTCTCACTGACTGGCTCTCTCACTGACTGACTCTCTCACTGACTGACTCTCTCACTGACTGACTCTCTCACTGACTGACTCTCTCACTGACTGACTCTCTCACTGACTGACTCTCTCACTGACTGACTCTCTCACTGACTGACTCTCTCACTGACTGACTCTCTCACTGACTGACTCTCTCACTGACTGACTCTCTCACTGACTGACTCTCTCACTGACTGACTCTCTCACTGACTGACTCTCTCACTGACTGACTCTCTCACTGACTGACTCTCTCACTGACTCACTCTCTCACTGACTCACTCTCTCACTGACTCACTCTCTCACTGACTCACTCTCTCACTGACTCACTCTCTCACTGACTCACTCTCTCACTGACTCACTCTCTCACTGACTCACTCTCTCACTGACTCACTCACTCACTGACTCACTCACTCACTGACTCACTCACTCACTGACTCACTCACTCACTGACTCACTCACTCACTGACTCTCTCACTGACTCGCTCACTCACTGACTGACTGACTCACTCACTGACTCGCTCACTCACTGACTGACTGACTGACTCTCTCACTGACTGACTCTCTCACTCTCTCTCTGACTAACTGAATGACTCTCACTGACTGACTCACTCACTGACTCACTCACTCACTCGCTGACTCTCTCACTGACTCACTCACTCACTGACTAACTAACTCACTCGCTGACTCGCTCACTCACTGACTGACTGACTCTCTCACTGACTGACTCTCTCACTCTCTCACTGACTCTCTGACTTACTGACGCTCTCACTCTATCTCTCTGACTGACTCTCTCACTGACTTACTGACTCTCTCACACTGACTGACTCTCACACTGACTGACTCACTCACACTGACTGACACTCACTCACTCACACTGACTGACACTCACTCACTCACACTGACTGACACTCACACTGACTGACACTCACTCACACTGACTGACACTCACTCACTCACACTGACTGACACTCACTCACTCTGACTGACTGACTCTCACTCACTCTCACTGACTGACTCTCACTCACTCTCACTGACTGACTCTCACTCACTCTCACTGACTGACTCTCACTCACTCTCACTGACTGACTCTCACTCACTCTCACTGACTGACTCTCACTCACTCTCACTGACTGACTCTCACTCACTGACTGACACTCACTGACTCTCACTCACTCTCACTGACTGACTGACTCTCTGACTGACTCTCTGACTGACTGACTCTCTGACTGACTCTCTGACTGACTCTCTGACTGACTCTCTGACTGACTCTCTGACTGACTCTCTGACTGACTGACTCTCTAGAGTGACTCTCTGACTGACTCTCTGACTGACTCTCTGACTGACTCTCTGACTGACTCTCTGACTGACTCTCTGACTGACTGACTCGACTGACTCTCTGACTGACTGACTCTCTGACTGACTGACTCTCTGACTGACTGACTCTCTGACTGACTGACTCTCTGACTGACTGACTCTCTGACTGACTCTCTGACTGACTGACTCTCTGACTGACTGACTCTCTGACTGACTGACTCTCTGACTGACTGACTCTCTGACTGACTGACTCTCTGACTGACTGACTCTCTGACTGACTCTCTG
This sequence comes from Calotriton arnoldi, assembly GCA_963921515.1. Taxonomy (NCBI): domain Eukaryota; kingdom Metazoa; phylum Chordata; class Amphibia; order Caudata; family Salamandridae; genus Calotriton; species Calotriton arnoldi. The sequence goes on along the minus strand of CAWUFW010001372.1, from coordinate 2,110,171 downwards.
ACTGACTCTCTGACTGACTCTCTGACTGACTCTCTGACTGACTCTCTGACTGACTCTCTGACTGACTCTCTGACTGACTCTCTCACTGACTCTCTGACTGACTCTCTCACTGACTGACTCTCTCACTGACTGACTCTCTCACTGACTGACTCTCTCACTCACTCACACTGACTGACTCACTCACTCACTCTCTGACTGACTCTCTCACTGACTCTCTCACTGACTCTCTCACTGACTCTCACTGACTCTCTCACTGACTCTCTCACTGACTCTCTCACTGACTCTCTCACTGACTCTCTCACTGACTCTCTCACTGACTCTCTCACTGACTCTCTCACTGACTCTCTCACTGACTGACTCTCTCACTGACTGACTCTCTCACTCTCTCTCACTGACTGACTCTCTCACTCTCTCACTAACTGACTGACTCTCTCACTCTCTCACTAACTGACTGACTCTCTCACTGACTGACTCTCTCACTGACTGACTCTCTCACTGACTGACTCTCTCACTGACTGACTCTCTCACTGACTGACTCTCTCACTGACTGACTCTCTCACTGACTGACTGACTCTCTCACTGACTGACTCTCTCACTGACTGACTCTCTCACTGACTGACTGACTCTCTCTCTCTCACTGACTCTCTCACTGACTGACTGACTCTCTCTCTCACTGACTCTCTCACTGACTGACTCTTTCACTGACTGACTCTTTCACTGACTGACTCTCTCACTGACTGACTCTCTCACTGACTGACTCTCTCACTGACTGACTCTCTCACTGACTGACTCTCTCACTGACTGACTCTCTCTCACTGACTGACTCTCTCTCACTGACTGACTCTCTCTCACTGACTGACTCTCTCTCACTGACTGAACTGACTCTCTCTCACTGACTGACTCTCTCTCACTGACTGACTCTCTCTCACTGACTGACTCTCTCTCACTGACTGACTCTCTCTCTCACTGACTGACTCTCTCTCTCACTGACTGACTCTCTCTCTCACTGACTGACTCTCTCTCTCACTGACTGACTCTCACTCTCACTGACTGACTCTCACTCTCACTGACTGACTCTCACTCTCACTGACTGACTCTCACTCACTCTCACTGACTGACTCTCACTGACTGACTCTCACTCACTGACTGACACTCACTGACTCTCACTCACTCACTGACTGACTGACTCTCTGACTGACTCTCTGACTGACTGACTCTCTGACTGACTCTCTGACTGACTCTCTGACTGACTCTCTGACTGACTCTCTGACTGACTCTCTGACTGACTGACTCTCTAGAGTGACTCTCTGACTCTCTGACTGACTCTCTGACTGACTGACTCTCTAGAGTGACTCTCTGACTGACTCTCTGACTGACTCTCTGACTGACTCTCTGACTGACTCTCTGACTGACTCTCTGACTGACTCTCTGACTGACTCTCTGACTGACTGACTGACTGACTCGACTGACTCTCTGACTGACTGACTCTCTGACTGACTGACTCTCTGACTGACTGACTCTCTGACTGACTGACTCTCTGACTGACTGACTCTCTGACTGACTGACTCTCTGACTGACTGACTCTCTGACTGACTGACTCTCTGACTGACTGACTCTCTGACTGACTGACTCTCTGACTGACTCTCTGACTGACTCTCTCACTGACTGACTCTCTCACTGACTGACTCTCTCACTGACTGACTCTCTCACTGACTGACTCTCTCACTGACTGACTCTCTCACTCACTCACACTGACTGACTCACTCACTGACTCTCTCTGACTGACTCTCTCACTGACTCTCTCACTGACTCTCTCACTGACTCTCTCACTGACTCTCTCACTGACTCTCTCACTGACTCTCTCACTGACTGACTCTCTCACTGACTGACATTCTCACTCTCTCTCACTGACTGACTCTCTCACTCTCTCACTAACTGACTGACTCTCTCACTCTCTCACTAACTGACTCTCTCATTGACTGACTCTCTCATTGACTGACTCTCTCATTGACTGACTCTCTCATTGACTGACTCTCTCATTGACTGACTCTCTCACTGACTCTCTCACTGACTCTCTCACTGACTCTCTCACTGACTCTCTCACTGACTCTCTCACTGACTCTCTCACTGACTCTCTCACTGACTCTCTCACTGACTCTCTCACTCTCTCACTGACTGACTCTCTCACTGACTGACTCTCTCACTGACTGACTCTCTCACTGACTGACTCTCTCACTGACTGACTCTCTCACTGACTGACTCTCTCACTGACTGACTCTCTCACTGACTGACTCTCTCACTGACTGACTGACTCTCTCACTGACTGACTGACTCTCTCACTGACTGACTCTCTCACTGACTGACTCTCTCACTGACTGACTGACTCTCTCACTGACTGACTGACTCTCTCACTGACTCTCTCACTGACTGACTCTTTCACTGACTGACTCTCTCACTGACTGACTCTCTCACTGACTGACTCTCTCACTGACTGACTCTCTCACTGACTGACTCTCTCACTGACTGACTCTCTCACTGACTGACTCTCTCACTGACTGACTCTCTCTCACTGACTGACTCTCTCTCACTGACTGACTCTCTCTCACTGACTGACTCTCTCTCACTGACTGACTCTCTCTCACTGACTGACTCTCTCTCACTGACTGACTCTCTCTCACTGACTGACTCTCTCTCACTGACTGACTCTCTCTCACTGACTGACTCTCTCTCACTGACTGACTCTCTCTCTCACTGACTGACTCGCTCTCTCACTGACTGACTTCTCTCTCACTGACTGACTCTCTCTCTCACTGACTGACTCTCTCTCTCACTGACTGACTCTCTCTCTCACTGACTGACTCTCTCTCTCACTGACTGACTCTCTCTCTCACTGACTGACTCTCTCTCTCACTGACTGACTCTCTCTCTGACTGACTGACTCTCTCTCTGACTGACTGACTCTCTCTCTGACTGACTCTCACTCTCTCTCACTGACTCTCACTCTCGCTCACTGACTCTCACTCTCTCTCACTGACTCTCACTCTCTCTCACTGACTGACTGACACTCTCACTCTCTCTCTCACTAACTGACTCTCTCACTGACTGACTGACTCTCTCACTGACTGACTGACTCTCTCTCTCACTGACTGACTCTCTCTCACTGACTGACTCTCTCTCACTGACTGACTCTCTGACTCTCTCTCTCTCTCTCTCACTGACTCTCTCTGACTCTCACTGACTGACTCTCACTGACTGACTCTCACTGACTGACTCTCTCACTGACTGACTCTCTCACTGACTGACTCTCTCACTGACTGACTCTCTCACTGACTGACTCTCTCACTGACTGACTCTCTCACTGACTGACTCTCTCACTGACTGACTCTCTCACTGACTGACTCTCTCACTGACTGACTCTCACTGACTGACTCTCACTGACTGACTCTCACTGACTGACTCTCTCACTGACTGACTCTCTCACTGACTGACTCTCTCACTGACTGACTCTCTCACTGACTGACTCTCTCACTGACTGACTCTCTCACTGACTGACTCTCTCACTGACTGACTCTCTCACTGACTGACTCTCTCACTGACTGACTCTCTCACTCACTCACTCTCTCACTCACACACTCACTCACTGACTCACTCACTCACTGACTCACTCACTCACTGACTCACTCACTCACTGACTCTCTCACTGACTCACTCACTCACTGACTAACTGACTCACTGACTAACTGACTCACTCACTGACTCGCTCACTCACTGACTGACTGACTGACTCTCTCACTGACTGACTCTCTCACTCTCTCTCTCACTGACTAACTGAATGACTCTCACTGACTGACTCACTCACTGACTCACTCACTCACTCGCTGACTCTCTCACTGACTCACTCACTCACTGACTAACTGACTCACTCACTGACTCGCTCACTCACTGACTGACTCTCTCACTGACTGACTCTCTCACTCTCTCACTGACTCTCTGACTTACTGACGCTCTCACTCTCTCACACTGACTGACACTCACTCACACTGACTGACACTCACTCACACTGACTGACACTCACTCACACTGACTGACACTCACTCACACTGACTGACACTCACTCACACTGACTGACACTCACTCACACTGACTGACTGACTCACTCACACTGACTGACTCACTCCCTCACTCACTCTGACTGACACTCACTCACTCTCACTGACTGACTCTCACTCACTCTCACTGACTGACTCTCACTCACTCTCACTGACTGACTCTCACTCACTCTCACTGACTGACTCTCACTCACTCTCACTGACTGACTCTCACTCACTCTCACTGACTGACTCTCACTCACTCTCACTGACTGACTCTCACTGACTGACTCTCACTGACTGACTCTCACTGACTGACACTCACTGACTGACACTCACTGACTCTCACTCACTCTCACTGACTGACTCTCTGACTGACTCTCTGACTGACTGACTCTCTGACTGACTGACTCTCTGACTGACTGACTCTCTGACTGACTGACTCTCTGACTGACTGACTCTCTGACTGACTGACTCTCTGACTGACTGACTCTGACTGACTGACTCTCTGACTGACTGACTCTCTAGACTGACTCTCTGACTGACTCTCTGACTGACTCTCTGACTGACTCTCTGACTGACTCTCTGACTGACTCTCTGACTGACTCTCTGACTGACTCTCTGACTGACTCTCTGACTGACTCTCTGACTGACTCTCTGACTGACTGACTCTCTGACTGACTCTCTGACTGACTGACTCTCTGACTGACTCTCTCACTGACTGACTCTCTCACTGACTGACTCTCTCACTGACTGACTCTCTCACTGACTGACTCTCTCACTGACTGACTCTCTCACTGACTGACTGACTCACTCACTCACACTGACTGACTCACTCACTCACTCACACTGACTGACTCACTCACTCACTCTCTCTGACTGACTCTCTCACTGACTCTCTCACTGACTCTCTCACTGACTCTCTCACTGACTCTCTCTCTCTCACTGACTCTCTCACTGACTGACTCTCTCACTCTCTCTCACTGACTGACTCTCTCACTCTCTCACTAACTGACTGACTCTCTCACTCTCTCACTAACTGACTGACTCTCTCATTGACTGACTCTCATTGACTGACTCTCTCATTGACTGACTCTCTCATTGACTGACTCTCTCACTGACTCTCTCACTGACTCTCTCACTGACTCTCTCACTGACTCTCTCACTGACTCTCTCACTGACTCTCTCACTGACTCTCTCACTAACTGACTCTCTCACTCTCTCACTGACTGACTCTCTCACTGACTGACTCTCTCACTGACTGACTCTCTCACTGACTGACTCTCTCACTGACTGACTCTCTCACTGACTGACTCTCTCACTGACTGACTCTCTCACTGACTGACTCTCTCACTGACTGACTCTCTCACTGACTGACTCTCTCACTGACTCTCTCACTGACTGACTCTCTCACTGACTGACTCTCTCACTGACTGACTCTCTCACTGACTGACTGACTCTCTCACTGACTGACTGACTCTCTCACTGACTGACTCTCTCACTGACTGACTGACTCTCTCACTGACTGACTGACTCTCTCTCTCTCACTGACTCTCTCACTGACTGACTCTCTCACTGACTGACTCTCTCACTGACTGACTCTCTCACTGACTGACTCTCTCACTGACTGACTCTTTCACTGACTGACTCTTTCACTGACTGACTCTTTCACTGACTGACTCTCTCACTGACTGACTCTCTCACTGACTGACTCTCTCACTGACTGACTCTCTCACTGACTGACTCTCTCACTGACTGACTCTCTCTCACTGACTGACTCTCTCTCACTGACTGACTCTCTCTCACTGACTGACTCTCTCTCACTGACTGACTCTCTCTCACTGACTGACTCTCTCTCACTGACTGACTCTCTCTCACTGACTGACTCTCTCTCACTGACTGACTCTCTCTCACTGACTGACTCTCTCTCACTGACTGACTCTCTCTCTCACTGACTGACTCTCTCTCTCACTGACTGACTCTCTCTCTCACTGACTGACTCTCTCTCTCACTGACTGACTCTCTCTCTCACTGACTGACTCTCTCTCTCACTGACTGACTCTCTCTCTCACTGACTGACTCTCTCTCTCACTGACTGACTCTCTCTCACTGACTGACTCTCTCTCACTCACTGACTCTCTCTCTCACTCACTGACTCTCTCTCTCACTCACTGACTCTCTCTCTCACTCACTGACTCTCTCTCTCACTCAGTGACTCTCTCTCTCACTCAGTGACTCTCTCTCTCACTCACTGACTCTCACTCTCACTCACTGACTCTCACTCTCTCTCACTGACTCTCACTCTCTCTCACTGACTCTCACTCTCTCTCACTGACTCTCACTCTCTCTCACTGACTCTCACTCTCTCTCACTGACTCTCACTCTCTCTCACTGACTCTCACTCTCTCTCACTGACTCTCACTCTCTCTCACTGACTCTCACTCTCTCTCACTGACTGACTGACACTCTCACTCTCTCTCTCACTAACTGACTCTCTCACTAACTGACTCTCTCACTCTCTCAGTAACTGACTGACTCTCTCACTGACTGACTCTCTCACTGACTGACTCTCTCACTGACTGACTCTCTCACTGACTGACTCTCTCACTGACTGACTCTCTCACTGACTGACTCTCTCACTGACTGACTCTCTCACTGACTGACTCGACTGACTCTCTCACTGACTGACTCGACTGACTCTCTCACTGACTGACTGACTCTCTCACTCACTGACTAACTGACTCTCTCACTCACTGACTAACTGACTGACTGACTCTCTCACTGACTGTTATACAGGTACTATTTCCCAACCTTCACCCTCCTGTTATTTATGCCCCCCCATAACAAAAAAAACCATAACAAGCAACCATTGGGACAGGCAGAAGTTGCCAGCATTGAAAGGACAAAAAAAAATTCAAGACATTATTTATTGTTAATACTTTTTTAATATGGTCGTTCAGTTGTACATAATGCTTTCTTGGTCATATATAAGGTAACAAAAATGCTTCTGACACTTCTTTATTATAACTTTTCAGCATGCTTCAGACTTCTGTACAGCACAGCGTAAAGACATAGGCAAAGTCAATATCTCTGGCTAAACACTTATAATGTCCCAAAGGCGAGACCTATTGGCTATGCCAATGCTTGTTTTAAATTGGCATGCGTCAAACATGTTTTAGTAAATGATGTCTCAGACAAGTTGTATTTAAAGTTGTACAATAGTTTAGCAAAATAATTTTTTCCATGTGCATATTTTTTGTGTACATTTTAGTTTGACAACAACCAATCTTGCTTTTATGCTTCCGAATGTGTTTTGCATATAGTTGGGGATCATTCTAGGAGCATTATAATTTATAAATCTTCTCAATTGTTACATCGTGCACACAAGCGTTCAGATTTTTATACCGGAACCACTCATTAAGGCAAGCTGAGCTCACAGCATTTTCTTAGAGCACTTGTGCTAATAGCAAAGGTTTTAATATTCATGAATCATTTCTACAAGTTTGAACAACTTGCACATATAGATTAAAATCTCGTCTTTAGTGGCAGACAGTCATGTTACACCAATCCATACTGTGGTACTGTACACTTGCAGCTAAAGTGTTTATGCTGCAAGCGGTTAGGCATATTCATCCAGTGGACAACATAAAGGTAAAAACTTGTTGTCGTTGACCTAAAACAATATGTTATGGGCATCGGGCTCACAGGAATTCCACATGCCTACACACTCTGTCATTTGTTTGCTGAGATAGGTGAGAGAAACTTTGCTTAGATGCTGATGATCCACCACACTTTTGAATGATCCTAACAGCAAGTTGTGTGCGAGAACTCTGCAGTAGAATTAAAAAAGTTAACATGTTTCGCTTCGTGTACCATTTTGGGAATGTTTTTGTTGGTACTTGAAGATTAAAAGGGACATTTATGTGACTTCTCTGAATGTTGTGCATGTTTTTGCTAATTTTATTATGGTGTGACTGACGTCAGGGCTATACTAGCCTCAATGTGAAATAGCAAAGTCTCCGCTCAGTGCAGTGTAAGCCTTTGTGTAAGCAACACAAAAAGATGATGGGCGGAATGCTGAGGATTGTCAAACATTCACTCCCAGTCACAGATCTGGGTTAAATCCATCATTTTTTTGCTCACCATGTCACCCCAGTTTGGGCCCAGCCATATGCAAATCAGTCTTGACCCTGCTCCCCATGGGTACAGTCCAGCCCGAACTGCCAGGCCCTCCCAAGAACGGACAACAAGCACTCAGGGACTGGGATACTGGGTATCGCCCCTCATCAGCCAGGCTAGCTTGAATCCAGTGGCACAGCGAGCATGGGACCCTCGTCTGGGCATACCTTTCCCTCTTAGGGTGACTATAGCAACACAAAAAGATGATGGACGGAATGATGAACATTATCAAACATTCACCCCTCATTCACAGATCTGGGTTACATCCATCGTTTTTTGCTCATCATGACATCCCAGTTTGGACCCAGCCATATGCAAATCAGTCTTGACCCCGCTCTTCATGGGAACAGGCCAGCCCGAACTGCCAGGCCAGGTCCTCCGTGGACCAGGCAAGAAGCATCCTGGGACTGGTTTTGGGGTATCACCCTTCATCAGCCAGGCTAGCTTAAATCCAGTGGCATAGCAAGCACAGGACCCATGTCTGGTCTTACCCTTCCCACTTAGGACACCAAATGCGAAAAGAGCAAACAATGGACGAAATGCTGAACAATGTCAAACACTCCGATACCCTGAAACAGGTTTCCATGTTTGATTCATTATTCCAAAGAGCCCATAGGAAGGAACCCTTGTTATAGGGCTCTTGAGAGGTCTCAAACCTTTGTTGGTTTTTTTTAATCCCTCTATTCGACAGACCATTCTACAGGCCACGATCTTGTCCATATTGGACTATGGAAATGCCCTATATTTAGGTGCTAATAAATCTTGCATTCAGCGACTCCAAAGAATTCAAAATGCGGCTGCTCGCACTCTGCTGGCCCTCCCAAGATCCTGTTCTGTGTCTAGTTCTCTGTCCAGGCTTCACTGGCTGCCGGTGGAGAAAAGGATTCAGTTCAAGACTTTGTGTGTTGCTTATAAAATCCTGAATCATCAAGCCCCCAAGGTCTTAGCGAATTGGCTAGTGCCATATATCCCGAGGCGTACTCTTCGCTCTGCAGATAAAAGGCTAGTCTGCATCCCCCGAGTTCGTAGAGCCAGAGCAGGCGGACGCTCATTTAAGGTATTGGCAGCTAGGCTTTGGAACTCCCTTCCCTCTGGGATTAGAGGACTACAGAACCTTCTAGAGTTTCGGAGAGCCATAAAGACCTGGCTCTTTCCGGGGTAGCCTTAGGGTCTTTTTTTCCTTCTCTGCTTCATGAAAGTTTACCTGGTAGCGCTGGGACGCCCCGTCGCTGGGGCAGCTATGCGCTGTATAAATTCGGTAAATAAATAAATAAATAGATACTATTACTGTGAGCACAGCTGTAGTTTCTGCTCCTTATAAATGGTAACCTATTTCATATACTTTATTTGCTTTTCACTGATCTCGTGGAAAGAGAAGCCTTGGCTTTCGAGGGATTTTCAAAAACTCTCATTGTTTTTGTTCTTGTATCTGTACTGCTGATCCAAAAATATATTTCAGATTTCTCCATTATAGTGATTCATTTGTAATTTTACATTTTAAGTAGTCAATTTAGTCAATGAGAGAGCCATTTAAGTGTCAGCTTTCAGAGCACCACAAGGCTGTTCCCTTTCGCATCACTCCGATGCTTTTCCTCTTTGTTGATAGTTGTATAACTTTCCCGACTTTTACTTGTCATTCTCATGGTACAAAATGCAGGCACATCCAGCATGCATACATCTGGTGCCCTATTTAAATTCTCAAACGTCTCCTTCCTTGCATTAGGCTGTATAATGGAACTAACATTGCAGTAGTTGAATTATTGTAGCCTCTCATGCTGTTTCTATTTCCTTAGTCCTCTTTCCAAGCTTGTTCTTGCCACCCTCCAATGGCCTCTAGTTTTGGCTTGGTATTTCAGATCAGCTCCATCTTCTGTTGCAGCCTGTGCTCTTGGTCCGTGGTTTCCAGTTTACTCGAAAGGGTCTCCTGCGCTCTTGGGGATCCTCCTGTAAAGGTCACCATCTGCTCACCTGTAATTTGTTTTTGCTGTTTCGGTGCTCTCTTTCACCAAGGTGTGGCTTAGACGCTCATAAAATTTCCTGTATTTGTAATTTCTGTTTTACCATGTCTGTTGCGGGAATCTCTTCTGCTCTCGTCTTGATGTTATTGAAAGCCTGTATGGCACTTTGTGTACCACCTGCTGGTTAGATTATACCGTGTGGGTACTACTTAAATGCCATTCTTTTCCTCTCGGTTTGCTCTCCACTCTTTGGCACCCCACGCCATTCATGGCTTGAGGTTACCAGCTGAGCTGCCCTGCTCTGAGATTGCTTCTCCTCTGGGCAGTTTATCACCTTTATATTGTGGAGGTTTACTCCACAATTCTCCCCTTCATGCCACCATCCCTCCTCCATGTTTCCTGTCGTCTTCATATGCTTAAGCCATCAAACATGTTTGTTGTAAAAACATGTGCCTAGGCACAGTGAGTTGCACCTGGCATCCTGGCTGAATAAACAATTTGCAGCGGTGAATGGAAAGGGCTCTCATTTTTTTGTGCAGTTTTAACTTATGTTTCATTTTCTCTTTCTAAAAGTCTGCAGTAACTCGAGTTTCATTCAAAGTGTTAATTATTGGGCTACTAGTCAGTGTTTTAAATTTTTTAGAAATAGTTTAACCCTTTCCGAACTCTGCCGGTGCTGGTGTGTGGCACTGCCTCCAGGAGCGGCACAATCACTGTGTTTGTAGCGTGGACCTCTATCCTCACGGCACTCGGTCTGTACTGTGACCGAAAAGTCTATATTGGATAAAACGTAATTTTATTGACCGTAATTCTTCTGCACCAAAATCTTCACAATATTCTAATTTAGCAATATGTTTCTTCAAAACATTTGTCCACGTAACCGAAACCTTTCTTTTGCTCAATACATTTTGAGTTATTCCTCTACATCATGGGCAACTCCTGCCAACATATAATTAACTCATTAGGTTTACAAGCAGGATATTTCATTCAAACTTGTTTTATAAAACGAATTGCACATTAAATATAAGATCAATACTGTTGTCAACAATCAAATCAGTTACCTATTCAGATTCATGTTCTTCTGCGTGCTGGACATTCTGGAGACTAGTATCCACCATTGTACTCAGCGGTCATCGGAAGCAGATTTAAGACTACGCTTCTCTTTATTATAAGTATTTGTGATTATCTCTTTCTCTATTAATCATCACCACTTCCAATACTTGTAATCTATTATTATGGAACTCTTTAGAATGTCTTACTACAGAGGATTGTTTATTGCCAGTTCGAATCTTGCTTTTATGACCGGTTCACCAGACTTTAATGGTTCTCGTTGTGTTTCATCTGTACAGCTATCGGCAGGGTCATTTTAAGCAATATATACAATATTTTTGATTGCATGTCACAAATCTTAAGAACATTTTTATTTCCTTTGTGTGGATAACAAACGTACTGCGTTGGAAAGATAATATTGCAGAGAGAACACAGTACGCTTTCTTTTTTTTGTGGTTGGTTGTAACAACTCCTTTTTAGGTCTCGCTGAGCCAGCGCGCATGCGCTGCTCTGCGAGACATTTAGTAAGGGGCTTTTGGAAGTGCTACCAGAGAGGCTCCCAGCTTGCGTTCACGATGGCGTGCACGCGCGCAGCTGCCATCTGGGTTTCCTATCTCTTCCTCATTTCCTCGTCATGGCTCATTAACTCTCTGGACTCTGATGTTTCAATCGCAGCAGCAGCTCACATTACCAACTGACGGCCCTGGACTACAGTCACATGAAAAACAACAGCGATTAGCATTGAAATGCAAGCTTTTTTTGTCTAGTTAGAAATATTGCTTCGGTGGGTTGATTTCACCTTATATCGCTATTTGTTTTATATTAGGAGTCACAGCCTAATTACCAGTATTTTTGTCTCACTCTGTTTTTTTAAAAATATTTATTCGCGCACAGCACAAAGCAATATTTAAGGTTACTTTTTCCGCGTCACTTCTTCACTCTATTTAAACTCCACACCCCCACTCTCTTATTGTCTCTCTCCTTCTCTCTCTCTCTCCCCCTCTCTAATTCTCTCTCTACTTAATTAACTCTCCCTCTCTATCTTTTTTAGCCTTTCATTCTCTCTCACCCCTTTATCTGTTTCTCTTTCAAACTCCTTCATTCACTCTCTCCCCTTCTTTCTCTCTCTCTATCCTGCTCCACCCTTTCTCTCTCTTTCTCTCTCACCACCCTCTCTAATTGGGCATTATATCTTCACTCTATCTCTCACTCGGCAACACCACAGCATCACCACAGCATCACTCAGCGCAACCACAGCATCAATCAGAGCCAGCACAGCATCAATCAGAGCCAGCACAGCATCAATCAGAGCCAGCACAGCATCAATCAGAGCCAGCACAGCATCAATCAGAGCCAGCACAGCATCACTCAGCACCAACACAACATCTCTCAACGCCATCACAGCATCTCTCAACGCCATCACAGCATCTCTCAACGCCATCACAGCATCTCTCAACGCCATCACAGCATCTCTCAACGCCATCACAGCATCTCTCAACGCCATCACAGCATCTCTCAACGCCATCACAGCATCTCTCAACGCCATCACAGCATCTCTCAACGCCATCACAGCATCTCTCAACGCCATCACAGCATCACTCAACGCCATCACAGCATCACTCAACGCCATCACAGCATCACTCAGCATAACCACAGCATCACTCGGCGCCACCACAGCATCACTCAGCGCCACCACAGCATCACTCAGCGCCACCACAGCATCACTCAGCGCCACCACAGCATCACTCAGCGCCACCACAGCATCACTCAGCGCCACCACAGCATCACTCAGCGCCACCACAGCATCACTCACCGCCACCACCGCATCACTCAGCGCCACCACAGCATCACTCAGCGCCACCACAGCATCACTCAGCGCCACCACAGCATCACTCAGCGGTACCACAGCATCACTCAGCGCCACCACAGCATCATCCAGCGCCACCACAGCATCACTCAGCGCCACCACAGCATCACTCAGCGCCACCACAGCATCACTCAGCGCCACCACAGCATCACTCAGCGCCACCACAGCATCACTCAGCGCCACCACAGCATCACTCAGCGCCACCACAGCATCACTCAGCGCCACCACAGCATCACTCAGCGCCACCACAGCATCACTCAGCGCCACCACAGCATCACTCAGCGCCACCACAGCATCACTCAGCGCCACCACAGCATCACTCAGCGCCACCACAGCATCACTCAGCGCCACCACAGCATCACTCAGCGCCACCACAGCATCACTCAGCGCCACCACAGCATCACTCAGCGCCACCACAGCATCACTCAGCGCCACCACAGCATCACTCAGCGCCACCACAGCATCACTCAGCGCCACCACAGCATCACTCAGCGCCACCACAGCATCACTCAGCGCCACCACAGCATCACTCAGCGCCACCACAGCATCACTCAGCGCCACCACAGCATCACTCGGCGCCACCACAGCATCACTCAGCGCCACCACAGCATCACTCTGCGCACCACAGCATCACTCAGCGCCACCACAGCATCACTCAGCGCCACCACAGCATCACTCAGGGCCACCACAGCATATCACTCAGGGCCACCACAGCATATCACTCAGGGCCACCACAGCATATCACTCAGGGCCACCACAGCATATCACTCAGGGCCACCACAGCATATCACTCAGGGCCACCACAGCATATCACTCAGGGCCACCACAGCATATCACTCAGGGCCACCACAGCATATCACTCAGGGCCACCACAGCATATCACTCAGGGCCACCACAGCATATCACTCAGGGCCACCACAGCATATCACTCAGGGCCACCACAGCATATCACTCAGGGCCACCACAGCATATCACTCAGGGCCACCACAGCATATCACTCAGGGCCACCACAGCATCACTCAGGGCCACCACAGCAGTATCACTCAGCACCACAGCAGTATCACTCAGCAAGACCGGAGTATCATTCAGCATCACCTCAGCATCGTCTCCGCACCAGTCACCAGTCACCACCACCACCACTACCACCTCAGCATCACTCAGCACCACCTCAGCCTGCTCTCGGAATCTGGCATCTGTTGATTCTCCTCTAGCGTCTGGCCGCTGCTAGTGTTATAATACAGGTACTAGTTCCCAACCTTCACCCTCCGATTGTTTATGCCCCCTCAAAAAAAAAGCTTTAACAAACAACCATTGTTATAGGCAGAAACAAGTTGCCAGCATTGCAAGAACAAAAGAAAACTGAGAATTTTTTATTGTAAATACTTTTTTTAATATGGTCGTTCAGTTTTACATAATGCCTTCTTGGTCATATATAAAGTAACAAAAATGCTTCTGACACTTTTTTATTATAACTTTTCAGCATGCTGCACAGCAGCCACACTTCTCTACAGCACAGCTTGAAGACATTGGCAAAGTCAATAGCTCTGGCTAAACACTTATAAGGCCCCAAAGGCGAGACCTATTGGCTATGCCAATGCTTGTCTTGATTGTAGTAATCGAGCCTGTTTAAAGGGCCGCGGGTGCTTTTCGTAGCTCCGGCGCTTGCACCTTCTTCGCAGCCGTATGCTGCAGCGCATTACTTGGGAGCTCGGCTGCTGATGGCTGTGTACACAAGGCTATAGCTGGGAAGAATTCTCGCACTTGCTTCCCTCCGATGGGTGCTTTGTCTTGCCTGCCCCTGTTTGCGGTGCCCAGTATAATGTCCCAGCCACTGCGCTCTGCACAGGCGGTGGGGTGCACATGTTCTGTGCCAGGGGTTGTTTTAAAGCGCTGCCTCTGGTCTGCTAGCGGCCAGTCTGAGGTGTTCTTTTGAAGTGCCCCTAATGGCCTCTGGGGGGAGCTCGGGCTCCAGGTTTCAGCCGCCGCTGAGTTTATGCGCAGAGTAATCCCGCAGGGCATCTCATCGGTGGCGCCAACCCCAACCTTCAGGTGCAGCATCCCAGATGCTTTGGACCAGGCGTGCGTGCTCGCAGGCAGGGCCACTGGGTGACCCTTACCCTGGCCAGTCTGAACATCAGGGGACCAGGCTGCTACTTTATTTAGGTGAAACTCCACACCTGCTCTTTGGACTTTGACTTGTAGCCTGAATATATTTCATTACCGTAGGGTGTTACTATTCCGTTCAGCTTCTGAATTCGGATTCCAGAATAGCCCTTAGACGCATCGCTGTGGGTCTACCGTTGTGGAGTCAAGTGTACAAAGCTCGGCAGTAAGTTATACATTGCATAATATAATAACCACCTGTATCCATTGACTGCCTCAGAACCCGCAGGCTAGGCCACACACCTGGTATGTTGTCAGCAGTGCAGTACTTGGGGAAAGGGACACATATCTGCCCCTTTTTATATTAAACTTTGAGTCTCAAGCCTTGATGTGTGACCCAGTTATAGAGTGCTCCTCCAGTATTGCCGTTTTATGGAGTGTTCAACCTTTGTTTACTTCGTTTGTTGGCTAACTGTAGTATGTACCTCCAAAGTGTAATGTTTTTCTAAGGTGGGCTTCCGCCATGTTGTATGCATCGCTGGTACGCCATGTGTCTGACTGACCCTTTGAGAGCGAATGAAAATTTGCAGTGCCCAAGTTCTGATTTGTAGCAAGAGACTCGGAGTTGAGTTTAGGGGTGGTGACGTGTTACTTGGGTCTAAGTGTAAAATCTTTCCAGTGGTGGTCAAGCCCACCTCTTCAGTAATATGAAGAAACGTTCTCTAGGCGCGAAGAAGAAGAAAGTAAAGAGTCAAGAGAGGTATATCTGAACTTCTAATTCTCACTGTTCCTAATAGTTGCTATATCCAACTTCGTGTGAAATATACCGCACCCATTTCGCTGTAATTTATTAGACAAAAATAAATCGTTTTCACACCCCTCTTCGTCACACGGAGGGCCATAACAAACTAAGCTTTGATTAAGCCAGTAGTCTGATAGCCATCGCCAGACCCCTTGGTAGAAGCATGATCAATGTTTTTGGCACACTAGTGCCATTGTGGATGGTTGTGGCTTTCATTATGAGACAGGCATTTTTTGTCTTCATTGGTGGTATTTGTCCTCTATGATATTGGCCTGGCATCCTCGAAGACTACATGGTAGTGTTTAATGTGGATGTTCTGCAACAGGTGTTTGTAGAAAGAGCCCTTTTGTGCATTGTCACCCCCACTTTATGCCTGCTATCTGATGCAATTTTGATAGAAGTGCACGGAGTTCCTGCTATCCAGGTCCCCAGTGCCAAGCTCTTTCCCTAAAACTGTACAATTGTTCCTCCAAATTGGCAATACCTTTAGCACCCCCTGTAAGTTTTCTAGTAAATGGCACCCCCGGTATCCAGGGTAAGGATGCTAAAGAGGGTACTCGAGGGCTGCAGCATGTAGGGTGCTAGCTTAAGGGACCCCATAGCACCAACACACACACACACTGTCATTGCAGGCTGCGTGCCATGGTGCAGAGAAAAGGAAAGACTAAACATGCCATGCCTGTAGACAGTGCATGCAGTATAGGTAAGATACCCCTACAGCAGCCTTTTTCTCCCTTTGGCAGGATGCACTATACTACGTGTGTGGACATATTTACATGAGCAGATAAGCCCCTGTAATATCTAAGTCAATTCTTCAATCTTACAAGTGAACAAGGAAGCCGTTTTGATTACACGTGCTGGACACTGGTGGAAATGAGTTCCCAAGCTACATGACGGCTTTACTGAAACTAGAGATGTTTGGTATCAAACATCTTATTAATAAGACCACACTGATTCCAGTGATGTATTTATTAATAAAAGCACCCAAAGAGCACCTTAGAGGTGCCCCCTGAAAACCTACTGACTACTAGTGTTTTTGGGCTGAGTGGTGTAGACCAGCCTGCCACCACAGACAGATTTCTGTCCCCTTGCAGGTGAGAGCCTGTACTCTTTAAGGGCAGAAATAATACCTGCTCCGGCCACAGGTGTTGTCAACTCCTCCAAGCAGGATAGCTAAGTGATCTGCCGCACTATCCAGGCCTCGAAAAATACACTTGCAATTGCGAGTGAGATTTTATCAGGTCGAGCTATTTTAGAACTTACTCGTCCTTGCTGGCGAGTAAACTTAAGCTGGAAGAAACGGGTGTTCTGTTCATTCAGAAAGTGAATGAGCAATTAAGAGGCCTTTAAATCTTGTTTTTATCTTGACACATTTGCTGACTGCTCAAGGGCAGAGGTCAAATGTCAGTTTGACTTTTTACTAATTTTACAAATCTGTTCCTAGAAGATGATTTTTACTTTTCTTTCACTTATTACAGTTAGCGGTTTTTGTCAAGTGAGCTGACAAGAATTGTGAATCAAAAGGATGTCAAATGTCAGTTTTGTTTCCTCCAACATTTAAACTGATTGTAAATGAATAGTACAAGTATTTCAAAATATAGAAATTATGAAAGAACTTTATTTGTAATTCAGAAGTGTGATGCAAACAAAGATTTAAATAGGAAAACAAATCAGCACACTTTACTTGGTGATGTGCAAATGACAAATATTTGTAGACACTTTATTTCCAAACTTTGTACACTATATAGTTTGAAAACCACATGTCAGTGACAAGTTCTGTGGCCATTTCATTGTAAAATCTGCTGATTGCAAATGACACTGTGCTGCTACTTTATTCTTAACTCGTGAATTCATGCCCCCGCCCTGATGACAATGCCGTCAGTGGTCATGTGTATCCTTTGTGGCTAGATTTTTATTCTATATGGAGTTAATATTTGTAATGTAACCACTTCTTATATAGCGCACGGTGACCCAGTGGGTATCCTGGCGCTGTGAGACGGGAGGCCTGTGACAAGCAAGAGGATTAGCCTGACGCTCTGGGATAGAGCCAGGTCTTTATTTTCCTTCTAAACGGCAGTAGATCTTTCGTCTGTCGCAAACAAAATTGTGTTCTGTAAAGCACACATGCTGAACTTATGTATTTTAAGGTGCTCTCATTTGTGATAAAGAAGAAAATGACGTCTCCGTGAATTAAAATACTTACCCAGGATCACATTTGAAACCAGTTTATTGGTCAAGAGCATTATAATTAATATAATTTGTATGTGGAAGGGGGCTTATCAAGATGGCAACCTCTCGTGCACCCGAGGTAAATCTTGCATGCACTAGTGTTGTTTAGGCCCCTCTACCTGAAAATTTACATTGGGTACCCCGTAGGTGGGTCTCTGTTAGAACTGGGGGGTCTCTAGTTAGCATAGGTAGGTACCTTTGCCCAAGTAGGGACCCTTGCTTCTAGTCAGGGTAAGGGGGATACACACTTTAGATAACCTCTAGATAATCCCTGCTCACCCCCTTGGTAGCTTTGCATGAGCAGAAAGGCTTATCCCAAAGGCAGTGTGTAAAGTATTTGTACTCAAAAGACACAGTAATACAGTGATAACACCACAAGTAGACACCACACCAGTTAAGAAAAATAAAGTATCTTTATCTAAACTCAACAAGACGAAAACCACAAAAATCCAATATACATGTAGTAAAATAGCACTTAAAAACAGTTATTTCCAAAATAAAGTAGAAAACCAATAGCTCCACCTGGGGCTATAATGACGCTGTGACAGCAATAAATCCAAAGTATGGTGCCGACCGCGAGGTGCTCAGTGTCAGGCACGGAGTCACACGGACCCCCAAACAGACAGTACCATGGAAAAACGAAGTCTATGCCGATGCACACCGCCATGGAGGTAAGTTGTCGAGGCCGGCTCCCTGGCTGCCACGTGGGAGGCAAGGCTTCGTGCCCACCAGGAGGTGACGCGTCGAACCCAGGACAGGGAAAGTTGGCGGTGAGGCGATGCGAAGTCAGTGAGTTTGTGGAGTCCCCCCTCGGCAGTTATCAGCACCATGATAACAGGATGCTGGTGATGACTGAGTCGGTGTGAGCGCTGGTGTCGGGAATGCCAATAGCTGCAGGCGTCGGAAGTGTGGTGCAGGCCGTGTGGTGCGTTGCGCACTTCACGAGCGCTGCCCCAGGCCTCAGTGCAGGTCGCAGCAGCGTCGCTGGCGGTTTCTTGCTTCTCTTGGATTTCTTCCAGCTCCCAACAGCAGGAACAACCTCCAGAGGCTCGAAACAGGCACCACCTGGCAAGTTAGAACCCACATCAGTAGAGTTCAAGGGAGCTGGGGGTGAAGTCTTTGTGTCCCTGAGACTTCAGAACAGGAGGCCATCACACACAGGCCCTTTGAGATTGTTCTTCAAGCAGGTTTCTCAGCAAAGTTCCAGTCTTTGTCCTTTCCTTGGCAGAAGCAGCAACTGCAGGCCAACCCCACACAGCAAAAGGGGCAGTACTCCTCCTCATAGCTCTCCAGCTCTTCTCCTTGGCAAAGGTTCCTCTTGAGTCCAGTAGTGATCTAAAGTTCTGCGGTTTAAGGTCCACTACTTGCACCCCAATGTGTTTTTGTTCTTCTTTGTGCAAGGGTCTCTGAGCCCAGTCCAAAGCAGTCCTTTCCTCACTGGTGCAGTATGACCACAGGGGGTGGAGACAGCATTGTGCAAGGGAGACAGGCCCTATTCAGGTGCAAGGAAAACTCCTCCCACTACTCTAAATGCAGCCAAGTTCTATTCAGCTCAGTCATCCAGGAAGGGCCGGGCACAACTCTACCCCCCGGTGGCTGTCTACAGTGAATGCATACCCCCAGCCCCTGTCACTCCAAAACCAGACAGTCAATCCACAACCAGGTAGAGGCACACAGAATGGTTAAACAAGAAAATGCCTACTTTCTAAGAGTGGCGTCTTCAAACAGAATTTGAAAACCATCTTTACTAAAAGATGTTATTAAATTCTGAGTTCAGAGAGCCTAACGTTTATTCCTCTATCTTGTCCCAATGGAAAGTTATACTTGTAAAATGTTACAAAGTAGCTTCCATGCTAACCTATGGGACAGTAGTGAAAAACGAAATTGGCAGTATTTCACTATCAGGACATGTCACACAAACACCAGTCATGTCCTACCTTTCACATACACTGCACCCTGCGCATGGGGGGGTACCTTGGGCCTACCTGAGGGGTGTCTTGCATGCAAAAAAAGGAAGGCTAGGGCCTTGCAAGTGGGGGGGTACTTGCCAGTTCGACATGGCAGTTCAAAACTGCGCACCGACACTGCAGTGGCGGGTCCGAGTTACCTTTTCAGGGCTACTTATGTGGTTGGCACAATCAGTGCTGCAGGCCCACTAGTAGCATTAGATTTACAAGCCCTGGCACACCCAGTGCACTTTACTAAGGGCTTACCAGTAAATCAAATATGCCAATCATGGATAACCAATCACAATAGTAATTTATTCACGTGGCACTTGCACTGTGACACTGATTAGCAGTGGCAACGTGCCCAAAGCATCTAAGCCAGCAAAAACGAAATCCAACACAGCATCAAAACAAGCATTTGCAATGCAATAGGTCTTGCATTTGTGAGAGTTGGAGCTATTGGCATTGTAAATGGCAATGTCTTTCACCCATGTGTTTGGTACGGAGTGTAATGGATATTTGTGGTGTGGATAGGAATTATGTGGGTTGGCTTGAAATTTAGTTGTGGAATTCTGTGTGGTGGAATTGTGTGGCGTGGAATTATGTGGCATGGTGTGCTGTGGAATTATGTGGATAGTAAATATGTGGTATTGAGTGTACTGGAATTATGTTGAGTGGGACTGTGTGTCATAAAGTGTAACTATGTGGAATGGTATTTTGTGTTACATAGTGGTATGTAGTGGAGTTTCATTATGTGGTTGTTTTGTTGAATTTTGTGGTATGATGTGAAATTCTGTGGTGTTGGTTGGATGTATGTGTTGTGTAATTGTGTTGAGTTGAATTATGTGGTTTGTTGAATTATGTGGTATGGAAATGTGTACAGTTTAATTCTGTGGTGTGGAAGTGTGTGGAATTGAGTGAAATTATGCTGATTAGAATTATGTGGCGTGGTGTGCAGCTTGAAAATGTTATTGGTGGGGGGAGTATTTTGTATGTAAAGATATTAGTAATTACAAAAAGGTTATATCAAAACATTTACTTTACCTGAATTATGCAATTCTGCGGCTGCATCGTTTTCCGCATGATTGACTTTGCTGCATACGATACAAGTGAGCTCCTATTTGTGTATGTGCAGATGTCCAACACTTCTCTCTGATAAGCCTAAGGCTGCTCGACCACACTACCCTCTAGAAGAGCATCTTGGGATTGCTAGAGCAAGGCCCTGATCACAAGTAAGGAAATACCTGAACTCTTTGCATGGTACACCCCTTTTTGGCATACCACATATAAGGCGCTTGCTTCCTAAACATAGGGAAAAAGAAATGCTAAAACAAAGTCAGGAAACGCTAAGTGCTCCCTCTTTGCCTTACTTCTTTCAAATGTTCAGCATTACTAGTTGGAACAGTATGCGTGGCTGCAGGACTTGATTCTTTTATTGAATGCTTTAAAAGCTGTATGTTTGAGCATGGTACTGTTTGTGAACTGGATTCTTTCCTGCACGGAGATACACCCTTTGAGGAAGCTGTCATTTTCCTTGGACCCTAGTGGACAGCTTGGGTTTGCTCCTCTTGAATAGGGCATGTATGAACAATTTACTAAAATATCACATCTCTCCTTTAAGCCAGCATATTTTATGGCTATAACTATATTCAGCTTTAGGATTCATGACAAACAACAATAATGGGAGAATATGACCATGTTTTACAATGAAGCAAGACAGCAACACAAGTGCAATATTTTCTGGCTAACAAGCCTGCAATTTACTAAACACCGCGAATTAATGCCTTGTGTGCTTTAAAGCTGTCCTTTGGAACAACTTCTTTACAGATGTCCATCAGTACCTAACTTGAGGGGGTCATGAGACAGTGCGATATCAAAATGGATATGTATATTTATACCCACCACACAGGTAGCCTTTTTTGTCTGCGTGAGCTGCACCTTTTTGAATAAATGACAAAAGATCAATGTCAAATGCTCCTCAACTACCCTTTTTGATGCAGCTTGGCTAGGTCGATTTTAAATGTTCACAAGAAACCACAAAATACTCAAAGTTGAATCCCAGGTCCTCAACTTTTCCTGCGAATGGCCACGTCCCTCAGTCAGTGCAATAAAATTCACTTGGTCACCTTTACCTCAAACGCCTGCAAACAGTTTGCACTGGATTCTAGCATAAATTCTGAGGCTAGGTTCATAATTTGCACATCACTTGCAATAGGTGGCAAGAGAATAAATAAGTGGAAATTCCACTACTATAATATTTGCTGTTACCAAAGCACTCTAATTGCGAGCACAAAGTGTTTATATGTTTGCATTTCCTGTGTAAACTTGCCCTCGCCTGCAATGTAGGTTATGTCAATGCTTGTTTCCTTTCGTTTAGTTTATTATTAATCTATAAGTTTAAGAAACCACACGCCGGTGTTTTTGGAATGTTAAAATATTTAGGGTAGTGTGCCTCACGCAGATTTTCCCTGCCCATGTCTGATAGGAACGGCATGGAGGACCTGACAAAGAACATTATCATTGGCACCCGTGCTAATCGAAAATCGTTGTGCACCGGGGCCATTGATTTTTATTTTGCTACTTAAAATCATACCCCTGTTTGGGGATTTTTTTTGCTGCAATCAAAATTAATGTTAAGGGGGCCACAGATAGTGCACTCAGCATCCCCTTTCTAATTCTAGGCGCTGGGCTCTGCACCGAGGCAGTGCTGCTGTTCATCATAGGTCCCAGGTGTTTAAAGCCAGTCAGTCTTCATAACTAACATATAGCTCCTTTCTCCCATTCCATTAACATGAGAATGTACACACATTGTACATGCCAAGACGTTACTTGAAAACTATGTATTTAGTGCATGCATCAGAAAGAGATTGGAAGAAAAGTTTAGGCAAGGAATACGACTGGGCTTTGACAGAAATGAGGTGCTGTCGATTTATCCTTCACCGAACAAAAGACAGCACAGCGAGGCAAGGGTGTGCCATTAGCAAAAGCTTTAAAAATGAATTTAACCGTTGGTCTCAGTATATGCCGCCAGCATTTTATTTTATCGTTTAACTCAGCTAAATCCCTTGCAAAATAGCTTCTCATCTTCATTTCTCTCGCTCCAACTGTTCATTGCCGCCGCATTATTGTAATTCGATTTCAGTTTCATTTTATGTTCTCTTTTCATCATTGTGGAGCACTTCGAAATGCTTCAGCTACATAAATAAACAAGCATTTGCAATGCAATAGGTCTCGCATTATTAAAGTTTGAGCTATTGGCATTGCTAAATAATGCAACACCAATAGCTCAAACTTTAATAATGCGAGACCTATTGCATTGCAAATGCTTGTTTATACTTGGAGGTGCTTTCTTCGACGTTGTACTTTATTTCAACATTACTAATTTCCTTTTTCACTTCAGTCACAAGGGACGTCAGACTTCTCTACCCTATAATGTTCACGGTACTTTTGCTGAGACGATTTCACAAAGAATGTACTAGACCATACATGAAAGGAGCAAACTGCACTGGAAACGCTCCACATAGAAACGAGAGGTTGACTTTATTTTTAATTTGGTTCCGCGGAAAAAACCCCGAATATGGGCTTATCAAAATATCATAAAAACAAGCGTATTAAAAATTAATTTCTAACTAAAAAAAAACAACCCGTTAAATGTCTACAGGAACTAGATGTTTTGAGCCGGAATATAGATGGATTTTAAAGATGCAGTTTTCTTTTACATCGAATTCGGATTATTTTGAGTCTCCAAAATATAAAGTAACAAGAACAATAGATAGATTTTTAAATATACGTTTTTCTCAAGTATATTTTTACTAATATTAACGAATCTTCTCGTTGGAGCGATGGGTTAAATTATTAATTCTTGTTAGTTTTCGCGTGAATTTGAAATATGAACAGCGCAAATTAATAAAAAGCACAGTGCAGCTTTTTCCTGGTTTATACGAAAAGTATCTTATAATATTGCGAGTCCGTGTTTGAGTTCAGTCCTATTCGAAAGATGTGAACCTGGCTGCACCGAATATTACATTTGAATTTTATTGGTTTATTTTTGTACACCACTTTTGACATATGGGTTTTGCTACCCACAATATATTGATACATAGGCAAAAGTCGTTATTCACGCTGTCCTCGGCTCCTGGTTCGAAAATGATAAAATATGCGGGTGACGCGATGTGCCAAGGGTCACACAGTGTGCTCTGGTGGAGAATCTCAGATTGGAACATAGGGCTCCCGAACAAACAGTCAGCGCTGTTTAGAGGGGATTGTAAGTAAATGGAAGGTGAGAAGCTGTCTGTCCTTCCACGACTCAGTGGAGTCACTCAGAGCCTGAGTGGACCGGTGATGGGAGGGAGGGGACACTGATGTGTCCCGGTAGGAGGGAGGTGAATACGGCCCGCGGGTGTAGGGGGTTTGGTCTGTCCGGTCGCAGCCCATCCACGGTTCGGGTAATTCTTTTGAGCGAATAAGGCACTTGCTGCAGCAGGCAGATCCCAGGGCGAGGGAGGGGGCAGAGGTATCGATGCCCCTGCAGGTCACCAAGGGACATGGTGGGAGCGTACGGTCAGTTGAAGTATCTAAGGACGCCTTTTTCACTGGTGCATAAAACAGGCCAACGGAGTTCGCACGATTTTGCGGGGCAAGGAATGGGGGCAAATATATTTTTCTCTGCTATATTATATATATATTTATAGAAAAGGGACAAAATGGTTTTAACAACCTCGAAAATACGTGTAACCATTACATTGTATTTTATTTTAAATGAGTGACAGATGCATTCAAATGGACATCCTAGTCTTTGAATAACCCTTTAAAACAAATAGAACAGACTAATTTTCACTCCGGGGCACTGAGTGCTTAATGAAGGGCTGGGTGAACACATAGTGGTATTTCACGTTTGGAAGGGGAAAGCGTATTTTCCCACTTCGTATCATGTAAACACAGCTATTGTAGAACTAATCAATTTTAGTTATATTTATATCGGTGCTGCCACCGTTTGTACGAGGAGACGTCCCCTTTGCACAAGCAGCAAGCGTGGTGCAAATCCATCCGAGCGCCATTTCATGTCTTTCTATCAAGCCCGGGAACTTATTGGAAAGCAGTTCTTTGAGAGGCAGCTGTATAAAAAAAAAAAAAAAAAAAAAAAAGAAAAGAAGCCTGCAAGTGGTGCGCGCACGCGCGCCACAGCTAAGCATGTGATTTAAATTATCACACCCGTGTCTGGGCACGATAATTGAAACCACATGGCCTATTGGTGTCTATTACGCGCACCAAGCGCATAATAGACACCAATAGGCCATGGGCGGAGCAATGCGCCCGCCTTTAGCCAATTGCGTGCAGTCTTTTATAAAAAAGACGCACGAAAAGGCCAATGGGGTAGCACAAAAGGAATCGCACACGCATGAGCGTCTGCGATTCCTAGGTCAGTGCTGAATCCCCGTTTTTCACCTACTAAATGTCTCGCGCTGCGCGAGCACTGCTGCGCAGTGCAACGCTAGGCGCGAGACCTAAAAAAAAGAGAGATAACGGACTGCAAGGTCTCATTAAGGCAGCAGCAGGAGGAGGGAGGAAGCGACTCGACTGCTGAAGCGAGGGTCAGCCAAGCCAGTTTTACGCTGCTGCTCAGGGGCCCCATCCGCCTCCTCTGTGATCCTCCTCCCAAGGTGATGACATCAAGGTGGTGAGAGAGCGCTTGGCATGAAGGGACATGTAGTCCCTGCAACTTGTGCTATTGCTGCGCTTACACTATTTTAAAGCCAAAAAGAACTACATGTCCCTCAATTCAGTGGAACAGTATTTGGTTCTGGTAAAAAGACGAGGAGAACAGCCAGATAAATATGAATGTTATGGACTAAACACACAGCAAAGGTGGAGTAGGTGGGAGACTTGGTGGGAGGAATGGGGGACAGGAGAGCAGGAAACAAAGAAATAAAATACTCCCCCAAATGAGCGTAACTATACAGTAGTTGATCCCTGCTCCTGTGGGAGGAAACAAAAGAAGAAAGGAGGGACAAGAGGAAGAATTGACCTCTAGCAAGCAAGTATTTTTAAAGGTCACTGAAACAGACAAATGAAAGCAGTGGGCTGGCTATAAGCCCACTTATAAGTATATAAAGTATCCCGTAGGAGCACCGCATCTGGTTTCATTCTCCTAAGGTAAGCGGCCACCAGTCTGCGTTTTATTACCTAGCCCATTGACATGCCAGGTCAGTATGGAATAGGTGTCTTTGTCTCGATGTTCCACCCGCCCATATGTACGTGTTACCAGAGTCTGATCGCCATATCTTATTACGTTCATCACTGTCAATGTGTAGCTCGAGTTCACTCCATATGCCCGAACTTTGTCCCCCCCAACGTGAAAACCCCTATAACTTACCTCCCCACTGTCCCCCAACCTTGCTCGCCTCCCCCTGCGTCAACTGGACTACTGTGACTTAAGTTGGGCCTGAGAGGTCTGTTGCCCACCCTGCTGATCAGTAGCCCAACAGTGATTGCTAGTCAATCAAACCTCGTAACAGGAGGGTGGGGGAAGAGGAGGGGGTTGTAAGTAAATACTCCCAACTGCTGTTAGGGGTGTTTGGTCCACTCAGCCTCTGTGGTTCCACCATGGCCCATAGTGCAGGTCAGCTATAGCGTTCATCATGTGCTGTCTCTCGTCTGGTGTTGGGGGCTTCAGTTCCAGTGAGTCTCTTTCAATGTTTTGAACGGCAGCCAACAATGGATGGTTATCGTCTGAATCTGAAGAGATCTTCCGGTCTGATAGGTCAGGCGTGTTTGTTTCTTGGGTTTGCCCTTGCCTTGTCTTTTTTTGTAGTTGCTATGCTTTTCCAATCTACTTCCGTATCTGGAGAGCGACCAGACAGTAGGTGTCTTCCGGCAGGAAGGAGCGTCTTCTGAAATTTCCTCTTAGTTGCTTCAGTTCTGAGTCTCCTCTCCTGCTTGGAGTTGCCAGGTCTGATCTGCCTGTCATTACATTGTGGCCATACACCCCTGCCCCTCTAAGGGCTCCGAGTAGGGGGGTCTCTCCTCCAACCAAATCCATGCCTCCTCTTGGGACTGCACCTCCCTAAAATAATCCGGAAACATCATCATGTTGGAATTGTCATGTTGGATGTCTCCTATTTTCTGTGCCTCGATAAGTATGTTGCGGTCTTGATCATTTAAGAAGCGAGCAATTACTGGCCTTGGCGATTTCGCTGTCGGTGCCAGTTATATGGCGAAGCATGAGGAGAAATGCGCCTCCGGAAAGGAGTCTTCTAACCACTTCTCTAGGAATGTGCCTCTATTTGCGCCTTCAGCTCCCTCTGGGAAGCCCACGAAAGCATAGTTTATTTTTCCTGATGTGGTTTTCGGCGTTGTCGACTCTCCAGGCCTTATCTTTAATAGTTCCTTGCAGGTCAGTAATTTCCTTACATAGGTTATCTGTCACATCTTTTATTTCAGAGATTCTGGTTTCTGCGGTCGTGGCTCATTTTGTGACATTACGTAGGTCTTGCCAAATCTGCATGGCTTCCGAGGTCACGCGCCCCTCAAGGGCTTCTTTTGAGGCACAGATAGCTTGTAAACGTTCTGCATTGTTGGGCATGGCAGGCGCTCCCTTTCCTTGCTCTGATTGAGGAGCCATGACTTTTGCGAATTTGTCCAGTTTCCCCTGTTTGGGAGGCCTAGAGTCCTTATCTTTTGTCATTGGGGGGGTGAGGGGTGGGTGGGTGGGGTGGGGGTGTGTGTTTGTGTCTGTGTCTGTGTCTGTGCCTGCCTGCCTGCCTAGGGAGGCAGATTGGAGCCCTGTCGGGAGACGTTGCTGCCCGGAGCCGCCACTAGTGCTCCAGGATTATGGTGTCTATCGAGCCAGTAGGGCACCCAGTCTCCAGCACTCTTTGTTGCGCCTTCTCACATTCAGTTTTTGTCAGTCAGATATGCTGATCCCAGGATTAAAGTCTGATTACGGTTAGGCTGGCCGAGTCGATGGTAAACGATGCTAGACCGCTATCTTGCTGCCTTGAATTCATTCTTGTGTGTCTCATTCATTACCTCGGAGTAGCACAATGCTTAGCACTACCCTCTGATAAGCCTAACTGGTCGTCCACTCTACCACAGAAGCGAACATTTGGGTTATCATTATTGCCTTAGCAACCCAGTTGGGGTTTGCCTGGACTCTTTACACAATTTGCTTCCCCCCGCACCCCCGGGATCACAAAAAACCTGTATGTAAGACCGTTTGCGTTATTCTGTGCTTTTGGACTGGACTCAACATGACTGTACCAGATATGATCAATGGGTTTGACTTCAACTGCTATAACTACGCAGATACTTCTGAAATTGGAAACCCCAAAGAACATTGGAACATCAAAAATCTTCAGTTACCTCCGGCGTGGACCAATAAATGACATCGAGCCACCTCAAATTAAATGCCTCAAACAGAATCAAGCTTTCTCACAATGAAAACACTGCAAACACATCTTCCTGCAAAAGGTTCAAGCTACCATCTATTGTCCTATAAAAAACTGGATTACGCTAATGACCTGTATCACAGCTAACCTTTTGTCAACTATCAGAAGATGAAAGGGAATTCAGAACGCTGCTGCTAGACTTCTCCTACACGTGAAGCCACAAGCACACATCTCAACTGCCTTGAGAGCCCTACTACCTACACTGGCTACCACTTGCCAGAAGATCCACTTTTATTGTCACACCCACAGCAATATATGGCAATGGACCACTCATTAGGAAGAAAAACAACATTGCATACAAAGGAACTTGTGCTCAAGAATGACTTCCCGCCTCAAAATTCCTACAAGAAGTAAAAAAAAAAAAAATGGGTAGACTATCCTTCTGTTGAAGCAGCCAAACCATGGAATTCACTACCCACAAACATGAGTCACTGACAACCACCTCGACTTTAGACGAATAGTTGAGCTGGCTCTTCCTCACATGACAGCTATACTCGCAACAGTATACACAGACTTGACGAATTATGCTTTTCACGATATGGAGATGAGGTTGTCATTGTGCATTGAACTTTGCTTCACCTCATAAGCAGATATGTTTTAAAAGGAACATTTTTATATTTCTCCACTGAATACATGTCTATATCATACCGTGTCATACCATCATAGCTGCTTCTGTGTACATATATAAAGGGGTTTATGCCTACTGCTAAAACGAAACCTATCTGATTACTTTGAACTCCTAAATATCCTTCTCAAACTCCCCGCGCTCCCCTCCCTATAGCCAATTCCCCCAACTTACAGGCACACACGACCACTGCTTAATAAAAGCAACTTAATAATTAAACTCTACTAAATACACTAGAAATAAAGAGCACGAACGTAACTCAGCTAACGCACAAGAAAAAACAAAACACTACAGGCTATAAAACTCTAATCTTGGGTTCCCTCGTAGCATCCCACTCTGCAAGTGCTTATCACCTTGTTGGAGGCAGTGAGCTCTATATAAATACAATTTACGATGGACTACCTTTCTCGTATTTTTGTGTGAATCATGGTCTGCTTTTGACACCAGGAATGTTGGGTTATCAGAGGTCTGGGCAGTACTTTTCTTGTTTTTGTCAGACTTTCAATGAGTCTTTGCTGGAGGTTTTTAGGTCTCGCCTACGCAGCGCGCATGCGCTGCATAGGAGGGCCTTTAGCCAACGCTCTGCTCATTTTCAAGCACACACTCGTGCTTGTGGTGGCATCCACCTTGAGGGAGCGAGCAGGGCCGCGCCACAAGCACGAGTGCAGTGCTTGAAAATGAGCAGACTGCGCGCGCACGCACCACTCCCGGGCTCACCTCCTGCTCCCCCTCTCTCTCGCGCATTCCTTGTTTTGTCATCTTGCGGATGACTCATCTCCCCGATTTCCCGGAGCTCATGGTTGTTGACCATCGATGCGAGAAGCCTGGGTGTAGTTGTCAGTCCTATTTAAAGAGCCGCTACTGTGACATTTGCATAAATGTAGCTTGGGATAATTAATGCATAAAGGTGGACGCTCCTCCACCCTGTGGCTGGATGTCTCGTTGGAGAGAGAGAGCCCTGTTTGAAGCATGTGTTAAGTAGATTTAATAAGAATTATTTTTTTCTCCATCACCTTAAAACGCTTTTCCTAGGGAGGACGCAAAGAGGACACCATCAAAGTGACAAGTGAGCTCTGCTGCTTTTTGAGACCCTTCTCAGAAGTTTAGCGTGTTCAACGATTGTGTTATGAAAACTGTCTCGCGCTGAGCTGCAAGGCTGTGGAACTGCATAGAAAATCCGGGTTTTGGCGCAGCAAGAGATGTGTTGGATTAGGTCTCCACCTGCTGGATATTCTGCGACAGTGCATGGTGTGAGTTTTATATGCAGGAACAAATCATCGATAAACATCACTGACGCAAGTGAGGAATGTAAAACATTCCATGTACTTGTGCATTCGGAAGAATGTTTCCATGAGCTCTACACCGCACATCGGCATTCCCCATACGGAAGTATTTGAGAGTCGCAGAAAAAGTAGGAGCTGCAAATTTTAAAAATCCCAGTTGACGTCGTTATGTGATCTTTAGTGACTGCAAAAACCCACAACCCGTTTTCTATTTTAATGAAATTATGCAAAACGTAAAAAGAAGCCCTGGGTGATACGCCACATGATGCTCAGTGAAATGTGCATCAAGCCATCGGCAGCATATGGTATATTTCATCAAAATCTTTAAGCAAAATATTACCCAAGCGGATCTAGAAAGGGATATAAGTATTTATCAATCCAGGAAAAGAATTATAGCTTTTGGATTAGTGGAATAAAAACTCCTGCCATACTTTTCACTCTAATTATGCATATTTTAGCCGCTCCTGTGTTTGTCTTCTGAGTAACCCTGTAAATGTATTAGCAAAAGGTGCTGTCATTGTGTTCTGCCAGCTCTGGATTCCTGTAGCTGCATTGTTGGTTGCATGAGTTTTAACCCCATTTTGTTGCAGACATGAGTAACATCCTCAGATCTTGCTGTAGTTCTAGAAGCAGTGAACCACACGCACTCCACACCATTGACATCATGCAGGATATGTCCTTCAGTGGACATTTCTGATGCGTGAATCTTGGGCACATCAGCACCAGCTGTATCTTAAATGGCTGCATCCGGGATAGTGTTTGAAAACTTGAGCATGGGTCAGTGGGTGTCGGCTCAGGTACATCTTTCTGTACCAGATCCGGTGACACCTGTCAGTGTCCCAGAGGCCCCTTGGCTTCCACCCCACCCTCTAATCTTTGGCACTGCGGTGTAGGCAGTAAATCTAGCTCTCATCTTCATCCTGCCCTGCGCCTTCTGAAAGACCAATTCATCCTGCCTTCTGAAAGACCAATCCGCCCCAAGGATGCCATCTTTTCAGACTAGGTAAATTGCTCTCCGCTTTGCTGTTATGGGTGTACTCAAAAAGTGGCTTTCACAAGGGACTTTCTAAAGATGGATCATTTTTTTCTATGGGAAGCATTTTTACATCACCTTCAGGTTTTGGGAAATGCCCTCATTCTGATATTTACTCATAGACTTTCTCTACATTAATTTCCATCCAGATTTGGAGAGAAAGTACAGAAGCCTCAAAAAGGGGGGAAGTATGTCTGGGACCACGGATGCTAGCATCACCGCCTGCCTGCACTGACTGGGGCACCACAAGTTTCTTTGATGGGTACCACTAGGACAGAGCCACTCAGTCACACAAATGTTGAATGTGGCAAGCAAGTGTCAGCTCTTACTTGCACAAACCTTCAAAACTGGACTGAGACTAGTGGGGTGAGGGAACTCCCTGAGGCTGACAAGGTGCACAAATGAAGTGGACAGTGATTCTGCAAGTTTCAATTAGTTTGGTTTCAAAACATTCAGGAATGTTGAAGATCAAGATTGAGTTAATTTTATATATTTTTAATATTTATAAAGAGCCACATTCACCCAACCGGCATCTTGGCGCTGTGGCAATGTCAGTTTATGCAGAAGGTCTTATTTGCTGCAAAGGTTACGGGTAGAAAGATTGTATTATATCTCGCTTATTTTGGGGAAGAGTCATATTTTCAGGCTTTTTCTGAAACTCAGCAGATTTGAGCCTAGTCTCAGAGAATTTGGGAGTTTATTGCAAATTTATGCTGCTTTCACTTGAAAGGACCTCCCTCTATACCGTAACTTTTTAAATCTAGGTGCGCAGATTAAGTTTGCTGAGGATGATATTAAGGATTTTGGAAGTTTATAGTAGCAAACGTTCTTGTAAGAGCCTAGGTCCAGTTCCATTGAGGGTTTAATGGATGGATTAGACGCATGGCCTTAAAGATACATCTCTCCTTAACCGGTAACCAGTGAAGTTCTATCAAGGTTTCAGTTGCCGAATCAAATCTGGTTTTGTTCAGTGCTAGTTTGGCGGCTAACACTTGTATCCTGCAGAGTTTTCAACAGGTAATCTGGTGTTCCACTCAAAAGAGTTACAATAATCTAGTCTGCTCAAGACTGTACATTGTACTACCAGCTTCCTGGCAGGCTCTGGTGTCAAGGAGGCCATTTTTCTCAGGTTTCTCATATTAATAAGCATTTGCAATGCAATGGTCTCACATTTGCAAGAGTTTAAGCTGTTGGCATTGTAAATGACAATGCCTTTTATTTATCTCTTTTGATAATTAACACATAAATAAAAGGCATTGTCATTTACATTGTCAATAGCTCAAACTCTTGTAAATGCGAGATCTATTGCATTTCAAAGAAGCGGCCGCCATTGTCCCGGGCTGCTTGGAAAGTGAAAGCACGCATGGAGCGCTGAATGTTGCAGGAAAGCATGTCGTGCCTGCAGTAGGAGAAACTCATTAAAGAAAATAGTGCCTACAGACTAAACAAGCATTTGCAATGCAATAGGTCTCGCATTTACGCGGGTTTAAGCTATAGGCATTGTAAATGACAATGCCATTTATTTATATTTTAAAAACAAAAATAAAAGGCATTGTTATTTGCAATGTCAATAGCTCAAACCCGCTTAAATGTGAGACCTATTGCATTGAAAATGCTTGTTATAATGTTTGTGTCCATTAGCCTGACTCTTAAATTGCCTGATCTCTGATTTGCATAAAGATGTGGTAGGCACAGAGAAAGTAGTCCAAGTTAGAAACGCTCTGGTGTTTTACTCAACCATGATGACAATCCTTGTTAACGTCGCTAACCTCCAAAAGGCAGCCAACTTTAAATCCAAAGGCTCTGCCCCCAAACACCTATTTTTAAATGCAGTTCTAATAACACCCTTGTTTTTCTGTAGTTTGATCATGTCTATTGATTCCCAAGTTTAACAATTGCTTCCAGTTGCATTTAATAATGTTTTTGATAAAAAAAATGGCCAATCTAATAGTTATTCTTTGCATCGGTAGCCCTCCAAATATGCTCGATCCCCTTTGATGATCCAGAACATTTTATTATAGTTCGCTACGTAATCTATTATGCATTTTTTTATGATTAACAAATGTGTTTTTTGACTGCTTTTCTAGGATTGCTTGATGCTTCTAGTATGATGCCAAAACGCAGCAGCAGCTGTTCATGAGGATAAGAGGGGGTTGGAAGGAGGAGAATGCTCAGCAGCCAGATGTCCTGGAACAATGTCATCCTCGTTTACGTGTGTCCTCTAGCTAGAGGGCATCAGTACAGTACATGAGGCTGATAATAGGCTTGTAGTACTACACATAACCTCTGCCTTTTCAGTTACATTTGGAGGAGTCTAGCATAAAAAGCATAGACACCAATAATACAGATAATACTTAAGTTAATCACGCTACAAAGTGATTATTTCATCCTTCAACCTACGTTTTTTTACTGAAAGAACACTTTGATTTTCCTTCAAAGACATCTGAGAATGACTTTTGACTGTCCGGATATCATTTCTAGGCATCTAAGCACAATGACCCTTTACCTCGGTGAAGTCAGGGAAAGAACATTTTTTTCGGTCTGAAGTAAACTCTTGCTGTATATATAAACAGAGAGTGGAATTTGGGTCAGATTTCTTCAGCCATTATCTTGTTTGTGTGAGCATCCTTCATGTCTTGGCTCAATGAGCAGGCCTTCACTTTTTGAATCAGTCCACGGCATTTTATCGATTGGGTGCTTTGTCTAGTTGCAAGGATAAGGAGTTCATCCAAGTATCGCCACAGTGAACCATACTGGCCCTCAGGGAGTTGAGAGCAGTTGTGTACAGCACAGTGGTATCAGCCCTGCAAACAGCTGTTGCAAGCGTGGGGCCTAGCACAGTACTCTGTGCTAGAATGCTTGCGATGCTGGTTTAAACCGAGCGCCATCCTGGTTGTACTCCTGTCACTAGATTAAGGAAGTCTGTCTGGCTGTGTACACCTGCTCTCTCCTGCTACTCTTCATCAGTGGTGGCTGCTTCGGAATGGGAGTGGTAGGGTGAGGGGAGGAATGGATAAAAAATAAAAATAAATTAGCTTACCTTCGCCACCACACACCTCTGCTCCATCCACACTCTGCTAGCCGCGCCGGATGCACACAGGCTCCCAGACTCTCCCAGCAGCGTTGTGATTGGTCTGAACGGGCTGTTTGGCCATTCAGGCAGTGCCTAGGAGCCTGGGCATGTTCTCCACCGGGCTGTGCAACACAGCCAGTTGGAGAACACGCTAAGTGCGCATGAATGTTTGGCCGGACCAAGAGGACCGGCCAAACATTCCTGCGCACTTAGGGAGTGCAAACCACTCCTTACTTTGCTCAGCCCCGCCCTGGCTCCAGTCCCGCACAGAAAAAGAAAAAAATGGTAATAATGTTTTGTTATTATCATTTTATGTTTTGCACTGCTCAAATATCAGTGGGGCGAAGCTTCTCCGTCTTAACTTAGGAGCCGCCACTGCTCTTCATCGATGGATAAGCAAGCTTTTCTGCTCGAAGGAACCTATGCTAGGAGCAAGTATCAAAGGAGCAAAGATGGCAGCAGGAGTAAACCGACTACTCGCATGCTGAGAGGCAACTGATTTCAAGGGAACTCACAATACCTGGGTGTAGCCGACGGAGGCATTGAAATGCAAGAAACTGATAAAAACCTTACCAGAGGCGGTGAAAATAAACACGTTTTTTAAAGTCTCTAGAGACGCAGGATCTCGTTTAGAATGTTGGACATGGTCATAAAAGACCTCCCTAAGTATATCATTATCAGAAGTGACCGCCAGTACTTTCAGCACCTGACGTGAATCCTGGCAGGGCACCTGGGCTGTCATCACTGGGGCGTGGGTGCATTTGAGTACTATCGGTGTGATAATAGTTATGCCTATTGTTCAAAGGACAAGAGATAATAAAGTCTGCACTGTGTGCTCTCAAATGCCTCACCTCATTAATGCTTCCTGTGTACATGCATATTTCCGTAGAGAACGTTGGCTCTCCTCTGGTGGCAGCAAATACTTAGAAGTGGATGCTGGCGGGCAGACAAGAGTTGGAGGGATTGAATTTGATATATCTAATCGAGTGACTGCGTTGTAAAGAATACAAAAATGACATATTTACAGATATAAATGTAGTTGTCCGCTCCCATTTTCTCCCTTCTATCTCTACATTATCCCATTTCATTCTCACAAGAATCATATGGTCATGACTACATTTCATCTTAACTCTTTTGTTTCTCTGACTCATTTATCCTTCAGTCAGTCTTGTTTTCGTTTTTCCTATTCCCCTTTTCCCACCCTACATTATATTCTGCCCACTTTTTTACGTACTTATATTCTGTCACTCTCCCTTCTTTCCGGAATACACTCCACATTCTCAGATTCTGTCTTTCTCCCTATTCCTCCACCATCTCCCAAACTGTTGCTCCCCTTGTCTTACCCCAGTCCTTCCACTCCATTACCCATTTTCTCACCCCACTACACTTTTCCTATTTCGTCTCTCTCCCCTCCCAAACGTTCCTTCCAAGATTTCCCTATCTCTTGCTACTGTTTCTCTTTCCATCGATTCTAAACATCAATGTTTTTTCATTCTCTTTTTATCTTTCTACCATTCCCTCCCTTTACTGAATTCTCACAATAGGTTGCTCTCCTCTCTGTATCTCTGTCCATATATTGCCTACACTCTAAGTCACAGCCGCTTTCTGTAGTCCCCTTCACTCATTTCGCCCCTTCCCACCCTTTTCTCCATCTGTAATTCTCTTTTTCTCCTACATCAAGACTCTGGTATAAAAGACCATTGATATTACTAGAAGTGACAAGAAATACCATTGAGTTCAGCTGTATCAGACTTTTGTATGTGAACGAAGAAGTCACAGCCTGTGGCATAGCAAGGAGGGCTTGCTACGCCACTGTGAAAGCAAGGGAATTTAAAGCAGGGGTAGTGGGCCTCCTATCCCCTAATTGTGGTAGTAAAAACATCTGTAATAAGGATGCAGTTGGCCCCCAGAACCATTGACCCTGGTACCACTGCACGTGTTGCACTGTTGATAGCTGCAGCCCTCGTTGCAGTTTCTCAAACACCACAAGTGGGAGCTTTTTTTGCAGGTGTCTCAACGGCATTTCTACTTGTGGTAAACTAATCGTATTATGCCTGTTAGAACAACCCCCTCCCCGCCGTTATTCGTGAAACGGCTTAAAATATACAATTCATAAACGTATGTTAATATGAGCTCTTCGAGAAAGACGCTACGTGGCAGTTCACAGCATTTCCAATGCTTTGTGTTGAGTGGGCACAGCTCACGATCACTTTCCCTGTACTCAGTGCAAATATAGGTCACAGAGTTCGGCAGATGGTAAACGGTCTTTGAAAGGGTCTGCACTTGGAGGCCAGGGGACACCACGCACCACGGACACAGGAGATCAGCAGAGTCAGCGGTCACCTTTCACACCCTCTTTTCTCACCTATCCTCACAGTCAACCTCCTAAATACAGAAATTCGTCTCCCAGCCTTTATGGTTTCTGAAAGTTTTTTTCCAGGTGTTCTATGGTTTAGACCATTGATTCCCAAACTTTTTGGAACCAGAACCCAATTTTTAGAACAACTAACATTCGCGACCCGCCTACCTTTGATGGACATGAGGAGGGGTGATTTTATTAACGTAACTAAAACATCATGTGTTAGCACATTGTCATTTACAAAAAGCACATTTTCGCCACTAACTTTGCACAGACCTACAGTTTTACTGATTTCAACTATATAGCATACCACGATCAAATGATAATGTATGGAAATGATGGTTCTGTGAATAGTTATTATTGATCATCAGCATTTAAAGTGTTTTTGTTTGTTTTGATCCTATTAAAATTTCTGTTTCCAGCATAAAAAACACGTACTTCATTTTTGCTTTCCTGACTGTAGAATGCATACAGTTCATTTACTGGCATTTATATTTTTGTGTGCTGCAAAAAAACGACATCCTAAACTTGTCACATAATTTACTCTAAAAACTCCTCTCACTATGCAGTCAGAGAAAGAAAAGTAAACACCAGTCCCATGTTAAATGAATAAGCAGCATCTTGTCAGAAGACATAGCCTGACATTTGACCTCTGCTGTTGAAGCACTCCAAATGTGACAAGTTAAACACATAATTTAAAGCACTCTTATTTATTGCTCTGAGTTTCCAGACCCACCAAAAATCAGCTTTGCGACCCACAGTTTGGGAAACACTGGGTTAGACTTTTCTTGTATTGTAGGTTGCATGCATAAGAGCATTGCTACATAAACATGCAACCAGTTCAGACAGATGTGTTTATGTTGGTTGATAGATGCAGGCTTCCCTTCTTAGGTCTTGCCTAAGACAGTGCATACTCTTTCTCTTGCAAGAACTGTTGTTACCTTACAGTGGGCTTAGAGGCCACCCATAGCTTACCATTGGTTGGCTTCATTGTCCCTCTTAATTGCTTACTTCTTTTTAAGCTGCTTCCATAGGATTTCCCTCCTATTCTTCAGTTTGTCCCTCCCCTGAGCATGGACGCATTATTGTGCTTTAGACTGCTTGCTTTTTTAGTTGCTCATTTTTTCTTTTTGTTTAAGTGCTCTACGATAGTGTGTGTGTTTTCCAGCTCTCTCCTTCATGTACTTCTCCCCCAAGTACTTCTTTGTCCTCAGTGTTCCTCCCTGCCCATCCAAGTCCGAGTGCTGCCCAGCCCCTCCTGCATAACCACTGTTGTCATGTGCTTCCCCCAACCCCTCTCCCTCACCTTCTGTTGTCAGTGTGCTTCCTCCGACCTCTCTCGCCTACCCTCTATCTGTGTGTTTCCTCAGCCTCTTGTGCCCACCCTCTGTGGTTTGTGTGCTTGCCCCAGCAGCTCCCACCTACCCTCTGCTGCTCATATTGGCCTCCCTCCCCCCCCACCACATCCTTCTCTCCTGCCCTCCCTCTGTGTTGCCTCTTTCTTCCAACCCGCTTCCCCACTTTGAAGTGGATTTGGAGACGAAAAGACAACACAGAAGGAGGACAGGAAAAAAGGATACGGGTTGGGGAGAGGACTGGCGACAGGGATGGGCGAGCCCACTGCCAAAATAATAATTTTTAAAAAGTCTGTCGCGGCCAGCATTAATTTTTCTTGATAGAGATGTAATTAGTTCTTATGACCACTCTCTATAAAGAGTGCGCCTCAAAAAAAGATATATTGATTCCTCAATGGTGGTCCCTCGTGCAGTTGCTACTTGATCTCTGGAAAACTAATAAGACCTTAAGAATAGTACGAGTCCCTTTCCCAACAGTAATGTTAACAGAAACAGTGGCTACGAGCACAAAAAATGTGGATGTTGCAAAAAAAAAAAAAAGTTGGTTTCCAGTATTTTCTTTAAACGTGTAGTCACAAATGATGCAAGGTTGCTGTCCTCTAGCCGAAAACAAAAAGTGGGACACTATGACCCAGTTTGCATCAATTTGCACAGTGATTATCACTTAAAGCTGTCACACATTGTACAAGCACAGACCAGGAACACACTGCTCCTCTCAACACTGTAGATTGGAGAAACTCAATTATGAACCTGCGCAATCATGAACCTTTGTAGGAATCATTTGAGATATACATGCTTAATGGACATGCTTTCAATATAGACGAGTTGGTTGATAATTGTCGATTGCTATTCTGGAGCCGAAGATATCTATTCCGGTTGATAAATCCACTCGAATAACCGAACATTTCAAGGTACTGTGCTTGGAATGGTGAATAACATGCTGGACCTGTAATTACAGTAGTAACTAACTACAGGAGGATAACCATAAATCCAGTCAAGACTTGGGTGGATAGTATATAACATACAACAATGTCTCAACAGGTATTATTTTGGTTGACAATTATAAAGGGTATTGAATATACCTTGTAACAGGGAAGGGAGAAACAAGGGGAGACAAAAAGCCAGATAGCAATGAATGCGAAAAAATCTTTTTCATGTATTTGACCAAAGAAATAGCCATTTGTTACATGAAATTTCATGTCACCTGTACAGAACTGTTCACAAGTGCTCATGAGGGAAGTGAACGGCACAAGTGAAGAGATATATACAGCGGAAAACGGTGCAAAATAGCAAATTGATATATACAGTGGGATCTTATTGGTTCCCATACATAAATATATACAAGTAGTTTTATCTATTTCTTTTTTTAGGGAACCATAAGGATGGCGCCTTAAATTGCGCTGGAATGTCGACGGCGTTTTGGCCTGTTACAATTTCAGGCCATCATCAGGACCAGGTTACTAATTATTAGAAAAAGTGCTGTATCAAAAGCAATGG
The DNA here is from genome assembly GCA_963921515.1 of Calotriton arnoldi. Classification (NCBI taxonomy): domain Eukaryota; kingdom Metazoa; phylum Chordata; class Amphibia; order Caudata; family Salamandridae; genus Calotriton; species Calotriton arnoldi. Next base: position 2,070,277 of record CAWUFW010001372.1, on the reverse strand, counting down.
GGGGAAAGAATCAAATCAATGGTGCACCAGAGAATTAACAATAGAAGCCAAAAATGGTTCAAAGTCGATTGAGCAATAAATGATAGCATATAGAAGATGGAAAAATTAAAGGGCAGGAGTAAAGTAAAACCAGTACTATCCTGCTGTACTCAGGCAAGACTGGAGTGCCAAATGTAGAGGGAGCTGGACTGGCCAGGCTCAGAGAAGGGATACATACGGTTGGAGTAGAGTGGTGTAGAGGTGACCAAAATGGGGCAAGAGTTGAAAACTAACCATGCCGGGAGGTGTATGCTTGTACAATGAGTGATGGAGCACTGCAGTGGTGCTGATGGCTGAAAGAAAGGAGGGGATCCAATTACTAAAAGGTACCCAATGCAGAAAGTATACGCGAGGGAGGGATGGAAAACTTACTTGGTGCCAGGGGTTTATACCTCGCAGGACTCTGGCTGGGAGCTAAAGTTGATGAAAAATTAATTTAATGGGAATTAGGGTCGATAGTGTGAGGTATATTAAAGGCCAAACGGAATAAGAACTTACGAGGGGCGCAGGCGCTCTAAGGCTGCCGAAATTGGTGTAGAGATTGGTATTGCACCCGAATGAAGAATCTGTGTGGGGAAAAATGGAATGGCGTTAATATGGACGGGGCCACGAGGCTCCCGGCGGTTCACAAAGAAAAACCGTGATGTTAAGTCAAGCGGCGAGGGATGTGGAAACTTACTAGTAAAGCGGTGTGCGTTAGCAAGCAAGAAGTCCATTCATGCTGGAGTGGCTCAATGGCCGGATCGGGATCCAAGTTTGCCGGCGTGAGTCCGGTGCTGGGATGCCGGCTGACTGGTTCGGGAGGGATAAATGCGGAAGTAAATGCGGGGCGGTGCGTGACGGAATGGCGTCGGCACGAGAGAGAGCGGAGGGTGAAAAGTGAAAACAGACTGGTGGGGTGGCCCACATAGTTTAGAAAGAAAAGAAAGTTCATGAGGATTGAGCGCAACAAACGAACGGGCGCAATCCACTTAATTATATAAGCGAACAGTGTCTAAAGTTATTGAAATAGCCATTTGTTAACATAAAAAAGACATATTTGACACAAAACCATGGTTAATTTAGACCATCAATTCAAGATTTTTTTTAAAAGAAGGTAATACAGTATGAAAACATAATTAGGGATATGTGTAAAAATAGAAAACATGTATTAACATATTGCAAAGACCTAAAATTCATGATAAAATTAAGCAGCCATGATCCTCAGAGTTTATAAACATGATTTAGAATGTATATACATGTGAGGATCAGTTCTATAGAGAAAATATAATGTAGGGCAACTGTAGTCATAAACATTGTATTGTAATTGCATTTATATAGTGCTTACTACTGACGAGGTACAGAAGCGCTTTTTTGGCGAGTAGCATGCTACTCCAGCACCCATAAAGGATTAGTGGTGAATTAGTATAGTGAAATATGGAAGTAATTTGAGGGGTGGATGTTAGTCAGTTATTTGGATTGAGAAGGATAGCGGAGGGATAGAAGAGGGAAAAAGGTTTGCATTTATATAGCGCTTGTTACCCCTGACGGGGCGTCTAAGCGCTTTTTTAGTGAGTAGCACGCTACTCCGGAACCCATAAAGGATTAGTGTTGAATTAGCATAGTGAAATATGAAGGTGATTTAAGTGGTGGATAGGTTAGTCAATTATTTGGATTAAGAAGGATAGCGGAAGGATAGAAGAGGCAAAAAAGGTTTGCATTTATATAGCGCTTGTTACCCCTGATGGGGTGTTGAAGCGCTTTTTTGGCGAGTAGCACGCTACTCCGGAACCCATAAAAGGCTTAGTGGTGAATTAGTATAGTGAAATATGAAACATAAAACATTGATTTATGGTGAAATTGGGGAAACCGCTGTACAGAATTGAAAGGGGACCAGGCCTACTCATTGGATGGCAGTTTATACAGAGCCCTGCATAAATCACGTAAATAAGAAATGGGCGGATGGCTGGAGACAGAGAAATAGGACACCTGGGGGGTGATTTTGTTTGCAGGGGGGTTGGTATTAGAGAACTAGCCTATAATGGTGTTCCACTCATCCAGGGTATTCAGCCCTTGTTCTATTGAAATACAGCGGGCTATCCATCTACATTCACAACTGTTGAGTAGTTGTAGTAAGTTCCCGCCCCTTAGTGGTGGTGTCGGTTGGTCAATCACTTGCTAGACAAAGTCTGTTTCACTGTGTCCGTTATCAAGGAAGTGTGTAACCAAGGGGGCATTTTGTACTTTACATCTAATTCAACTCTTGTGTTGGATTATCCGGTCTTTAACCATTTGTGTGGTCTGTCCTATTTAAATGAGATCACAAGGTATGGCATAAATGACATTGCAGGATTGGCAGTTGGTGACGAAGAAATTGTAAATGGAGGAAGGATTACTTCCGGGAAGCAGACATCCTAACAGAGAAACTAATCCTACGCGGCTACCCCAGAAGGCTGGTCACTAGAGCACGAAAGAGAGCCTGGTATAACCACAGGGAAACTTTGCTTACACCAAAAGAAAAATGTAAGAATACACGAATCCCATTTGTATCGACCTTCAGCCCTTGCAGCAACAAAGTGTGTAAAACCATAAAAAGGAACTGGAACACTTTGAAGACTTTAGAAACTTTTCAAGAACCACCACTATGTTCCTACCGAAGAGGACGGAATCTGTCAGATCATTTGGTGCATGCCAGTACATGGCCCAAAAAAACAGACTACGAAAACTCTATCAGATCCACTTGGGGTTTACCTCCGATCCTTGGCCACTACAAATGCCAGAGACGTGTGGTGTGCCCCTTCACGGCCAACACTAAGGAGTTCAAAGTTAACAAACATTCTTATCCCCTTAAGAGCTTCACCAACTGCTGATCCTGCAATGTCAGTTATGCCATACGTTGCTCTTGTGATCTCATTTACTTAGGACAGACCACACAGATGGTTAAAGACGGGATAATCCAACACAAGAGTCGTATTAGATGTAAAGTACAAAATACCCCCTTAATTACACACTTCCTTGAAAATGGCCACAGTGAAACAGACTTTGTATGGCAAGTGATTGACCAACCGACACTACCACTAAGGGGCGGGAACTTACTACAACTACTCAACAGGTGTGAATGTAGATGGATAGCCCGTTGTAATTCAATATAACAAGGGCTGAATACCCTGGATGAGTGGAACAACACCATTATAGGCTAGTTCTCTAATACCAACCCCCCCCGCAAACACAATCGCCCCCCCCCTGCCACAAAGGGTCCTATTTCTCTGTCTACAGCCATCCACCCATTTCTTATTTACGTCATTTATGCAGGGCTGTGTATAAACTTCCATCCAATGAGTAGGCCTCGTCCCCCTTCAGTTCTGTACAGTAGTTTCCCCAATTCCACCTTAAATCAATGTTTATGACTACAGTTGTCCTACATTATATTTTCTCTATACAACTGATCCTCTCACGTGTATACATTCTGATCATGTCTATAAACTCTGAGGATCATGTCAGCTTAATTTTATCATGAATTTTAGGTCTTTGCAATATGTTAATACATGTCTTCTATTTTTACACATATCCCTAATTATGTTTTCATGCTGTATTACTTTAAAAAAAAAAAATCTTGTGTTGATGGTCTAAATTAGCCATGGTTTTGTGTCAAATATGCCTTTTTATGTTAACAAATGGCTGTTAATTCAATAACTTTAGGCACTGTTCGCTTATATAATTAAGTGGATTACGCCCGTTCATTTGTTGCGCTCAATCCCCATGAACTTTCTTTTCTTTTTTTTCTAAACTATGTGTGACACACCACCAGTCTGTCTTCGCTTTTCACCCTCCGCTCTCTCTCACGCTGACGCCATTCCGCCACGCACTGCCCCGCGTTCACTTCCGCATTTATCCCTCGTGTAACCAGTCCGCTTCATCCCAGCCCGGAAACACTCCGGCAAACTTGGATCCCGATCCAGCCATTCCAGCATGAATCGACTTCTTGCTTGCTAACGCACACCGCTATACTAGTAAGTTTCCACATCCCTCGCCACTTTGACCTAACATCACAGTTTTTCTACGTGAACCACCGGGAGCCTCTTGGCCCGTCTATATTAACGCCATCCCATTTTTCCCACACAGATTCTTCATTCAGGTGCAATACCAATCTCTAGATCGATCTCGGCAGCCTTAGAGCGCCCGCGTCCCTCGTAAGTTCTTATTCCGTTTGACCTTCCATATACCTCACACTATCAACCCGAATTCCCATTAAATTCATTTTTCATCATCCATACATCCCAGCCAGAGTCCTGCGAGGTATAAACCCCTGGTTTTTTTTTTTTTTTTTACCTGTCTGGGTCGGCACCAACTAAGTTTTCTGTCCCTCCCTTGCGTATACTTTCTGCATTGGGAACCTTTTGGTAATTGGATCCCCTCCTTTCTTTCAGCCATCAGCACCACTGCAGTGCTCTGTCACTCATTGTACAAGCATACGCCTCCCGGCATGGTTAGTTTTCAACTCTTGCCCCTTTTTGGTCACCTCTACACCACTCTACTTCAACCCCATATATCACTACTCTGAGCCTGGCTAGTCCAGCTCTCTCTACATTTGGCACTCCAGTCTTGCCTGAGTACAGCAGGATATTACTGGTTTTACTTTACTCCTGCCCTTTAATTTTTCATCTTCAATACGCTATCATTTCTTGCTCAATCCACTTTGAACCATTTTTGTCTTCTATTGTTAACTCTCTGGTCCACCATTGATTTGATTTTTTTCCCCCTTTGCTTTTGATACAGCACTTTTTCTAATAATTAGTAACCTGGTCCTGATGATGCCCAGAAATCGGACCAGGCCGAAACACCGTCGACAATCCAGCGCAATTTAAGGCGCCATCCTTACGGTTCACTAAAAAAGAAATAGATAAAAATACTTGTATATATTTATGTATGGGAACCAATAGGATCTCACTGTATATATCAATTTGCTAATTTGCGCCGTTTTCTGCTGTATACATCTCTTCACTTGTAACTTGCGCCGTTCACTTCCCTCACGAGCACTTGTGCACATTTCTTACAGGTTACATAACATTTAATGTAACAAAGTGCTATTTCTTTGGTCAAATACATGAAAAAGATTTTTCCGCGTTCATTGCATTCTGGCTTTTTTCTTCCCCTTGTTTCTCCCTTTCCTGTTACACGGTATATGCAATACCCTTTATAATTGTCACCTGTAATTACATGCAGTTCCCAGTTCCAGGCCAGTTTCCTCTCATTTGTTTTACCTGGGAATGTGACTGCACCCGGTAAAATTTGATATGAACCTGGGCAACAGCGCACAAAGGATATTGTTCCACCAAACTCGGAAATATGGCCACTGTAGACAAGTGTTCTGTACCTGAGAAAATCAAGCCGCGGTTTGTGCCCTCCTCCTCCCCTCCTCCCCACCTCTTGACTGCTCTCCTGGTTGGGCATAATCTCTTTCTATTCAGTGACTGCTCATTGAAATCAGGGGTTAGTGAGTGTATATTAGCCACCCAAGGAGTCCTGCTGTGAGAAGATTGAGTGTACCTGCACCATATTTTCCAATTCCCCAATGTGAAACCCATGTGACCATCTCCTCCAATTTGGAGTACACATCAAAGGAATACAGTAAGAAAGTAAGGTGCAATTTCTTTATTGAATCAACTGAAAGAAAAGTAGTGGCAGACCAAAATGAACAAATAAACACAGAGTTAAGTCTTCCTTTAACAGGCTAATGCTTGTGAACAAACAAATACACACAACTGTATGCATGCTTTAGCACATCAAAGCCAGACCGGTTGGCTTTGTCAGGGTTGCTTTTGTTTTTTGTAGACGCGCAGAAAATATATGCTTAGAAGAATTTTGCAGTTCAAGATTTTTGTTGGAAACGTTTTGTAAGCAAAATTTACACTTATGTTGAAAGTCTAATTTACTTTGAGACTTCCTAACAATATAGATTACTTTGGAGATGTAGAGAAAGTGTAGTTTGCTTTTGAGACATCTGGAAAATTAAGTTTCTTTTGGAGAGGTCTGGGAGTAACAGTTTTATTTTACAGATGTGTGGAAAGCACAAGTTTTCAGTGGAGACTTCTAGAAAGTTCATTTCAACTCCAGACCCCGGTTCTTGGATGCAAAATGTACTTTTGAGATATCTAGGGAAGGTCAGACTTTACTTTAGAGATCTCTGGAACGCACGACTTCGAGGATACCGACTGGATCTTTGTTAGATTTGGGCATGTTCTGCAGACTATATACAACAAACTAATTCTAAGACAGTAGGTTTTATTTCCCCCCTGAAACCGATAGACATATTCTGTGGCATTATGCTGGCTGATACCCATGGGAAATGGTCACTGTAGACTGACTTAACTCGAAACATTGAAAATGTCGACCTTTCACATCCCAAAGTAGCTCCACTCCAAGTCATAGCTCCTTTCTAGTCACTGCATAGTTCTTTCCCCATATCTGTGGAATTCCTAGCTAATTCAAGGCATTGTTGAAAAGTCTTTCAAGACTTAGCTCTTTACAACCAAATCGAGACATTAAACCATGCATTTACCATCACGGTGCTATGCACATCTCTGTTGCCTCTTCTTGATGGGTTGGAAGTATGTAAACCTCGTTCAGACTTCTATACCTACACATATTTTGCCATAGGGCACTCTGTATTGTCTCCCTATGGCACAGCCTTAACTTTGGCTGTGTTCTAAGGATCAAATCTGCCCACTTATACTGAATGCAATGTGAGAGTCCCGAGTACTGTAAAGTCTTTTTAGCCCTTGCAGTAGGCAGCCACTACATTTCAAATGTGAAGGACACCAGGTCAGGAGTGCATTTTGGAGAAATGTCATAAAGCTCAATGGATCTAATTTCTCTTCTAGAAGGCAGTTGCCAGGAACAGTGAAATTATTTCTTTGTAATTTAAAAAAAAAAATCTTTATTGGGTTTTTAAACAAACAAAACCATAAAGTACAGTTGACAATTAAATTCAGTGAGAGCATAACTCATATGCCTGAAGGAATAAAGCTAAGAGATTCGTCCGGTGAGCACAGCAAGGATCATACGGTTCATTACTCATGTTTGTGTACTTGCGGGAGATATTGTTAAGTGTACACTACAAGAGGGAGGATGTATAACCTCGGAAAGTGGGGGGAAAGGAAAAGGATAGGGGTGTGGTGGTATCTTGCAAAGAAACTGCATGGAATGCTAATGCATTGGGCATGAGGGCTGGCCGAAACAGTATGAATGGGGTAGTATAACATGTTGCAGATAAGCGAAGAGGAGTGGGGGAACAGGGTGCTGACTGATGCGCTTGATGCATGGCAGCCACTCTGGGGGGAGGTTATCATTTCTAGTGTGGCACAAAAACTCTGAAAGAAGGGTGGGCCAGTGAGTGGGTTGTTTGCGGAGACCCCAGACCTCCTCGTAGCGAAGGGCGTCTTACTCTGCTGCACCCCTCTCGCGGACTACGCCGTGCCAGGCGTCTCGAGAGGGGATCGCTGAGGAACGCCAGTGCAGGGATAGAGTACCCTTGGCGAGGAGAAGTGCCAGGGAGGCGTAGCAAGAGCGCACCTTATGGGACTTGTGCCTCTTGAAGATGCAGAGTGAACATGCCTCCCATGTGTGGATATCAGTAGCTCCGTGACTTGTTGCAGTGTGCTGTGCACTGTTTTCCAGAAGTAGTGTAGACCTGGACAGGAACATATCACGTGCTCTAGGTCAGCGCCTTGAGCCTGACAGCATGGGCAATGGGTATTTGCTTGCGGGAAGAACCGATTAATTTGGGCTGGGGTGAAGAAGGCGCTGTGTAGCATGAAGAGTGCAGGTTTTTGAAACAGAATACTTTTTGTGGAAACGCCAGGACAGTCTCCCGCTCCTTATCATGCAGTGCTCGCCCAAACTCCTCCTCCTTTTTGTGCCATAGGCTATCTAGGGGGCGTATCTTCAGCTCAAGCGCATAGCTTTACACAGCCAAGTAATAAGGTGACTGCCAGGATCCATCGCAAAGGATTGCTTGCAGCACAGGGTGTGTTAACGGTTCTGATTCCGTTGTTTTCCATATGGTACTTATTTATTTATTTTATTTATAAAGTTTTATATAGCGCGAACATGATCCCGAGGGATATCAGAGCGCTTTACAGTTGTGGGGAAAGGAAGGTAACAGTTGCAGTACATGTGTCAAATGGGAGTCCAGACAAAATCACATGTCAAAATAGAACTCACAGGGCAAGAACGGTTACATGTACACGGGATCAGCAGAATAATAAGAACATAACTGGTACATATCAAGATGGAATAGCAACCAGCGCAAGGGCTTAAAGGTCTAAGTCCAATACATTAGAGCAGACGATCCAGCAACCTATTAAGGTAAGAACTTGTTCATAAGGAATCTTTTTACTTCCAATTTGAAGGCATCCTTGGAAGAGATTCTACGTATTTCTGGTGGGAGGGAGTTTCCAGATCTTCGGAGCTGAGCCGGAGAAGGCTCGGTGGCATGTTCTCTTTTTGCGAAAGATCTGAGGTTTCAGGAGGAGAGAGTTAGCACTCCTAGAGGGTCTAGCCCCTCCTGATAGTTCCAGTTTTTGTACGGCATGTGTGAGTGAGTTGCCGGTGGATGAGGAATTGCCATGGGGCAGACCATAGTCTGCTACTAACAGGTCGAATGTGAGTAGACAGCCATCAAAAAGCAGGTGTCTAGATGTGAGGATTGAGCGTTCCGTCCAGGGAGCTAAGTCACGTCGGGTGTTCAACTAGGGGAAGTGCAGGAGCGTTTACCGGGGCTGTCGGGGACATACGATGTATTCTAGTCATGCAAGCCCGTGCAACAGCCACCTGTAGGGGTGGTGAAGGGGGGGCGCTATTTGTGGAAGAAGGAGGTGGTGAATCACCGGAGAGGGCAGCAAACAGCCCTTGATACAGGTCTCTGCGACGTGCCTCCCGGCTGTCCAGCACGACAACCATTGTAGTTGTGCGCTTAGATAATCTGCTTCGAATGATCGGGCGCCCATCCCACCCTGGTTCATCCGGAGCTGCAGTTTGCTAAGCGCCACTTAGCGTCGACCCATGCCCCAGACAAGATCGCCCAGCAGTGAGTTGAGCTCTCTCAAGAATGAGCGAGGTGGAATTACTGGGAGATTAGCAAAGTAATAAAGCAGACTTGGTAGGATGATCATTTTTGCTAGTGCTATTTTACCTATTGGCGCCAGTGGCAGGGATCGCCAAAATTACATTTGTGCCTTAATGCCTGACAGTGCCACCCAAAGGTTCCCCTCAAATATATCCGCGGGAGAGTGGTAGAGGCGAATGCCTAGTTAATGTGTCGTAGTTGCTTGCCAATGAAGAGAGGTTTTGCCTAAGCATATGGGCCGGGGCGGTTGGTTGGGGTGCAACGGGTGAATGGCCGATTTGTCCCAGTTCACTCAGAAACTGGCAGCAAACTCGTCTAGTGTGTGTTGGAGTGCGGAAAGGTCTGGGTTGACGTCTTTTAAGTAAATGAGGAGGTTGTCTGCATACAGAGAACACTGCATGGGTCCTGTCTTCTAGGGATATGCCCCAGCTATCACCCTCGTGTTGTAAGTGTATGGCAAGAGGCTCCATTGCCAAGGCAAAGAGAAGGGGCAAGAGGGCGCACCCCTGCCATGTGCCTCTGCTCACTGGGAAGGGGGCGGAAATGAGGCGCCCTAAACGTACTCGGAAGGTCGGGTTTTGTGTAAAGAAGCGGTGTGTATGCCAGGAGACGTGGTCCAACCCCAAGCTGAGTCAAAACCTAGAAAAGATTGGGCCATGCCAGAGAATCAAAAGCCTTCTCCATGGTCTAATATTAGGCATGCCGCTTGTGGGTGGCGTCCCTGGACACAGTCCTGTATATGGAACAGGCGGTGTATGTTTTGGGAGGTATTGCGTCCAGGGACTAACTCATTTTGGTCTGTGTGGATGAGTTCAGGGAGTACCTGAGCATAACGACCCACCAGTATTTTGCCCAGTATTTTATCATCAACCCCTAGAATGGCAATGGGTCGGTATGATGTGGGTTGCATTTGGTCTCTGCCCGGTTTTGGAGTAGAGACCAGGTGCAATTCCCTAAGGGTTTGAGGGAGTTTTCGCCTGCTGTCAGTGCCGCGTCGTATTGGGCAGTCAGTTGGGTGCTAGTTGTGAAGAGAAAGTACTGTAATATTCAAGTGGCAGGCTGTTAAGTCCCGGGGTTCTATTGCGGGCTAAGCCTCTAATCACCTGTGTTACTTCCTCTAGTTATTTTGACGTCAATCGCCAATTTAATCGCAGTGGGGATGTGGGGCAGTGAAACATCCGTGAGAAAGGAACGTGCGTGGCTCTTGGGTTGATTAGATGGGGCCTGATATAGCTTGGAGTCAAAAGCATAAAAGATGTGAAGTATGTCCTCTTATACATGAACAGACGCACCCGTGGGTGTGGCCAGCTCAGTTATAGGGTGTGGACTTGTAGCTTGTTGCGCTAGCCGCGCCAAAAGCCGGCGGGATTTGTCCCCCTCTCTATGGACTTTAGCTGCATGAGCCGTGAAATTGAAGCTACGGAGGCGCTCCAGGAGTTGTGTATATGAAGTCTTTGCAGTGGCTAACTGGGGGGTCTTTGTTGGGTCCTGATCTGCAGCTTTGCTCAGCTGTGCAAGGCGTACACCTCTAATTTCGGCATTGAGGGTCCTGCGTACGCCCACTACCTGCCGCATGCAGTAACCCTGTGTCACCATCTTGAATGCATTCCATTCCACCATCCTCATAGAGGTGGTGCCATGGTTTTCGGCAAAGTAACAACGGATATAGTTGCCCTCTTCCTCCCGGAAGGCTGGGTCTTCCAGGTAGTTGCGCTGGAGCTGCCAGATCGACACCAGCTGCCTTGGGGATGCCCGACGGTCAAGGCAGTGTCATGATCTGAGATCACGCGGCAAAAGTAGTCTGAGTGATGTAGTAGGTAAATCGGGGCGGCCGAACATAGGAAGCGATCTAGGCGCACATGAAGCCTGTGGGGCACGGAATAAAACAAGTAGACTTTATGGATGGGATTGAGTGTCAGCCAAGCGTTCGTCAAAGACCAGTGTTGGGCCCAATCACGCAGTCATGCTGCTTGTGTGTATGGGGGGGACCTGGAAAGAGTGGGTGTGATCTATGTAGGTGTAGATTCAAGGCACAGTTGTAGTCTCTGCCAAGGACCCGGGGAGTTGCCATTTTATGGGCAAGGACTGAGGAGAGGGCATCCCAGAAGTCCATCTGACCAGAGTTGGGGGGCATAAATGCTTCTGAGGAGCAGGGCAGTGGCCGTTCAGGCGACCCTCCAAAAGAACATATCAACCCGCAGTGTCAATGGTGGTGCCCAGGACCTGATAGGAAACCCCTGGCCTGATCCAGATCAGGGCGCCTCGCGCATACGCTGAGTATGCAGTTGCATTGAATTGTCCTCTCCAGCATCTGCGCAGGCCTTCGACCTCAACTTGTGTGGTATTAGTCTCTTGTAGAAGGACTATGTGTGCCTGCTGCCTCTTGACATGAGAGTATATCGTATACGTTTTGCAAGCTGTATGCGTGCCCCGTACATTTAGTGTTAAAAAGCAAATCTTGTCATGGGTGGTCTGCATGAGTATAGGGGGATGTAGGGCTCGCATGGGGGGGTGAGCAAAAGCTTCATGAAAGGGTTTCAATGCTTTTGCATTTGACTCGTGAGGGACATCTAGTAACGACTAGTGGAACTGCAGCTTGATGTAATAATAATTTCAATGCTTTTGCATTTAACTCGTGAGGGACATCTAGTAACGACTAGTTGAACTGCAGCTCTTTGTAGAATTATTTTGATATTGGACACTATAATATTCACTGCCCACTGCTAATCTCGTCCCATAATGCTTTACAGGGCCTTTGGTTGGGATTGTATTTTTTTGCCCATAACTGTGCTTGGGGTGGTCCTAGGAGGAAGGGACCACCACTGAATCGTTCAGCATGATATGCTCTTTGTGTTCAAGGCATCTGCTTGGTCCTCCCCCTAGGTTAGGGGGGACCCCAAAATCATCACCTCTCTCATTGCCTAAAGTTTTCATTCTCAAAGTTCACTTTTGTGAATTGGTTATATGCTTTTTAGCATGTAAAATTGCTTTATCAAAGCATTTGTAGGTGCTGCTACGCTACGTGTTTTAGCACAGTTTTTCCACTGTGCTACGTGCAATTTGCGTAGTGCGTAGTAGCGCCATCTACGCATGCTCCGTGAGCGTAGCGTAGTACTACGCCCAGGGTTACTTTTGACGTCCGTGTGGCATTGTATGCAGCTAGGGTGTGTGGACACTAGTGGCTGCTATTGCCATAAGTGGTATAATAACCAGCTCAAATCTACTAGGAAATAATATGAAAAGATGCCAAAAAAGGATGCAGGATGTCAAGGATGTTTTTTATAACCTTGCAAAATGCCCTCTTTGCTTTACAGTGTGTTGTTTCTAATTCACTGGGTTCTTTCCATAGAGATGAAAGGCGCTCCACAGGATGACTTAACAGGGGAAGCATAACTATAAAATAGAGTTATAAACCTTTAGTAATCGGTCATGCAGCCAAATAAATCAAACCTTATTTGGCAGGTTAGGGTTGAGCAAACTTGTGGCACTCTCTGGTCTAAATGCTCTCAATTTTGTCAGATAAGCGAATGAACCAAGGTACTGTGGGAAAAACATGATTTGCATTAGGTCAGACAATTTATTCAAGCAGGGAAGCTGAGATCTGACACCTGGTTTCTTTATGTTTATATCTTTTAATGGGGTTGGGGGGCTGATATACTAAAACTGATCCCCTCTTTTAGACGAGTGTAAATGTAACATTTGCCTGCATTCCTATGGCTTAAGGGTGGGAGACCAGACGTTGGTGTGAGAAGGAATGGAGACCGGGCTCCCCTTGGAAATTCCATAAGGCCCTCATTAGGGAGGGGGCTGCTAATTACTTCTCCTTCCTGAGCACTGCTGGTTGGGCAAACGAGAATTGTAAAGAGTGGGACTACAGTTTCTATTGCCCAGGTAAAGAAGTTTCTAGTCTGTGCCTTTCCTTTTAACTGTCTGATTACTGCTACAGGAAGGCTGAATGACAGCCAGATGCAGGATCTCACTCTTCATTGTGCCTGCGTTGTGGGTGCTCCAGACTACACATTTTCCCAGTGCAACCTGCCCTTAGAAGCACCACTTTACACACATCCATAACAGACTGCTGTTCTTCATCCCACGCTGATCATCCGAGTGAAAGGGGTGCATATGTAACTCAAATATTTAAAGTACAACATTTCTGTTTTGTGTTTTCCTTCTGTCTGATTTTATGTGAAAATTAAACCATATTTCCTATAATATTATTTACGCACGGGTGATGGTAGTGTGTGTGTGCACAGTGGTGTTCTCATGGCCTACAATGATATTGCAACACATGCAAATAATTTTATTTCATTCTATAGTTTTACATGATGTCTCAAAAGCTTCCACAATATTCCTAAAGACCTTGCATGAAAACTGACTTTGACTTAAAACGTCCAATTCTCGACTCTCCTCTTTCTTTCAAATCACTCTCTCCTTCCTTTCCATCTTTGGCATGCCTCCGCTCTTGAGTACAGCCTACTCTAAATCACATTCATGTTTGCCATAATCCTTACTATTGTATCTCTACAAATTGCCCACACCTTAATTCAAAGATCACAACCTCTCCTTTGAAGTTCATATCCTGCACCCTAACAATACCTAATCTCTTGTAGCTCATCTGTTAACACCACCAACCAATGCATGGAATTCTCATACTCCCCTCTCCCACTAAACATCACACATAATCCTACTGCTGTAATTTACTACCTAGAAACTGGTGTAAATGCATGGAATGATATCTGTAGAGCATAAGACTAATCCAAATAACCGACAATAATTGCCAAAAGAACTACTATCCTGGGACCTTGAGCAGCTTGCTGCCCATTGTAAAAGCACAGCGATACCAAAGGGGATGATGGACGGAGCGTTAGAGCAAATCAAACACTCACCCCCAGTCAACTGATCTGGGTTTAATCCATCATCATTCTTTAGCTCACTCCACCACCCCAGTTCAGACATGGCCATATGCAAATCAGTCTGACCCTGTGCCTCATGGGAACAGTCCAGCCCGAACTGCCAAGCCATGTCTTCCCAGGACCGGAAACAAGCATCCTGGGACCGGTTTCGGGTTCAAAACCCTCATCAGCCAGGCTATCTTGAATCCAGTGGCAAAGTGAGCAAGGGACCCACGTCTGGGCATACCCTGCCAACTTAGGGCGAACAAAGCGATACCAAAGGGGATGATGGACGGAGCGTTAGAGCAAATCAAACACTCACGCCCAGTCAACTGATCTGGGTTTAATCCATCATCATTCTTTAGCTCACTCCACCACCCCAGTTCAGACATGGCCATATGCAAATCAGTCTGACCCTGTGCCTCATGGGAACAGTCCAGCCCGAACTGCCAAGCCATGTCTTCCCTTTGGTATCGCTTTGTTCGCCCTAAGTTGACAGGGTATGCCCAGACGTGGGTCCCTTGCTCACTTTGCCACTGGATTCAAGATAGCCTGGCTGATGAGGGTTTTGAACCCGAAACCGGTGCCAGGATGCTTGTTTCCGGTCCAGGGAAGACATGGCTTGGCAGTTCGGGCTGGACTGTTCCCATGAGGCACAGGGTCAGACTGATTTGCATATGGCCATGTCTGAACTGGGGTGGTGGAGTGAGCTAAAGAATGATGATGGATTAAACCCAGATCAGTTGACTGGGGGTGAGTGTTTGATTTGCTCTAACGCTCCGGCCATCATCCCCTTTGGTATCGCATTGTAAAAGCACATCAAGGCCTTGTCAGGGGTAGTAAGTGCTATATAAAGCAATTCCAATATCGTATATAAGCCTCATTAAACTAATACCACAACAATCCGCAGTCATACAGTTGACTGTCGTTCAGACAGGCTGCTTAATAGCTTGACACTCTTACACTTACATAAGACAAAATAACTGTCATATCCATCACCTAGTACTATACAAGTCCACATCAATCAACTACGTATGAACAACTGAAAATGCAGAATAATTTAAGAGAATTTTGGGCCAACAGAAGACCCTAATTTAATCCAAAACTGCTCATTCCGACTAGCAACATAGAAGTGCTTATTGGCATCTCGCAATGACAATCAGATTTGGGATGATATTAATAACGGCCGATCTCTCCTTCACTTCTCCCTTCAACCTATGCCTGCTCAGGGCCATAACTTTAAACAAAATATCTCTGAATGGATAAGAAAGTACAGAAAAGAGCTAAGAGGACTACAAACATAAGAAACAGATCTGCTCAAAGCTGTCAGCTTACTGAAAACCATAAACTGCATGATTATCCCTCACACTTCTTCATCCATCACACTGCTAAACGCTGTGTCCCATAACACGATAACCGCACCTCGATGGTACTCACCCTTGACAGACACATCCCACACAGGTTCAATACAAATACAGGGCACTTCAAACTAACAGCTTACATGGTATAGCATGCTACCCATGTAGGCAACCATTTCAGCGCCCCACATAAAGGTAGTAAACGCTATATAAATATTGCAATACAATATCAGGGAAGAGGGAAAAAAAGCTTTGTACATACATGTGTATATTAAACCATATAAATATTGCTTCTTCTATGTAATATGTACATTTGGGTGTGTATATATGGAGGGGCCGATGCCTGATGCTAGAACTTTACTGTCATGTGCATATATGCATATCAGTTTATATTTAGATATGTGGTAATGTTGCAATACATGTATATGTTAATTTCAGTTATTTGTTAAAAAACAAATCCTGTTACTCCTCTCTCTGACTCATTCCAAACCTTTCTCACTACTATGCACTCCCAAACATCCTTTCAAACTCCCTCCCCCCCCCCCCTTTTTATCCAATTCACCCAGCTATCAGGCGCACATGTCCACTACTCCCAATAACAACTCTCAGCTTCCTTTTCTAGTCCACTTCCATCATTCTTATTCCTTCTCAAAAGACTACTAAACACATGAGAAACCGAAAGCACAAACTTAACAAATTTACCCCAACTAATGCTTAAGGTAAACAAAGGAAGCACATATTTCTAATATATGAACTCTTTAATTCTAATCTTGGGTTCCGTAGCAGTGTGCTAGTTGCCGCAAAGCACTTCAACACCTCGTCAGAGGTAGTAAGAGTCATATAAATACAATTTACACTTGCATACCACCCGGTGGCTATCACCTCTCGTAAACATTAATTCATTGTGGATTGTATTCAAGTGCCTGTCTGATGTTCATATTACTGGCTAAAAAGACTGCCATTGTCAAGTGTGCCCTTAAATACCTTGGAAACAGTTAGTTATTTCATGGGATATAAAATTAAACTTGTATGATACAGTTCTTTATTGTGCTGACACAGCTAGAATAACCCTTCTTGACATAGTAATTAAAAAATAAATGCAAGCTTAATGGACATTCAAAAAATACAAATTGCTTGGCTTTCTTCCCCAAAGGGATTATGAGCTCAGTTAATCCTGCTTGGTTTGCTCGCTCTTGCTCTGCTGCAGGCAACCTCTGTTGGAGCGTTTGTTTCTCTCTTTGCAGCACACTCGATGGTATTCATGTCATGATGGCTTCTGGGATACAGTCCAACGAGACGACAGTCGCATGAATGCCGACTAACACTGCCGTTGCTGTAGAGGGAACATGACGCCACGCGCCACCTGTTCTGACGGGAGACATATCACACTCCCGATACGCCCTCTACGTTTTTTGTGTGTTCTTTATTTTATGTAAACGTCTTATAGGTGCTATGCCCTTCTGGGTGATTCAAAGTGCTTGTAAAGGAACAGAAGATTATTGGAGCGTAGCAGGGCTTCAAGTGGGCCGGGTCTCAAACCCGTTAGTAATTAAAAACGGACATTGGAACGTGTTCCAACCAGGCCTTATATTCATGTCCTTAACTTTAATGGAAAAACACTGATAATATCTAATACATTCATTTTTAGCCTATTTGTATTGCACATGTTTCACTAAATCTTGCATTATCTAAGAGGGTTGGCTATTTCCAAGATGATGTGTTTCTGTTTTTTTTTTTTTGTTGGTGCCTCTTATTACTCTTTGTATAGTTCATATTTTCAATCGAGTCTCCGCAAGGTGTCTATAACGGCCCCCTATTGAGAGCTCTGGGTTTGAGGCTGAAGCAGTGTGAGGTTCTTGCTGTCTTGCTGTGCGTGTTACTGGGACAAAAAAGGTGTTGGTAATACATGATTATCCATTCCTTGGCCTCTCTGTGGAGCGCACTCATGGTTCTGTGCAAAGGCGCGCAAACGAGTTACACACTTGTCAAAATATTGGGAACTGTACTAGAAAATGCCGTGCCTACAGTTGAGTGGTTGCGTTGAGTGTTTGAGGGTAGTGAACTAAAAGAGATGTGAAGTACATTCAGCAGAGAGCGAAGAGGGTGATGAAGAGGAAAGAGATGAAGTGTAAGATATGTGGATGGACTCGATCGGGAGTGAAAAAGGGTATCAATGTCTAACATAGAGTGCACATAATGGGAGTGATTGAGACACTGAAGACCATTACTGCTTCCGCAGGCCTGGGAATGTTTAATTCATTGTCTCGCAATTTCAGAATTGAAACATTTTTTATATTATTTCCAGCAAAGTCATTGCTACTCATTTATCTCATACAGCTAACAACCACTGACAAATTCAATAGTCCTCGCTGGTTTTAGGTGTATGCCGGTTGTTGTGTTCTGTATCTGGACACAATAACATAAATCTTAAACAGGAACCAAAGTCCTGATCGAGTGGCACAGTATGGGAATGACAAATTTAGTGTACATGTTTAAACCACGCCCTTAATTACATAAGCCACACCCTTTTTAGAGTCCCCCCGCCCCCCCCCACTTTTTTTCATCCTAATTAAAACCCTGGAGGGTGGGGGGGGGGGAATGGACGGAAGTGCAGGAGAGAGGGGACACGGTCGCGTGGTTCACGTAATTCCTATAGAAAAAATAACCCCTTTTCCATCACTCTGCATTAAGCACTTTATTGGAGCAGAAGAGGTAAGGTGGATATGTCAATGTAGGTATTTTGTGTCAATGTAGGTATTTTGTTTCACTGTTATGCACCTTACAGGTGCATAAAGAGATGAGTACCGGAAGGTGACATAACTGAATAATCCGCAGTAACCGTGTTGGGCATTGCCCTTCGCCACACCTGTCCCGGGTCTCAAGTGCTGATGCTGCAATCCGATTGGATGCTCTAATTTCTCTGTTTGGGGCACTTGGCTTCAGGAGTAGGGAAGTCAAACAAGGCCTGTTCTGGAAGGGTGTTTTTTTGGGTAAGAAACTTAAATACAGACTGAAGCATCAAGTAACACACAACCATCAAATACGTTTTATGTTCAATTAGAAAACAATAGGGCAGTAAAAATAAGGATACACCAGAAAAATGAGAGCACTTTCTGGGGCCCAGATACGTCCGCATAGCTGACTGCAGATGCCGTTATTACAACATTTACGTGAGAGGCGCTACAACATCAAACACAATGAAGCCTGGTGGACATTGTTATTGTGCAGAAAAGCTGTCAGGCTTGGAGGATTGTAAGATTGCACTGAACCCGCACAATCTGGATCAGTAAAAGCAAACATTTTCGAAAATGAAGTGCTACCTACTTATTTCACCTAACGGATTAAAAATTCCCAGTGCATTCTGCTACCAAAATCAATAACACTAACCGTACGTGCACTATTACTTTTGTTTGTGCAACGAAGCAGATCACAAAAAGTATGCTACTGCAAATATCCATGCTTCTAACCGTGCCTCAGTTAAAATGTATGCCACCCAGACAACCATAATGGCAGTTCACATTGCACTCACTGCTGCATTGTTTTCTATATTCATAACCTGTGATTATAGTTTTTGCTTGAGTGGAGCTTAATGTATCAGTCGCAGAGGATGAAAGGCTAATTTGGGATTTGAACCTGTGAGGTGAAAGGTTACATATACGCCTAAGTAGAGAGAGATTAACTCACTGAGCTGTTTTACCAGATTTGGCATTCCCCTCATAAATGAAGTGTTGCATCTTGCCCTGGCGCTGTATTCAGGCCCAGAACCAACTTCTACTATGTAAACTTGCCCTTTGTGGTGTATATCTTACACCGGGCTGTCTTAATAACTGATTTTAAGGACTAGCCGGTTAATTTGTAAAGTCCTTATGTGATCTTGTGCTTTTTGGGGACGGTAGATTACAGAAGTAACAGCATACTATTTCAAGCATTTGCAATGCAATAGGTCTTGCATTTGCGAGAGTTTAAGCTACTGGCATTGTAAATGACAATGCCTTTTATTTATCTGTTTTGATAATTAACACATAAATAAAAGGCATTGTCATTTACAATGCCACTAGCTCAAACTCTTATAAATGCAAGACCTATTTCATTTCAAAGAAGTCGCTGTCATTGTCACAGGCTTCTTGGAAAGTGAAAGCCCGCATGGCGCGCTGAATGTTGCAGGAAAGCATGTCATGCCTGCAGTAGAAGAAACTCATTCAAGAAAATAGTGCTTCGAGACTAAATAAGACATACCGTGTAACAACAGAAGTAAAAGGGCCAGTCCTCGTGGGAGGTTACAAATGAAGACAAGGCAGTACTGAGGAGTGACTAACAAGCTTATTAAATCAGAAGCCAGCATCTACGAAGGACAATGACACAAGCCAATGACAAATATGGGCGGAGAGTGGCCGGGGCTTCAAGTCTATACTCGAATACAGCATGCCTCGCAGAGCAACGCATGCGCTGCCCAGGCTCGACTTAAAAACATCCGAGCATATCCTAGAAAATAAAGACCTTTACCTGTGCCTCATACCAACTATACCAATGGCCCAGTCTGTGCTGTGTGCTTCAGACATAAGAGTGTTCACCATTAGATATATATATACATACATACATACATTCACTAGAAAAAACAAAGGTTACTGGGACATTATAGTTAGTCTCAGATTTCACACGCACAAAACCATAGAAATTCAGCAGTTCTAGTTACCTGAGCGAACTATAACTTACGCCCGCAATGCACTGCTTAAGAGCTCACATATTACATCACTCATGACATGGTTATTGACATCACTGATGACATCTCAAATGACATCACTGATTACATCATCCACAGAACCACTCACACACCCATACACCAACAATCACGAATTACCCGAAACAACCACTCACACACCCACTCACGCATCCATAGAGCCACTCACGCACCCACTTACTCATCCATAGAGCCACTCACACACCCACTCACCCATACTGCCACTCACACACCCATACACCCTCTCAAAAGAGCCACTCACACACCCACACAACCACTTACATACCCATTCTTACCTTCATACAAGCACTCGCACATCTCCTCACTCAACCATACAGCCACTCACACACACACACCCACTCAGTTAAGCAAACACCCACTCAAACAGCCTCTCACTCACCCCTACAGCCACTCCTACACACACTCACCCGTGCAGCCACTCACACAGCCAGTCACCCATACATCCACTCACACAGCCACTCACCCACACTGCCATTCACACAAACCCAGCTACTCACACATCCACTTACCCATACAGATTATCACACTCACTTATTCACCCATACAGCTACACACACACCCCCACACACCCCCACACACACCCACACACACACACCACACACAGCCACTTATGTGGATAAGTTGTGATTGTATACGCTGAGCTTGTTTCCAAACACGAGGTGGGTGGATCCCCCGGCTGACACCCCATGCTTACCTATTTGGTGACGTTTGGGGTTTTTGTAGGCTGGGGGACCACACCGGTCAACGTGGGGGTAACATGATACATGCGCTGCAAGAGCTTCAACCCTCTTTATTGGTGTAATCATCTTCCTATGCCTGATTACTCGACACTTACTGTTACTTTTTAGAACTTGACTAATTGTTTTGTATCTCTCGCCTAATCAAGGACACTGCACTATTCAGTGTTCGAACTCGCCGGCCGTTGATGTAACATCTCTTTTACCCAGACTGGGTGAGTTCTCTTGATGCTAGGAACAAGCGTATTTTACACTATTTTTACATAATGCTCCTGTGTTTTCATAGTTTTTAATTCTCTTTGCTACTCCATATCGCTCTGTGCATGGTCACTACCACTGTGTGTGATGCATGCTCTTTTATCACCATTTTTATTAGAACACTAAGTAAGTATAGTAGGTTTATACATTGTCCTGATATACTTCTATACTTATATTTTTCTACAGGTTGATGTCATAGATCTACAGGTACCACTTTTTAGGGTGCTGTAAGGGTGGTCACTTTATTAGTTTATTGTGTACCCCTACCAAAAAGTGTGGATAGACATAGATCTTGATTTGGTCCTGAAGAATTGCCTTCTAATTGAAGTATCGGCAAGAAACATGTTGACCTTAATGCGCACAAACCCCGTGACCTTTTAACAGGGGTGCGCGATTTTCACGTTTTTAATGAAGGAGAGTGGCCACGATCATTAAAGTTGTTTTGGGTGGACCACCCCCTTTTGTTTTAACCTCACTTCTACACTCACTACATCTACACTCACTAGGGCCCTCACACGCACGGCACCTTACGGCAAAAAGGAAATAAAGATCTCCGCCAAAAGGCCCCGTCAAGGGCGCCCGATCGGGTATTGCAGCGCCGACCCGATAAGGAGCAGACCGATGATGAAGCAAGACACCCCACTGATGGGGGTGTGTGAGGGTCTCTTTTCCAAAAGGAGGCAATGTTCTCCTGCCCTTAGTGTATAACTTATTATACTAACCATACGTCAACCTACAGTGTTCACTAGGAACTGCATACCATACTGTTTTGCATCACTTTGGGGCATGTATGCTGGACCTGGATAAATATAGCCCATAGTCCTCTATTTGTTAATAAACATTATAGTTAGTCTCAGATTTCACACGCACAAAACCATAGAAATTCAGCAGTTCTAGTTACCTGAACGAACTATAACTTACGCCCGCAATGCACTGCTTAAGAGCTCACATATTACATCACTCATGACATGGTTATTGACATCACTGATGACATCTCAAATGACATCACTGATTACATCATCCACAGAACCACTCACACACCCATACACCAACAATCACGAATTACCCGAAACAACCACTCACGCATCCATAGAGCCACTCACGCACCCACTTACTCATCCATAGAGCCACTCACACACCCACTCACCCATACTGCCACTCATACACCCTCTCAAAAGAGCCACTCACACACCCACACAACCACTTGCATACCCATTCTTACCTTCATACAAGCACTCGCACATCTCCTCACTCAACCATACAGCCACTCACTCACACACACACACACCCACTCAGTTAAGCAAACACCCACTCAAACAGCCTCTCACTCACCCCTACAGCCACTCCTACACACACTCACCCGTGCAGCCACTCACACAGCCAGTCACCCATGCATCCACTCACACAGCCACTCACCCACACTGCCATTCACACAAACCCAGCTACTCACACATCCACTTACCCATACAGATTATCACACTCACTTATTCACCCATACAGCTACACACACACCCCACACACACCCCACACACCCCCCACACACCCCCACACACCCCCACACACACCCCCACACACACACACACACACACACACACACACACACCCACACACAGCCACTCACACACGGA